>CM060956.1:83594524-83699524 GCA_030765055.1 Mantis religiosa
TCTTTCGTATGCAAACGAAAACAGTACTTCAAAATTTATGCAGTGTCCCAGAAGGTCTGTAACAGCAAACTGGGAGTATTTCAACATTCTCACTTAAAGTGGAGCCTGTCTCATCTGTGGTTTTTCATGTAGGCAAAGCTTTGGGATTTTACTTTGTAGATCTCTTGCAAAATTAATTTCCTCATTTTGGTTTCCTTCTTGAGCAGGAACTCTAGGCCTCCTTTGGGGGTTTCGTCCTTATATAACACTCTCACAAAGAGACTATGCAGCGCATATGGATGTTTCAGGGGAATTATTAAGTTTATCAGCCTCTTTATATTACACATATTGAAATATCTGTAATATTAGAACCCAAAACTACTATTATCAATACTAGGAATCTGGGTTGATGAAATTCCTGATATTTAAAACAGGCAAAGGAAATAGATTTCTCGTTGACACCTCTGTGAGGGAACGACAAACGGCCTAGGCATTTTTGCGAAATAGTTATACCAACAACAATGCCAATGAATACTAATTTAATATGCCATTCAAAGAAACTTAGTAAGAAGACCCATAGATACGTTTAACGAATTAAACAAATTTGTAGAAAAACATTTGACTTCGCGGTTGCGAGACAACAATTTTCCATCAATTGGAGAACGTAAAATAAATACATAAAAAGTAATGGTAACATTTTTGGATATTTTATAAAAAGTATATTTGAAGTAATTGTGATGTATATATACCAGAGATTCCAAAAAGAGAGTTAAATAGCTGAGTTCAAAAGTGAAAATTGTCTGTGTTATATGTATAGGAAGCAACTACGATATTAGAACAAAATTAGAATGTAATGGGAAGCAGGATTGGTAAAGGAGTACCATAGGGTTGTCAGTTATCATCCACGTTTTGAGGAATTGTTCCAAGCAAGGTAAAGATAGCAGCAGGGAGAAACGGATAAACGGTGCAATATTTTCTGATGAAACGGCACTGCTGATAGAATGTGCTCTAGAATAAATTACAACGCTAAGTAACAAATATCAAGGTTGCAAATTATATATACATTAAATATAAAAATTGTTTTTCTATTGAAGTATTACGTTAATCAATTAAAATATTGTTCAAAGACAACATGAAAATAGAGGATTAACATTTAAAGATTTTTAAAGGCGATTTCATTCCTAACGAACTAATGCGAGAGAAATCGTATACTACAGAAACATAAGGCAGAGAGTGCATTGTAAACATACAAAATGTATTCATAAAACAGCTAATGACTGCAAATTAAGCTTAGTTCTTATAACACAGAGTTTCATTAGCAGAATTTTTCTGTAACCCTTATGGATTCTAGGATGCATAAATTTAGTGTAAAATTTGCCATTATGGCAACCATATTATAGTATTTAAATTTAAATGGATGAGGCCAATAATTAACAAATAAATGTTAGTCTTTCTACATAAAGGACTACATGGCTTGATTAGCTTATCCAAAACTCTTCGCCGCGTGTTCCATAATTGATGATGGACTTAAGGATCTATTCAACATTTTAGTATGGAGATAGAAAATTAACATTGTTTCATAAACCTTCTTCTTGACTTTATCATATTCCAGATCCTGTATGTGGAACTTTGATATATACCCTAATGTCCAAAGGTTAAGCATAATTCAGTATTTTATTACAAAACATTCATTATTGCACAAAATTTAAGCATAATGCAATATTTTAATTAATTAGAGCCAATTGAAAAATTCAATGCGACGACCGGGATTTCAAACATGGATCCCCTGGTTTCCATCCAGTCGCTCTAACCCTTTGAGCTACCATGGCCAACATGCCGACGCGACATTGTACTCTCCAATTGACTCATTATATTTTCCCGGTAAACCACTTAGAGTTCTCATATTCGAGATATACATTTGTAGCGACTTACTATTGTAAGTACTTAAATGCCAGAATTTTTATCATTGAACCTATAATGTTTAATTTTTATTGAGGAATTGATGCATTCAAAATTAATCCTTATGTTGTAAATTAATCCTAATTGATGGAATATGTTGTCACCGGTGCATCCCACATAATCTGGAATGCAATAGAGTAAAGAAATAGTAGACAATTTTGACCTCGAAACACCTTTTTACGGAAACACAAAATCTGATAATCACTTCCACAATCACAATGATGTTAATGAGTGGTTAATATGGGACGTGGTGACCATTCAGGGCTACACAAATCTTGCAGCACCATAGCATGCTCTCTATAAGGTGGTTGAAAAATCATGCAGGCAGCCGTTCATATTCCTCATGGGTAGCATATCGGAGGTATGGCAGTGTCTTCGGTGAGGTCTGGCGATCTGCTACTCATCTTCCTAGTGCATTCCAGCCATACTCTATAGGGTTCATCCGGGGACATTGCTTGTCAGTCCGTGCACTAGATATTTTCCCTCTCAAAATAGTCGTCCAGCAGGTTGGCTCTATTCGTACGTGCATTTAAATCTGTTAAGATGAGCTGTGGACTAACTGCACTTCTGGCAACTTGCACATGTGGTTCCAGTACCTGGTCTCTACACCTCTGTTTATTCACAGTACCACCGTCGAAGATGTACAAATCTGTACATCCATTGAACATTATGCCTGCTCACACGAGAACGCCACCACAACCAAATAGGAGCGCTCCTACGATTTCGTAAATGAAACTGGATTCCACAGTGTCTCCAGATTGTTGTGTGACGAGAATCATTGGTCTAACTGAATCTGGATTCATCTGTAAACAACACGTTCCTTTTTCCATTCAAGGTCCAATGTGGATGTTGCTGTCTCCATTTGAAACGGGATCGTATGTGTATTGGAGTGAGTGGGACCACACTGCTGGAAGTCTGACATAGAGGCGACTAGCCCTGATGAGCCTGCGGTATACTGTTTGCTCTAAACTCTAACGCCCAGAGGCAGCTGAAAGCTCGGAAGACACTAGTCTTGCGAGCATTCTCTGATGTGCTGTTATGGTCGAATATTCAGCAAAGTCCCGTTGTGGCATTTTGACCCGTGGGCGACCACGTACAGCGACCCAATGAATACCTGATGTTTTGTGGAACCGTTGCCAAAGCATGAAAGTGACATTTTATTACACATTCAGGACCCAAGAGCGTATGGTTCGTGTCTGATCCGCCTGTAGACTTCCGATGATACTACTCTTTAAATCAGGGTCCAGTTGACATCCTTGTGGCATGTTGGTACTGCCTTGTAAAAGTTTTGCGAATCAACTACTCTCTGTTTATAATTGGAGAACAATAACTAATGAGTCTTTCACTGGTTCTGGTATTCTGGTATTTGTTTGCTGCTCTGGTTTTACTGACCTTTGAAGTGTGAACTCGGTTACTTACCAGAGACTACCAGTAAGAGGGGAAACCACTATGATAACGTTTAATGGCGCTCGCTATTCGTTACCCCTTTCATTTCTCTGTTTTACAAATTATGCTTCACTTTTAGACACTAGTATAAATGGGGAATAGAAACTGTTAAGATTCATAAAGAGATAGCAAACAGGTTTACGAACGGAATCTCAGGTCCAAGCGTTTTATATGCCAGCGATTTATCCCTAACATATGAAGTGAACGTATGACGTAGGGCGCAACATCGTTTTAAGTTGAAGAAAATTGATTGCAAGAAAAACGATAACTTGGCAGAAGCAAAGTAATGTAATATAGAAATAAATTATAACAACATAATGCATACGTAAACAAAGTACTTAAATTTATAATACACGTAAAAATAATCTAGAATATCTGCTGGTAAAGTCATAGATGATACAACATTATATACCATATAATTGCATTGTTTTTATAATACGCTCCTGTGTATGAAAGGTGGTCCATAATGTTGCGCAGCTATGTTGTTACTGACAAATCTAGCCAAAGAGTAATTACAACTGAAACATTTATTTTCATGTTGCACTACTGCTTTGTTGACGTCGATTTTCCTTTCAATTCCATATCGCCAATGAAAGCTCTCATTTTTGTAACAGCACTTGATACATGCAAATAATATTTCACCTCTTTCTCTAGAAGGTGAAATTTTAGTGTAATGGTTAAGCCTTTCTTTTTGTAGCATGAGTATGAAGTTCTTTTTTTACTTCATTGCACACAGAGTATAGCATGGTTCATTGGTTGTTTGTCCCCATGAATTCACTTTCAAGCTAGTCACATGGAGAACTGACACTTACTGATGGAGTCAAAAGTTGATTACCTGAATATAGAAACTTTATGGAGAGAAAATCGCTTTTCTATCAAGGAACTTGGGCTTGATTTTATAGCCATCGATATACATTTGACTTTTTATGATAGAAAGTTGGTTCTCCAGCGATATTCCCATAGTTTACGAAACTTCAGTATGACTGTTGTGAATAACATGGCCGTAATATTGCCCTATCTTATGCAAGTATTATGGAAGACGTGGTCTGTAACTTTCAATCCAACTTTCGGGGCAAGCTGTTTAATACGAAGTGGATATGAGAGACGTTATAACGTCCAAAGCAGCAAAATTAAAGCAGCCAGTGCACCGTCATGCATGTAGCGTATTATCAGCTGGAGGTTCAATATTGTCTGGGTAAACGCTCGTTGTAAAGGCATTTTGCGGCCCGGCGCTTTCCTCCTAAAGGAAGCGCTTGGGTCAAGTATCATAGATGCTATAAAAGTTCACAACGTTCTTATATTGGGTCAAGATATTTACGCGTAAAGCTCCTTAAAATTCAATTTTCATATAAATATAAGAGTACAATTATCTGTATATGAACGCATCGTCAAAATGTGACCATACAAAAGGGGGCAATTTAAATTTGCTTTGAAATGTGCAGATCCACAAACTCCAAATATTCTACTTCGCCTGTTGCGTAATAATAGTGAATTGACGGGACATATAATAAACGCGCACTTTTGGTCATCCTAAAGATTCTTATAATTTCAAGATTATCATAATCACGTAAGTACTCGTATTAATAAAGCTGCTAAATATAAATTTATTCAGTGATATTTGTTCCTTCTATCTCTATATTAATGTCATTACGGAGTAGTAATATTATTAATAAACTATTATTATTATCATTATTATTATTATTATTATTATTATTATTATTATTATTATTATTATTATTATTATTATTATTATTATTATTATTATTATTATTATTATTATTATTATTATTATTATTATTATTATTATTATTATTATTATTATTATTATTATTATTATTATTATTATTATTATTATTATTATTATTATTATTATTATTATTATTATTATTATTATTATTATTATTATTATTATTATTATTATTATTATTATTATTATTATTATTATTATTATTATTATTATTATTATTATTATTATTATTATTATTATTATTATTATTATTATTATTATTATTATTATTATTATTATTATTATTATTATTATTATTATTATTATTATTATTATTAATACTCTGGTTCTTAAATATATTGAATGGGCCTCCTTTTTTATATCTGTGGATATCAGTTAATTTTAAATTTAGGTTCAATAAATAATTAGTGGAACCGTTTGATATATATAATCTGCCGGTCATTTGTCACTCATTCGCCCGGAAATATATTACTCCCACCGAAGAGAGTGCGATCAGGTATACTGATACCCAGTATGAGTCCAGATATATTAGGAATGAGTTAACCAGGCACTATCTCTAGTGAAGCAAGAAAGGTGAAGTGCGTCAACCGCGGAGGAGAATAGGTAGTTCACATTCGAATAAATACAAGTTCTTGCCCTTTTATACAAAGTACTTTCTAAATCTTCTGCATAATAGTACTTCAAATTATGTCATAGAATGCCATGACTTGCTTTCGCATGTCATTTTTTTTTTTCAGGTTAACCAACAGCTGAAGTGCCCCGATAGGCGTATGCCTTATTGTTTTACTATTAACAAGAGCTTTCAGTGTCGATGCCGAATCTGATTTAGACATTAAGACATTAACACTGCCTGAGTTGGTTAAAAATACAATTAAACTGACATGTAAACCGATATAATAACCCAAAAGATCAACAATGCAATACAATAGAATGCACAATTAGTAACACTGTAGCATGGACAACGATGTTCAGTTGTTACTTTGTTAGGCCACAGTCCTTCTTGATTCGGAACCGTCCTTAACACTAGATCCATGGCTCAAACATCAGAAGAAAAAAAAAAACAGTGAATGGAATAATGCATCCTATGCATATTGTTCATTCCCCATTATCGTGCATACAATGCGTACATAAAAATACTAAATATGTATAATGTATATACAGAATGGACCTGAATTCCACCAAGAAATTTTATGAGGTTGTTCAGGGATACCATTTTGGTATAAGGGATCCACGAACATCGGCGGTTTGTTATAGGTTGTTTCGTTTGTTTCTTTCACCAGTTAGCTTTGTGTTTATCTGTATTGCAAGGGTGCAACTGTTGACGGTATGTTCTGTGTGTTCTTTGTTTGCAAACAAATTGTTTCCATTCATTGATGGTATCTGCTGTTGACAACAGTAATGCCCTCTTTAACTTGTTACCCTCAAATTGTATTCAGCATTGCGCGGTTCTGTTTAGGTTTTGTTTTGCCGGCAGTGTTAAGCTTGAGATAACAGTGAATCATTGAGTAAGAATAGGAGTACTGGTGAATGCAATGGAAGAACAGCAACGTAGTATTTGCTGTTGTTTCTAAGGATATTCTATACCCAAAATAATTAAAACACTCAGATTCAGAAGCTTTTAAGTCCATGTTTTTGAGAAATCCTATTACGCACATGATAAGCATTCTGAATACCAGTTCTGTAATAGTGCTAAGAGATTTGGGGATCGCGAGATGTTAGGTAGAACATATTATGACATTGGCATATTGAATGGGCAGCAGTCTCATAAATAAAATTTAAGTCCGCATTTTCGAGTTAGATGTTGTTAAGTCAAGTAGTTGCCACATTAGCCGTTTGGTGGTGCAACAAAATTTATATGATGCTCCAATGGAAACAAAATTAGAACAAGCTAGGGAAGTAGATGAAAGTATAAAGTATAGAAATATAATAAGTGAATTATTGTATGTTAGTACAGGTACTAGGCCAGATGTAGCGTACAGTGTTAACTACTTAAGTATATTTCAAAGTTGTTATGACCGAACACATTACAAATATGCAATGAGAATCTAAAAATATTTGTATAAAACTAAGGATTTAAAATTAACGTACTATAATAATGTAAACACTAAAACATTAGATTGTATGGTAGACTCTGACTATGCATGAGATAATCTAGACAGAAAATCTGCAACAGGCTTTGTAATTAAATTATTTGGAAACTTTATTTTTTGGAAAACCCATAAACAAAGTAAAGTAAATAAATGTTCAAATTATGCAGAATACATTGCTATGTCAGAAGTAGCGACAGAAGTACTTTTCATTAGAGACATGTTAGGTGAATCATTGAATGTAAAGTTTGATAAACCAATAAAATTGTAAGAAAATAATTCAGGTGCAATTGCGATTATAAAATATGGTAATTTTACAATGAATTCAAAGCATATCGAAGTGCAGTATCACTATATAAATGAAAGCTATGAAAAGGGTATAATTGTCCAAGTCGTATACTGACAGGCTGTTAACAGCCAGAAGGTTTTTGCTGCGTACCCACCCAGGTTTTGGGTCTGACCGCAGGTTGATTATTTAGATGGCTACAGGATGATGTGGGATTTTTTGTTGAGGAATTTTATTGAGGCAGCTTTTTGCTCCTCTTTAATTTTGTACAGGATGCCAAACCGCTTTTTTGTTTACACCCGTTTTTTTTTTTTTTTTTTTTTTTTTTTTTTTTTTTTTTTTTTTTTTTTTTTTGTTAAAGTGGGGTAAATTTTGTAGCCAAACAGCTCATTTGGAGATTTTGAAATTTAGCTTGTGCTGCTGCTAGGATTAACTCCTTTGTTACCTCGGGTGCCCGCATGCCATACGGGGTACCCGGTAAAGCCTGAAGCGGCGTCTCGTAGCGTCGTAATCTCCTAAATCTCCTAGAGACCGATCCAGGGCGCTTATGTGAGCTGGAATTTGAGCGTAAAGTTTTGTCGCCCGGCGCCTAATTTCGTCCTCCACGTATGGGAGAAGAGAAGCTACGTGAACCAACCTCACGGGGAAAGAACAGCACACAGAATAGATGGATCGGAGTCCTCTATTCTGTGCACGCTGAAGGTATGCTATCCAGAATACCCAGATTTCACAGGCGTACAACATGAGTGGGGTTATCAGCGCTCGAAAGAGATGTAGCTTTAAGCGGACTGGCATCGAGCCCGAGCCCAGCATTGGGTACAGAGAGGCAATAGCCCCCTGTACCCGTGCCGATAGTTCCCTGATGTGTCCGCAGAAAGTTAGGCCTCTGTCAAGTTGAACGCCCAGGTACTTGATGGAATTAGGCCACTCTCTCGTTCGGCCTCTAAAGTGAAAGTTGGGGCAGTCAGCGGGGGTGTGGCGCTTTGTAAAAAGAATGATATTGTAAAAGTTGATTTAAACTATAACTTAGTGGATACGTTATCTAAAAGTTTAAGTAAGACAAATGTTTTCAAAAATAGATAAGGGTTACTTTGTTACTCTGATTTCGGTATTTATGTATTTTTGTAACTAGAAACCTAACATAACTTACTAGTAAAATAGAGTTACTTCTTTTGGATAATAAATAATAATATATATTAAGATTATCATAACCTTATACTAATTTACTCTGAAACATTTTCGGTGAAGTTTTGGTTCTCCTGTATATTTAATTATAGTTATAATATTCGACTGCAGTTGGGTGCTCAGTTGCTTACTAATTATCAAGTTTAATTATTTTATAGGTTATGTTATTTAATTATGATGTAAGTAACTTATTCTGACATTGAAAGATATGTTTAGTATATGAGATGATGAGGATAAAATTACAGAGATTTTGAAAATTATTCGCTTCATATGCATTCATTTCCGTGTGGTAGTTATTCTATTTTCGCTTCCTCTAGCAGTTTTCCCAAAATGCAATCATTGTACCTGATATTGCATGCATAATCATTACGCCGCGAAATGAACGACGCCTTTCAGTACAGACTGTCTACATTGCCTGCTCGTGTTCACACCCCTTCTTTACCTGGCTAGCGTACAGTCATTGGCCTTGTAGAACGCATTCGATCTTCGTTATCATGAGACCTGTGTTATGTCTCTCAGACAAACGGAAAACCCCTATTTCAGTTTACTATCTATGCGTATTACTTTTAATAACTAAAATTAGAAGTCCAAAAATGAAGACAAATTAATATAAAATTATACATCAGAGTATCCCCCATTATCAATACAAATATCTAAACTTGCATCCCTAATAACTTGTATGCATTAAAATTCTTATTCCAAAATAAATAATATGACGTTAAATTTAAATTAGGTGTCAAATTTTAACCGCCATTTGCATAAAAAGTTTGTTATGTGATTCATTGCCACTGCATCAAAATGAGATGTAGGTGAACTTCTGTAATGTCTACTTCTTATTCTGTGAACTTCTTATTGATATGCGACTTCCAATTTGAAGTCATTGAACACATAATTCAAGTTGTACTTTTGTGAATATTCTGGTATTTTATACTTCTTTGAGAACCTTTAGGTGAGTACTGGTAATTTTGCTGATCATGGCAAACATAAGCAAGATTCTTGGATTCCCGAACAATCTATCTGTTTAGGAAAGGTTCAAAATGTCCCGTCGCACTTTGATAGAAAAATGAGCTACTATGACATATTGTTGAAGCCGGAAGTTGGGGATGTAATTAATATATGGAGTCAAGGAAACCTCTATGAGTTACACTGAGATAAACGTTCTGATCACACAGACATATGCTTTCTGCACAAGGTACTTACAGTAAGTAAGCGAACTTACACTAGAAAAGTATATAGTTAGACTCTGTGATTAGAAAAAAGGGAGAAAAGGTATGTGTGTTTGAGCAATATAACTAAAAAATTACAAGTTATTTACTTTGATATAAAAGATCCATCAAATGCAGACGTTATTGAAACTCCATGTGTTTAAGATACTTTTTATGACAAATGAAGTGTATCCTTCATTTTCAAGAAATGCCGTCGGAGATCGCCTTAATCTTCAATGATCATTGCATAATAGGGTTATTTCCTTAATCCGTAATTCTATTTTATATACGGAAATATTTAATAAATCCATTTCTAAAAGCGTTTATCCGGATAAACATATATATAAATTAGAATTTATAAGAAGGGCTTTCATAAGGGTGAGAAGAGAAACTCATATTAGTGCACGCATCGGATTTCTGTACGTTCCCTGTAAGTTTGGTGCAATTATTTTGCTCACGCATTGTAGTCATTATCTCTCACAGACAGTTTGCTGTTGATATGTAAGATGAGCGTTGGTTTCCAGAGAGACAAATTTTGTTAGTGAAGAGACAACGTTATGCGGGTGCCTGTATTGTAGCGTCACAAGTATATGTACTAGAGAGGTGCCAAGGGGTAAAGCGCTAGGGTGTCGAGAGAGGTTAACCCCGGTTTATTAATTGATTTATTGAACCCACTGTTCATATGGAATCCTCTTATTGTACCTTTGCACCATTAATTCACGATCGATACGCATGGGTGAAGAGGACCTAATCCTTCCCCTACTATATTCTCTGCTTTATTGTTCTTCGTTTCTACATATATTTTTCAGTTCGGATAAATAGCAAAATATCGGAAAGCTCTTAAGTCTGAAACTTTTCCATTCCAAATTTGTTTTTCAAATTAATACAATATTTTCAATTTCCGATATTATTTATCGAAATCATTATGGTGCTACCGAAAAAAATTAACTACACCCATAAGTTACTCTTCAACTTAATGACTAAGACTTTGATATTTATGTAATAACGTTTTATCAACTTTAATTTCTTCTACTCATTCTACTTGTTCTTCATTTCAGATTAATTGTGCGTTTTAATATGAAAACGGGAAGATCAATATCTGCCAATGAACCGATTTTGTTACAAACAAAACTATGTATAGTCTAATAAATGCTAACTTTACTAACAATAAGTTGGTGGAAAATAATATACTGTCGCGAATCCATTATTGCAACTGGCGGCCTGCGACAGCGCGGCTTGTTTATACAAAGGAACTGATAGGCAGTTCAGTGTGGAAATAAAGCGCCTACAAAAAAGATAAAGCAACTCGGAGATAAAAAAGACTTGCCGACACAGATAAAGTTACGCGTCCAGAACTTTCGTGTTTTATCTGGTGACGTGTTAGAGAACATTCTATAACAGTCTGGGGTTCATGAATGGTTGTGTATAAAGGAAGCCATGGCTAGTTTTCATTCAGTCATAAACGGAGTCGTAACGAGACTGTTGTAAACAGTGTTGAGAGTTGTAATTGAAGCTGGTGTTTTGGAAGTGAACTGCTTGTTGTGGTCAACGACCTTGGAAGATTGTATTTGTGTATGTTACGTAATTCTGCTGTAATCTGCAAGTGTACCAAGTGTATTTCTACCGAAATAAAGAACCTTTTGAATCTCTCCAACTTGGACTTTTAATTCTACGAACCCGCAAAGTCACAATACAATACTGCAAGACTATTGTGATATCGATCAAAAAGCCAATGCAAATTAATTTAGTAATGGTAAAGAATGAAAAATACATGAAACCACCATAACCTCTGGTAATTAATACCTCAAGGTAAAACAATACAAGCAAGGTATTTAGGTCTATCAATTGAGGAACAAAGGCACAATGTTTTGTTTAAATTTGTTATTAGTGTTAATGATTTAATATCAAATGTAAAATTTGTTTCCTTTAATTTCCATGCGGAACTAATTTGTTGAAATATTTGTCTGTAGAAATAATGTCTGTCAGAGAGTTAAGAAGATGAAGAATTTAGACAGTGCAGTGTTCATTCAGTAATGAACTTTGATTCGAAGTACTAAGTTTTGATTTATGTGTTAACCGTGATTAAAGTGTGGCACGTGGTTCTCATTTGTTACAATAACCAGCTAAGGAAAACTTTGTATCGGTGTTTGAACCTGTGTTCTCTAATAAAAGAAATTGTTACAATTTTGGGGATTAGAAGAATTACACCTTTAAAATTTGTACCCTTAGTCAGCTCTACATCCACTATTATGTGCCCTATAGTAGTGTCATGCACTAATACACACTGGAACGTTTGTGTCATTGGTATCAAAAGTTGCTACATTAGCTCCTAAAGGAGGATCCCAAGTTCACCCTCTAAAACTTGTGCAGATGTGCCTTAATTTTGTAAAGAGGTGTGTAACAACCTTTCGGTTAATGACAGTTATCCCTAACACGCTATGTGAATACCCGCCACCTATTCAGCAGTGCCATTATAAGGCTCATCAAAAACCACCCATGATAAAGGTCAAGCGCCTATACCCTCATCTAATAACAGCTAACAGCCATTAAAATATGGAACATCTACTCTAAAAGCTGAAACGGTCGCAAGCCAGACGTTTCTATAGCAACCTTCTTGCCTAGCGCGCGTGAAATTTTCTCAGCAATTCCCTCCCAAAATGTTTAACCTCTCTTTATAACGTTAGAGCAGCAAACCACGCAACCGTGACATGTTTGAAATTACTTGAGTCGTCTATTGCCAAAACCAATCAAGTCCACTCAGAATGGAAACTGAGTTAGAAATGTCATCTTGTAGGAGATATCGATTCCCACCTAGACGCAAGTCTCATTCCTTCCAAAATGAAACCGAAAGTTTGCAACACTTCATAAAGTCATAAATATTCATACACACCTTTTTAATTTTCCAATTAGAAAAACAAAATTAAACTTAGCTTGATTTTCGAAAGTAGACATGCTGCTCGATTTCAGCTTTTTTTTTTATTAAAGTCATTGCAATCATTCTCCACCCGTTGAGGAACCAGGCATCAATCTATTCCAAGTATTTAACCAAAAGAACTTTTAGTAAAACAGTCCACAGTCAAAAGTGAACACTTTCGGGAAAAACATAGCTCATGGTATTTAACTGTAAAGCGTAAAGTACATCAATAAAACTTTGTTTTATTCGATGTTTTAATAAACATGAATATGCAAATATTTTACACAAATTACATTTGAAAATCAATTAAATTTGGTTCTGCACTTGGATTGATTCTGCAAAAACAACTTCATGTGAGTCTATATAACCGCTAGCAATACACGAGGGCTGTTCAATAAAGAATGATCACAACTTTTTTTGACAACGTACCTTTACTCATCCTCATAATCTTGATAGTCCTTCTCAAAATTGTCTCCCCTGAATGTAATGCTGTTGTCCCAGCGTTTCTGCCAGTCTCCAAAGACATACTGGAAACCATTTCTGAGAGGTCCATCAAAATCGCCTCCGCAGCCTTCCCCACTGCTTCCGATGATGGGTGATGCCTCCCACGAAGGCGTTTCTTCAAGTTCGGGAATAGAAAAAGGTCACATGGGGTTAAATCCGGACTATACGGAGGGGTAGGGATGCACTTCACGTTGATTTTTGCAAGATATTCAGCAACAACATTGGCAATATGCGGCCGCGCATTATCGTGGTGCAGTATCCAGCCTGCTTCACGGAAATGTGGTATTTTGTGCCTGATATAGACTTGCAATGTTTTCGGGACATCTCTGTAGTATTGTCCAGTTACTGATGTGTGTGCAGGTACAACATGCTAATAAACCATTCTATGAATATCAAAGAATATAATTACTATAACTTTCCTGGCAGAAGCAACCACTTTTACTTTTTGGGGGGTTGGTGATGAAGGAGATTTCCACATTGAGATTTGCTGTTTACTCTCAGGATCAAAATGATGTAGCCAAGTTACATCAGCAGTGATTACGTTTGAAAGAAACTCCGGATCTTCCTCTAACATCAACTTTAACAGCATGCAGACCTGCATTGCAGCGGTAGGCGATACTGAACATGTCTGAATTTGCCTGTTTCTCACAGGCGGGAACTAGGAGTACCAACAATGAAACTACTACGGCGTGTTTGTTTCACATTAAGCTAACAGAATATAATAAGGCTGAATTTTAGTGCAACAAAATTATGACCGTAAGAAATTATAATCATTTTTATTGAACAGCCCTCGTACTTTATTGATTAGTTATACGGGAAAGCGGATGAAAACCACCAAGTAAATAACATGAGGAAGGCTTATTAGCTTACAATAAGATTACAAAGACACACGCGCGGCAGTAACTGCTTATATTTATACGCGTGGGCCTCTACTTCACTGCTGTTCTCCTCATCCTACCATCCGCACGGATTTTCACAGGAACCTTTGTTATGATGTTTCTGCAGGTATAGGGAAATATTGTGCACATTTTTTATTTTAGGGTGCATTTAGTGAAATAGGAGCGTGATATATTGATTGCAAATTCAGTACTGTAGGCAGTAGTTGGTTTCTTCTAATATACATCTTAGTCCAAACTTCACTATAAGCATATGTATATTGACTGCAGATCTTTCTACTATTATTCTAATCGTACTTACAATTTTGAACTTAGACACGTTTTGGAGTTTTCAGAGTATAAGTTTTGGGAAAACTGGAAACACGAAATTCTGAGCAGAATTGTTATTGCGGATAATGGTGACTTTTGTACGGGTGTGGTCATATTTGCTAAATCTACTAAAATCATTGGCTATTTTTTGCTGAATATATTGACAATGGAAATGTTTGCTGCAATATTAAGAATAATGGTAACCCAGCGTGATAGCTGAGGTGATTTCATTTGTGGCCCGCATTTGGGAGGTCCAGATTCTAGACTCGTGGGTGACATAGCGGACACACTGTTTTCTTCGGCGGGTTTCCGGCTTGCCGGCGAATGCTGGGTAGGTTAATTACATACCCAAGTTTATCTACAATATCATTTAATATATCTTATCTGGTGGCCTCAAGGTTCCCGTAAGGGAGGTAATCCGTCCCCTTCAGCTGCCATGGTGCGGGCGCTGCGGACCCCTAGCACTCGTGGTACCTCTGACGTTACTTGACGAACATTCGAGCCCCTCCCTGATTGGGAGTTGTTCGGATTGGGTTGGACTCATGGGGACAGTGGTTCCCGATACCCGTGGGAGATCGGGTACGTCTCCGGACGGGGTTGAGGGAAGCCATTAATATTCCCGCGTACTAGCCAGCATAGCTAGTAGAAGGTGTGCTAGATCACCAGGCGGCCCCATCGAGGCCATATCGGTAGCCTTCCCATTTTGGTATTGGTGCGCGTAAGTGGCTAATCCACTTCCATCCCGTCTTCAGTCCACAGGACCAGATGGGGGCCTTATTAGTCTCAAGATCTTGCCCTATGGAAAGCCCCACGGAGGCGCCGGGCGCCCTTCTGGGACAGCTCGGTAACTCCCTGGTTGATGGAGGCCAGGGTCTTTGGACCTACGGGTCCGGTACTAATTGGAGTAGAACCTCTGCAGTTGTCTCCCTCAAGGTATAAGTGTCGGATGTATCAGCGTTGCATGGCATGCTCCTAGTAAAACTTACTGCTTCGATAGGCCGATCTCCGGGCCGACCTGTTGGGCCGTTTTCGGGCCAGGATGGTTGGGATACTTTAAGTGCTGGCCTACCGGGGAGTTTCTAACTGGTAAACTATAGGGACTCCCCTCTGCGCTTTTGTAGCTCCTTGGGTTGGCCGCCCTCTGTTCATCTCACCTCATGCTCCCTTGCAGCGCATAGGCATAATAGATGTAGTCTGGTCGCATGCCAAATGCCCTCCGTTGCATAATCCAATCTAATCTACACCAGGAAAACAGCAAATGCACTTGTGAGTTCAAACACATCCGTCGAAAGCTTGTAAGCTCAATACGTCTCAGATTGCCCTTTCGCGATTCTCTGGAGAGCTGGAGTGATGGCACTTTGCACCTCACGACATGGAACAAATTGACCCTAAATTCACCCTAAATGACGTTAATGGAGTCATTCTGTAACACAGTAATTTCGTTCAGATTGCATGATTAGGTGAGTAAGGTGTTATGTTTCTCAGAAATTGAATAAGGCTTTTAGCGCACGTTGGTATTTAGGACTGTTTTCGAACATTACAGTTTTGTAGCTGGCCTTTGAGACACTCACCAGAGCGGCCCAATGAAATCAGGCAACAAACTCTGAGACAGGCTCTTAATTTCAGTTCTATTAAGTTCTGCAGATGAGAGCTAAAGTCCTCCTCAATTATTCTGTAAGAATTACTCTACGGTCGACAGTAAAAAATATCTCTGGTTTGACACATTCTACAATGTAAAACTACATATATATTTTAATGGGAGCAAACCGTAAACCTGTTTGGAAGTGGTGTATGTTAGGCTGAGTTTGAATAGAAATTGACTACTTTGTACACACAAAAGACAGAAAAAACTGGAATGTCTACAAGTGGTGACAAAGCAGCAAATGGCAGGACGAATAAAGTATGTAAGAGAAAAAGAAAACGCTTTGGGAAATAAGTATTACCTTTTGCTACACCAGGTTTTCCTTTCTTCTTAAGTGGATTTTGCACGAACCTTCGAAGTTGTTTTGTGGTTAATATTCACCTTGTTAGTGTATTTATGTTCCCATAAATGATGATGTTTAAAGAGAAAAGAAGTCCTTATACTTTAAATCTCTCGCCGTTAGTGCTATGAAAAGTTTTAAGAAGGCTTTTATGAATATTAACTTCTTTACCGTATGCTTTCCACGGTTGTAACTGCATTTAAGTTCAAAGTTTGCAAAGAAAGTACCTACATAAAAACTTGTGTTACAGCACTGTTCGTATCCAGGTGTAAAAATTGAATTAAAAGTTTTCATTGAGAGTATTTGGATTACGGCGTGAAGATAAAAATGAGTTTGCGAATTACCTTTTGAAGTAGTGGCATATAAAGGAACATCTCAGCTTTTCTTAGACATTCAACTTCATTGTGTCAGAAAGAATCTTGCTTCAGTTCTTGACTGTGATTGACAACGAGACTGCAGAATCAGAGGCAATTTTTTACAAAAGAATGTTTTTATATAATTCATAGTATTGCTTTATCGGGAAAGGCATTGTTTCTGGTCAACCTAGACATGAAGGTAACGGTTGTTTCAATTGAACTTTATGTGAATAGCGCTAATGATAGAATGGCTAAGTTTGCTATAAGTTCAATTATTGTTTTTTAATCTATAGGTATATTAGGTGATACGGAAATTATGATTCAATATATTAAGAATCATAATAGATATGAACATTTGATATGTTTGTTAAATGTGTTGTCAGTTGAGCAGTTAGCTATGAGGAAGCGGCTTCGAGGGAGGTCCAGGTGGTCGACACTAGTGAAAGAGGGGAGACGTCTCTTAGAAACGGTCGCTGAACAAAAGCAGAAGCGCCAGATGATTAGGGACCTCTGGAGTGTGAATAGCATATTTTTCTTGAGAGGAATATCGAACACAGCTTGGCTGGTCGTCGAGGAAGCAAGACATAGTTGGAGGGAGTGTATTTTCTCGCCATAAATAATGATTTACGTGTGATCGCGTCGTATACGTATACGTAACTTCGTATATTAATATAGATTAGTATATATTGGTCGGCGACTTCGCGATTTACGTGAATATTATAAAAAGTAGCAGTTATTAAACAAATCTTAAACTTGGCATCCGGTGTCATCTTTACTCATATATAAGCTCAACCAGACCCAAGATAAGGCTCTTCATTGTGGCTGAGGCTAGACCATACACACAGCTTTAAATTGTGGTGACATAAGTTGGTGTATAAGTTCGTAGCGCTTTTGTTTCCTGAAATGGTACTTCCGTTACAATGGGTTTGTTTATCGATTGTCACTTTATGTGAAGTTCAAGTGTTCTGCAGTCGGTTTACATATCATAGTTTGTGATTTGATGATAGTGAGTGTAGCTGTGGACGCTAGAAAATGGACGGTCAAGTAAACAAAGTGGAATATTTCCGACATGTTCTTCTCTTTGAATACAATAGAGGGGCGAGAGCAGCGGAGGTATCCAGAAACATTTGCGTATGGGGACATTGCCATCGGCAAGAGCATGACCAGAAAATGTTTTTCTCGTTTTAAGGAGGGTGTTTTGTCATGAGTGAATCTCCTCGTTCAGGACGACCTACAGGATTTGATGAAGATCGTCTAAACACACTAATCCACGATAATCCGCATCAGTGTAGTCGAGAATTGGCAAATGGATGAACTGTGACCATTCCACCATCGTTCGAAAAAAATCAGCGGGTGTCATATGTACATCTCTGCTTGCTCGTCATCAATTGGCTCGTGAACAACATCGAGCATTTCCATTCAGGATCATTATTGGTGACGCACAAAGATCAGCGCTAGAAGAATATGTCGAAAATGTTCCACTTTTACCACTTAATCGTCCATATTCTGGTGCCCACAACTATACTCACTATAATCAAATGGAAAAGCACGCTATTTAAACCGACTGCACAACAGTTGAACTTCAGATAAAAATTACAACCGGTAAATAAACCCATTCTAACAAGAATACCAACTCACGAAACAAATGTGCTACAGACTTATACACCAACCTAATATTTTAAAGGCCAAACTAAAATAAACGAAGTAGGAAACATCTTACAAGGGCTTCGGAGAATGAAGGAAGGCGAGAATTTTAGTGCCTGCCTTTTATTTTTCTCTAGAAAGTAGATAGAGAGGGCGCTGAACTTCACCGAAAAATATCATACTAAGCGTTCTGGATATATGCGTTTAGGGTTCCTTGAATAAAAGAAAAAATCCACATAAAATACGTTTTCCAAGAAATTCTTCTGGTAAAGTGGTAAAGAGCATAACTGAAAAACTAATACCAACTTGACATTTAAGTTCAACTAGATTTTACCAGAAAATTGAATATAGCAAACTACACTAAACATGTAAAGCTTTTAAAATTATTATTTTATTTAAAATAGTTCCAATGTTTTTATTAATTACCATACACTTAAGAAATTTTACGCAAATTACATGTATATGCTGAATTGGGTGAGAAAAGTTTCAAACTCTTCTTAATTTTAAACGGCTTTTGCATAGTTGGTACAACGTAAGAGATAACCAAACCATTAAAAAACATATAAGTTACGCGACTTAAATCAACTATTTTGTGGAGATAAATATCTCGGAGATATTAATTTGTATTAATATGAATTATAAAATACTTCACATTTTATTAAATTGGAGTTATTATTACTTTTTGTACCGTGCACATTAAAAGGGAGTGGAAAGTCATAGCCTCACAGAGCCGCCAGCTACTAAAAGATTTGACTGTCGCTGGAAGCGTAACTAAAAAAGGAAAGATCGGTTAAATGACAAGATGAAACGCGATCATCTTCCAAAGTCTCCGCCAATCAAGCTACGTTTCATAGATCCTTTTTTCCGCAAAATTCGGGTTTTAATGACTTTTGCATAAATATTGAAGAGAATGATTCTTTAACCCTAAGAGAATGGTAAAATTTCACTCGACATGTAGTGTATATACATGACAGAGGTCTTGTCAACATTTTTAGTTATCATTTCGAGAATATTCCTTGATACTGGTTTGAATTTTATCAGATGGCAAGCCGTTATTCACTTTTTACCTTGTGACTGTGTGTGTCAGAAATGAAGAGTCGGTTAAACACGAAACATGGTATATAAATATTGTATTCTAAACACCAAGAAAATGCCCCCACCTCAGATCACCCATTTCATGGAAGATTTGTCGAAAATGTTGATTTACTTAGGGAGGCCGCACACCAAATGCCTCAATTCGCGTGGGCGACACGGCACTTGACGCATCAAAAACGAGCACAATGGTGATCAATGGATAAACATTAATCACCGCACACTGGTCTACGTCTTGATGAAGTCATCAACATCATGCTGCAGACACGAGCCGTAGGACACTGCATGCTTCATTTTTATGTGTCATGTCTTTAACAAACAGCTTCTACTGCTATAATTTTGTTGCTGTAATTTCTGAGTTTCAATACGGGTAATGTTACTGCATGAGTGAAGAACAAACATTCAATTAGTGCAATCCGTGGAGAAACATAATATAATATACAATTATTCACTAACAGGCCATTCGAATAAGAAGGAGCTATATAAACGTGGCTGGTAGTTTCAAAAGAAATAAACTTAATTATTAAATGTAGTGGATGTTGATCCAGATACATGCAGATGAAAACAATACGTAAGGCTGAAGTAGAGTCTAATAATCCAGATGTGTTGTTTTCTTGAAAGCTTGCTACCGGAAATGGCAAAATTATCTCCTGAGCTAAAGTTGGTAAGTCGTTTGAGCAATAAAAATTGAAAGACATGATCTAAGGATCATTAAACAATATACAGTGCAGTTATCTCGTCGTACGCATTACTATCCTTCAACTTCTGTGTTGCAATTCGTATCATGGTCAACTGCCCGACTCTCCATATACTTTTTACATCATTATTCTGTATAGTGAATTTAGCTGTAGAAAACGAGGCCGTGCATACTGGTGTGCGTAACTACAAATAAAGCAGGTTTAATACAACGTTATAGTTACATATAAACACAAAGGTTCACACAGGCATTATTTATGATTAGCTGGAGTCAACCTGAAAAATTCAATACCATGGCCGAGATTTGAACCACGGATCTCCTGGTTTCCGTCCAGTCACTCTTACCTATTGAGCTACCATGGCCAACGTGCCGTTTTGACACTAAATTCTCCAGTTGACTCATATATTTTCCCCGTAAACCACTAGGGGCTCTCGGATTCGAGATACACCACTTGTTGCGACTTAATATTGTAAGTACTTGAATCCCAGACTTCACCATTAAACTATTATATGTTTCAAATTGGAAGGTGTTTGTCCTTGAGCGCTACTAGGCAAGCAACCAATCGGTGTAGTGCCGTGTGTGTAATGAGCGCCAACCTAATCAATCTGTATGAAATCCTATTCACGCTAAGTCAAAAATTAAGATTTTGCCGAAACTGATCAATGTGGAAGGTAGAGAGTAATGTATCTAACATAACCATGAAAACTCCATATTTTTAGCTCAAATAATTTTTCTAATACAAATAAATAAACCAATATTACCTGTATTATAACAGTAAAACAGGACGTAAGCACTGTATGAATGTAATTATTGGTTGGCATGTATGCGTGTACGTGTATTTGTAGTTACTCAGAACTGAAACCTAAATGCTTGACATGACGTAATAAAAGAATAACTTTGAGTAATCCAATTCGAGCGAGAGGAAAGAATAAATTTCCTGCTGACCTGGCAGAACGTGTCTGGTCACATATTTTTGATGATGAATGGTTCGTAATCTTTATTTACCTTAGAGAGATCAACGTGGTTGGTGTGTATCTATGTACACATACTTTTAATTACTCAGAAATGAAATTTAAACTACTGACCTGACGTGATAACAGAATTACTGTAAATAAGTCAAGGTGTTAAATTCGATAAAGTACAAACACATCATTTCCTGTTAGCCTGTGAAATGCTGTATGAATGAGTGCTAGATAAGAAGTGTTTATTTACTCTGGAGAGTTCAGATAAATACTATTCAGTTCCTTACACAACAGTAGAGTAAGAGTAAAATAGGGCAATGGCTTGTTGCGGTGAATTTAGTGGCGAGTCAAAAAGGCAGGTATTGCGAAGTCAGGCTCGAAGTATTATGTTTAAAGTGCACACTTTCTTCAAAAAATTTTCGGAAACAGGAACCAAAAATGAGTTATGCACGAATAAACTGAATCAGCTGGATCAACTTGCAATTGAAACGGGAAACGAGGAAATACACCTTCCACCTTATCTACCACTGACAATATAATCCAATTGAGTTGGTGTGGGCTCAAATAAAAAGGGGGATTGCAAACAGAAATAGTACTTTTAACCTGACGGACGTTAAACAACTTGTTCACGAAGAAATTGACAAGGTAACAAAATAACACTGAGAAAACTACGTAAGGCATGCAGAAAGCCTTCAAGAAGACGATTTTAAGAAACAAATAGCACGTGACGAGATTTTGGAACCTATAATGATAAATTTGCAAGACTCAGACGATGAAGACAGTGACAATGACGAATTCTCTTAACGGAAGTGACATTGACAGCGATATGGATGAGCCACTGGTATAGAAAAACAGATAAAACATTGGAATAGAAAAAACAGGTAATTCATAAACTATAATTATAGTTATCTATAGTATTTTAAAATATACATAATTTGCGAAAAAATTTTCTTCCAATTTTGATTTTGGCACTTGCATCATTGTAAATGTTTGTAAAATATAATTTGCTTACCCTTACGTCTGCGCAAAGCAGACTTGCATGTTGTATGAATTTGCGAGAGAAAGGAAATATAAAAGGAGTGGGGTAACAACCTGGAAACGCTGAGTGTGATACGGCACCTAATTAGCTGGACTCCAGAACCCTTCCCATTTGAAACACATAATAACTCATGTCAGGTTGGCCATAGTAGCCCAAAGGGTAAGAGCGACTGGACAGGAATCAGGAGAACCGTGGTTCAAATTCCGGCCATGGCATTGAATTTTTCATGTTGACTCTTATCTATCCAAAACATTAGCGTATATTGGCTTGTGTGAAGAAATAACTTAAATTGTTTATATTCCTTGACATTCTTTAAAGCCGTGTTTATTGCGTACTAAATAAGTTAATTTTTAGTAACAATTTATTCTAAGCTTTAAACTGTTAAGTAAACTTTAAGGAAAGAATTATTCCGATTCCTTGCCGGCATGAGTAAGCTTAATGCTGTGTTTATTATCTAATACAAAATTTAATTTTTGAATAACAAGTTATTATTCCAAGCTTTAAACTTACGTAATGCTATAAGTAGCTTTTCATCAGGACTTACAGCCTTTCTCCTGTTTGTGTCTTGCTTTCTTAGTAATGAAGAAAATCTGTGAAGAAATTCTGTACAGCTTACGGGCTATATTCGATAATGACTGAAATTTTACCGGATCTTTTAGTTAATCACGTGCGCAGATATATTGACCATACTGAGCACATGAATACTAAAATCATGAAGCCATTTTTCCTCGTTTTGCAATTTCAACTTCATCTTCACTCGAGGAGGTCATGTCAACAGCTGATTATGCGTAGTGTATTGATGCAGACACATGTTTCTGCGATGTGCGGGTACAAGTCTACATCACAAGTCATATTCCAAAGTTACTTTGCAGACGTTGACACGTTTGGTGTAAGGCCTACCTTAAAGATGGGTCTAACAATTTGGAATAAAATAACATATTTTTAACACTTTTTCATGGAAAGTGAAATGTGTGTCTTGGATTTTCAGTGGATGTCCTTAGAAGTGCTCTATATTCTTAATGACCTTTGCTTAACTGGTATGCCCGCCCTGGTAGCGTGGTGGTAGCATGCCTGCGTCACGTTCAAGAGGTCCCTAGGTTCGAATCTCGGTCAGGGTGAGTTACCTGGATAAGGTTTTTTCGGGTGTTTTCTCTTATCCTGTCAGAGGAATGTCGGATAATTCTAAGCTCCATGAACCCCGGGCTCATTTGAGCATCATTTCATCCATTCCATATGACTTAACGTTGGAGTACGTAAATAAAAGAAAAGCTTAACTGGTAAACAGTAAGATACGGACAAAATCTATTACACAAAATGTAGGAAGCTTGTTGAAGTAAAATATGTATGTCAGACTTACTTTATGTTATTACTTGAATTTTACAATAACTTATACTGTTCCAAAATGGGAAATCTTTATTCATTTTTGTTTAAATCTCTGTCCATGTAAAGAGAGCGAAATTTTGAAGGCATCACATAGCAACTAGCTGTGCTAGTAAAAGGTTTTCACTTATTTTCTATGCCAGAGGAGGACAGCTTCGAGAGTTGTGACGTATTTCAGCTGGGAGCGAGCCCTGCAGTGCGTGTGACTCAAGCAAGAGCTGTATAGTACCAAGTTGCCTATATAAATGGCGCTGTGAGTACAGAATCTGAGGGTTCAGTCAGGTCTAACACACTCTATAACAACAATGCAGCTGCCACGTACTTAATGGAACTGTTAAATTTACAGTGTAACGATTTATTGAACGACAGATATACACATAAGAAAGAGTTGGCTGATTTTTACAAGAATGTCCCCCAAATCAGATTTCCGAGCTTGTATTCACTTGTTACACGGACATCGTGTATGTTTGGCTCGACATGCTATGAAAAAAAAATTCTGTTATGAAATTAGCTAAGTCCAAACCCCGAAGTACTTTCTCGGTTCACAATCTAACATGCAGCCTTCGATTATATATATATCCCAGACATTACGTCCTGACATTGATAAACTAGTTAAAGGTAAACGAAACTGAAAGTGATGGAAAATGTCCACGCAATTCTGTTCTGAGTGGGTCTCCTCGAATTTGCAGAGAAAATTACTTTATATTTTATATTCTTTATACCATGCCTGACCTTCACATAAACTAAGAGTCAAATGTAATTATTTATCAATTGTAACCAATTGTGTAATTAAAGCACTCATCATTAATATTGCATCACCAAAGATGTAAGTTTTACATATTATTAGTACTCGATACGTTTCCTGTCGCGCAGAAATCAGTGCCGTGACGTCACACGCTATCCTGCCTTTCGTTCGGGAGCACATTGTTCTATGCATTAAATGTACTTTCAGATTACAACTGTTTCTTCTCTATTTCCAAAGAGAAGTCCTCTGTGAACCTGCTAGGGTGTGATGGACTAGTGTTCACTGAAAAACCTAGTGAAACTGCTGCGCTGTGTCATCAAATCTAATCGCCTTTCGTTATCTGAGGTCATCTCCTCATCTCCCAGTCCTGAAGTTCTATGTTGAACCTCCAATGTTATTATTATTATTCATTAATCATCTTTTAATTTAGGTTCTATTAAATAATAGGAAATGATTGGGAATGCCTCCCAAGAATGCTGAAGTTCTCACCATCATAAGAAAGCCCAACACTTGTTCTTATCTCCTTGGCGGTAATGATTTAATCTGGGCACGTAGTCCACCAGCAGTTTCTTATTGACGTTTTAATGGCGTTTCTCTCGAACACAATAAAGAAGCGACTTGCTTTTTTTATCAGGCTCACTCCTCCAGCATTCTGTCCTCCTTGTTTCCTATTTTTCGACTTGCTATTGTTACAAGCTTGGACAGCGCCCTGGAATTAAAATTCTGGCAGCTTGCCCTCGCTGCAATCATTCCAGGAATTCATTGCTCCTTCTTCTGCAGTGGGTACAAACGTTTCCATTCAACACAAGCGTGCTTTATCTTACTTATATAGAAATCAAAGTGCTTAGTCTTGCTTAAGAAAGTAATACACTGAAAAATTCTGACGTGACTTTGTTTAACCGTTAAAAAGTATTTTTCCAAACGCTTAGTGATCTACTCCATGTTAATATGCCCTGCGCCATGGAGCAGTGGGCTAGAGTGTTATGCTTTAATTCCCTGCCATGGAATGCACCTTTCTTGGACCACAAGGGTGCGGATTTTAATTCTCCAGTATAGCACCGGTGCCCATTCAGCATCCTCAGGAAACTGAGGAACTACTATAGGCAGCGAACTGTGATGAGGAAAGTCTGATTGCAGGTGCGTGATGCCGACCACATCAACTCCCCATATCCGTTAGATTAACGCCCACCTCTGTCTTGCATATGTAGCTTTGAGGCCAGTATTTGGATTGGTGGCTCTGACCTGCTGTTACACCATGGGTTACCTTTTTCATGCTAATACAGTCAACATTTATCTTAATGTTAATTTGCTTCTAGTTGCAAGGGAAATATGAGAATACAGTAAGCTTTAAAATATACTTAAACTTTTAAGCGCACAACCGATCGCTTTGTTATGTCTTTGACGTTTAATCCTCTGGGTATGGAAAGAGATAAGAAATGAATAACGAATGCCTATTTGAGAAAAGCATAGATAACTAAATGATGAAAATCTTATACCGAATTGCTATATGATAAAAATATAGCAAAAGTATTAGACGAAGAGTATGAAGAAAGGACCGTAGATATGATAACATTTGAAGAAATGCAGGAGGCCATAAAAATATGAAAAATAGAAAGTCGCCAGGTATAGATAATATCCCCATAGAAGTATATAAATATGGAGGATTAATATTACAGTTCCGCATACTACATTTACTAAATATATGTTGGAGAATAAAGAAGATCCCAAAAGAATGGGAAATAGCTAAAGTTATATCTATCTTTAAAAAAGGGCAAAGAAATGCATGCCAAAATTATAGAGGTATACACCTTTTAAATACAACATATACAATATATACTCGAATTATAACAACTAGGGTGAAAATAATAGCTTAAACACATACTAGTGAAGAACAACATGGATTTAGAACAGGAAGAGCATGCATAGATAATGTCTTTACAATAAAACAAATATTAGAAAAACGAAGAGAATTTAATCTTGAAACCCATCTAGCATTTATAGATCTAGAAAAAGCGTTCGACAAAGTTAACCGGTTATTGTTATGGGATATAATGTGTAAAAAGGGATACCCACTACACTTAGTTAAAATTATTCAAAGCTTATACACAAATACGAAATTGGAAATGGAAATGGAAGGAGAAATAACAAATTAATTTGAAATAAACAAAGGATTGAAGCAAGGATGTAGTCTACCTCCAATTCTTTCTAATATATATGTAGATAAAATTATAATAGAATGGAAAACAGAAGTGCATGAGGGGATTTGGTTAGGACAAGGAAGACCAATAAACGCTCTTCTATTTGCAGATGATGTAGTTTTAAGAAGATAGGCTACAGAAAGGAATATATCAACTAAACCAAATTTGTAAAAAATATGATATGACAATCTCAAAGACAAAAACAAAAGTAATGATATTCTAGGGAAAATACCCAATAAGGACCAAACTTGTAGTAGAGGAAAATATAATAGAACAGGTATCGCAATTTCAATACTTTGGCTGTGATATAATCTATGAATCGAAAAATCAAGATATAGGTAATAAAATACAAAAATTCCAAGCAGTTTGCGGAACAATTAAGAGAACCCTCAGGAATAAAGCAAGGAAAGAAACTCAAATAAGATTCTACAAAGTGATATGTAAGTACTCAGTAGGGAAAACAAGAATTATGAAGAGGACATAAGAGTTAAAAACATTAGAATTGTTTCCAATTTAAATATTGCAGATAATTTAAAACTAAAACACGAATGTGCTATGTTATCTATTTCAGGTTACTCCTCTATTTTCGCAAAATTACGAACTACATACCTGCATTGCAGAAAGCGAGAATAGGACTATTATAAGATATATAAATGTCATATGAGGAAGCAACTGGTGGCAAGAAGAAGCAGCAGCATTGTGTTCCACAGCTGAGGTAGCATACAGATGACAATAAGTACGCATTATATGGAAATGTTACTTTTCGTGGCGTCGTTACACCAGAGGCGTCGCTCGATATGCAAAAACCCGTCGTTAGCAGCTCGACTCGGCTCGGCTTTACATTTTCAAAGCGAACCTAGATGTGTTCTCTTACCCCTCTATAAATTATGCAACATTTAAAGTCACCTGAATGCCGCAGGCAGAAAAGATGCTTGTACATAGCACAAAACTTTGGGTCCAAGAGACCATGGAAACTTCCTGGCTGCTTTTATCTTTTGACGATGTAGAAATGAAACTCACAAGTGTCAGTACTGAAGAGCCTTTCCAGAATAGAGCCACACGGAATTTTACATAATAGTTAAATGAGCCTAGAATAGTGCAGATAAGAGACGGTCACTGTGGAACCTTGAACAACAGGCTGACGTCATACTCATTTTTTCGCTAAGTATGTTCCTGGTACATTAGATACCATTACGTAAGTTTCACCTAATGTTGCACAGTGGGACTGAGCTAAGCTTTGCAATAAATTGCCAGCTTAGACTAAATCAATAGCTAGCATCTTAAGAAAACATTTCAAATGGAGGTTAAAGGCTCTCCTCATAAACAAAGGCTTATGAAACTTGAATGAATTATAACGACAAGAATATTTGTAGCTTTAATTCCAATTGAAAATATTATTCTCATGATGTGATTAAGGGATCATATATAGAATTAGTTTTAAATGTTGTAGTTTGACTATTTAGAATTAATGGAAATTAATTGTTCTTTCACACTAGCCGTGTGTAGGACACACTATGAAAGGGTACAAACAAGCTGAAAAATTCAATGCCATAGGTGGGATTTGAACCACGGTTCTTCTGGTTTCCGTCCAGCGGCTCTAACCACTTGAGCTACTATGGCCAACATGCCGACATTACATTAAATTCACCAAATGAGTCGTGTCAGTTACAATTAATTTCCATTGTTTGTACCTAATAGTGGTCCGAACTAGAAAGCCCAGGCCTTAAAGTACTTACAGCATAGTAAGTCGTCATTAAAGAAGTTGTCTCATGTGTTTATGGGAACTCCTTGTGGTTTACCGGGAGAAACACGAGTCGGAGAATTTAATGTCACATCAGCATGTTGGCCATAGTAACTCAAGTGGTTAGAGCAGCTGGACGGAAACCAGAAGATCCACGGTTCAAATCCCGGCAATGGCATTGAATTTTTCAGTTTGGCTCTACCCTTTCATATTTAGAATTAGTTTTCTAATATTGTAGATTTGATTATGTAGAATTAGTTTTAATGTTGAAAAATTGAGAGTAAGTAATTGTAACCAATTTAATATTAATAAATTATTATTATTATTATTATTATTATTATTATTATTATTATTATTATTATTATTATTATTATTATTATTATTATTATTATTATTATTATTATTATTATTATTATTATTATTATTATTATTATTATTATTATTATTACAACTCACACGGAAGACATAACGTTAATTTAACGCTACATAAGCCACACTAAGAAAGCGAATTATTTCAAGTAACGTTAGGTAATTGTAAATGGTCTGAGATAAACAATTATTATTTATCTCTTGGAAACTCAATTATTATTATTATTATTATTATTATTATTATTATTATTATTATTATTATTATTATTATTATTATTATTATTATTATTATTATTATTATTTAATTTTTTTTGTAATTTACGTCCTCCAGCGTTTAGTCGTATCGGACGATGAATGGAATGGGTGAAATGATGCTTAAATGAGCCCAGAGTCCATAGAGCTTAGAGTTACCCGACATTTGTCTTTCAGGATAAGGGAAAACCCTGGAAAAACCTTATCCAGGCAACTCACCCTGACCGAGATTCGAACTCGGGACCCTTTGAACGCGAAACAGACGTTCTACCACCACGCTACCGAGGCGGGCGGAACAGAGGTAGGTAATAATATTAACTGAAAATAACATATCTGTACAAAAGATCTGCAAAAGTTGGTAGACCTGATTAACCATTTGAAAAAGAATATGTTTATAATTACCTGTCACTGTTTATCAGGAGCTTTCCTTACACATGTTTGTAGGATCCTGGAGTATGAAAATCTCTCGCAGACTTTCACTTGTAGAGGTTCGTTTATGTCACAGAAGAGAGTGGCGCTGATGACCCAGTTTTTTGCGTCACTCAAACGCTATTACTGCCTGTCTTCATCTAACAGAATGGTTTTCTTAAGTTTAAACGTAGAGAAAGTTATGTGGAAATCAAACAAAAAAATAAGTGTTTCATCATATCGTCGAAGTTTATATATACATTCCACAAACACCACCTAATGAACCTATTTCTGTTCCTTTCTTTTATTTCTTTTCCTTATATTCGGGCGATTGGAAAGAGACAGTGCTGCTAATATAAGGAAGTTAGATATGAAGGACTGAACGGCCATAATTAACAGTAAAATGTTTTGAATTTTTGTTCAAAAGAGAAGGCAGAGGTAGCTATTCGTAAAAGGAAAAATAAATTTCCTGGGACGTAGAAAAAGTTTGAAAGTATTAGTCTGAGCGGACTGATGAACAGGAAGAGGTTTTCCTCCAGTAGAAGCTATTAAATCGCAGAGAGGATTAAGATAAACGAAAGGAACGGATACTGGAATGGACTAGATCTACAGAAAAAGCCTGCCTTGAGTAGAAAATTGTAATTTGACTGGCTTCTGATATCTACGCGAGACATACAAGTTCCAAATGGATTACAAACTCAATAATCGACACTTGTTTATTTTTAACAACCTCCATAGGATCTGAACCCCTTTGTGGTTAATATTATCGCATCAAGCGTTTACTGCATTCATTTCTGAGATAGAGGGGCGGAGTCCTTGGCTCCGACGATGAAATGATGTGGATGACGTTGAAATGCAAGGACCTACAAACCTTATCGCGCATTTTGAATCACGCAGTCCTTGGGGATATAGAAAGTTAGAGTCAGAATCAAAAATTCAATGCCATATCAGGGATTTTAACCACGAATCTTCCGGTCCCCATCCGGATACTCTTAGTCATTAAGCTACCATAGTCAACATGCCAGCATGATATTACATTCCTCAAGAGACTCGTGTTTTTTCCCGGGAAACCAGCAGGAGTTCTCATAAACTCATGAGACACTACCTTAAGGCGACTTAGTATGCTGTAACTACTTCAAGGCACGGATATGTTTTAAATGGATAGACACGGATCAATTGGAGAATTTAGTTCCAATCTGGTATGTTGGCCATGGTAGTTCCATGGCTAAGAGCAGCCGGATCGGAACCGTGGTTCGGCTACGGCGTTAAACTTTTCAGTCTGACCCTACCTTTGCATACTTCGGCTTACACACGGCTAGTGTGAAAGAACAATTAATTTCCATTAATTGTCCTAGTAGTGGTCTGAACTATAAAGCGGACCTTAAAGTACTTACAGCATAGTAAGTCACCATTAAGGTAGTTGTCTCATGTGTTTATGAGAACTCCTAGTGGTTTACCGGGAAAACAGAGTCCGTTGGAGAATTTAACGGCATGCCGGCATGTTGGCGATGGCAGCTCAATGGTTACGAGTAGCCGGACTGGAGGATCCGTGGTTCAAATCTCGGATATGTGATATCGAAATTAAAGGATTACAATAAGTAAAGAATCGTGATGTATTTCAAAGGAATGTTAGATCTTTGTTACAACACGTCCAGGGGCAGTTGAGTTGAATAGTGTAACAAAAGACACGGGAGAAACAGAATTCTAAGGGATAGCACTTGACTTCGTTTGAATAGATATTCTTCGGACCCTTAGTAATGGCAGGACCGAGACTAATAATCACAATGAACAAGATAGCAAGATAGTCACAAAGGGAATCTTTGTGTGAAAAGAGGGATTCCAGAGGTTAATGGAATGGGTGAAATGCTGCTCGTGTGCCTGGGGTTCATAGAGCTTAGAATTACCCGACATTCTTCTTTCAAGATAAGGGAAAACCCCGGAAAAAACCTTATCCAGGTAACTCACCCTTACCGAGATTCAAACTCGGGACCTCTTGAACGTGAGGCAAACATGCTACCACCACGCTACTGAAGCGGGCCCACGCACAGCTGTGTATAGTGTGAAGAAAGACGGTCTGCGGCTTGCAGTCGTTAAAGAAGTTTATCTTTTTCTGTCTTGGTCGAAGGCAGACCAGAATCGTTGTGAGAAATATTGGTCGGTTTATACGTAACGCATTAATTATTATCGAGTAATAAGCATTCCACCTACAGTGACTAAACAGTGGAAACCCTTGGTTGGCAACTTGGAGTTTGACGCGATGATAAAAAGAAGCAGTCATTAAACCAGTCTGAAACTTGCATTACAGTGTCATTAAAACTATCCTTAATCATACATGTCCACGCATACCCTGAGAGTATCCCATTGCTCAACTCTGAGCTACCCATTTGATTTGTTGCATCAAACTGTCGCGCCAACGTGGAACTCCTTTGCTCCACACATTTTATCGTTACATATGGCACTGAATATTTTTAGGCTGACTGCCTTCCCATACTTTGGGCGACACATGGTTAGTGTGAAAGAACAAATAATTTCCTTGGAGATACTTCACAAGAGCTAGTCAGAGTTGTAAAAGTATATAGGACCGTATAATATAAAGTATTAAACGAGCTTGTGGGCTGTGGTCTACTGGGCTCCATTTCCATCTTCCCAAACGTTTCGTCTGTGGCTGCGGCAGACATCTTCCGTGGCAGTGTGATCGGAGTGACCTGGCGGACGTCTCAACAGCAACTGTCTTCCGAGACTTCCGCCAGGACACTCCGATCACACTGCCACTGAACATGTCAGCCGCAGCCGCAGGCGAAACGTCTGGGAAGATGAAGAAGAAACCCAGTCACAAGCCCGGTTGATACTTTATATTAAACTAACACTGGCCTTGAAAGTTTACGAATTTTAATATATTGGACCAATTTATATTTCACAACCCACAGTCAGGGCTCTAACCAGGGACTCTCAGCACGAGGGTCGCGAACCAAACTTCTGAACTAGCCTATTGTTTCATTTTTTGCAAACACCCAGTATTGACACAGGAACACAAAAGATAGTGAGAGAGGGAAAGCATCTCCCTAGTTAACACAATAACACCAAAGAAGGAGGATATTTATTAATTCTTTTCTTTTAAAGATTGTTTTCAAATCAGGAATGCACCTAATTGAATACCATTCATAATGCTTTTAAATCAGCTTATTGATTATTAGGCAGAGAGGTGATTTAAAAAGGGATTTTAACGGCAAAAATGCCGTTTTTAAACAAGACAACAAAGCGTGATAAATAGCCGCCGAAATTTCGCGCTTCAGGATTGAGGCCTCTAAAATATTGAATAGAGCTAACTGGACAGTCATTTGTACGTGTCTATAATTCCAATGAAATGAGCTTGCTAAGCCCGTTTGATGCCGATGCAATGTGAAATTGGGATTGTTTTTATCGATTTCAACTTATTTACAGCCCTGCTATAAGTTAATTAATTCTCACATTAATGTTTGGTATACACAGCTGTGACCGGATTTCAAAACCAACAGACACGAACAGAATTACAAACAGTATTTCTTCACGTTTGTTTTGCCATTATATTAATATTTAACAGTTAAAAAGAAGAATTTTTGCAGCTGGCAATGGTTTACTGAGTAAATAACTCATTAAATTTCTTTCTTTAGTTCCACTTTTGCTTTTATTTTCTCGTTTACTCGTTCGTCTCATTCCTTTTCTGTTTCCTCTCTATCAAGAAGTTTTACTTTCACAACCAATTGCTGCTGTTACATTTATCCAGTCTTTGCTTTTTATTTCATTATTTATGGGCAAATGTTAGAAGTTGATGTGTGAACGTCCAGAGTGCCTGGATTTGAAAAACTTACCAATGTTATGGTATTATTACTAGCTTTATGGACAAAATATAATACACACATAAAAGTAATTTAAATAATATAATAAATGATAGAGAAATATATGTTTAAAACAGTTGAGGAGACAAGACAAATATACAACGGGCGTCCAGAAAGTAAGTTCTGTTTCAATTTATCTCCGCAGCAGCTCTGCGATCGCAGTTCCGCACATGTGCGGTAGACACTGTGTATCAAGGAGAAGAAACGTACGTAATTGTGAGATTGCTGTTAGCCACGTACACTTTGTTGTGCTTGTTTACAAAGTCGGTGTTGATTGAAAATCCTGCCGCTTGCGAGACCTGAGGAAATTGCACCGCGCCGCTCGACCACACACGGCAAATGCGACGAGAAACATCCTACAGGGATTTGGCTGGGGCGTGTTTGACCAGCCCCATACAGCCCTGATCTCGCTCCTAGTGACTTTCTTTTGTTTTTGCATCTCAAATCTTTCTTTGGCAGTCAACACTTCAACAATGACGAAGAGATGAAAGAAAATATTTCCAACTGGTTAAAGACACAGGCGGCAAACTTCTATGAAGAGGGTATACAAAAATTTTTGCCTCGCTATGACAAATGCCTGCAAAATTTCGGCAGTTATGTGGAAAAGTAGTTTAAGAGTTGTAGAATTTTGTGCAATACATAATTTTTCTGTATCTGCACACAATTTAATTTTATTACCAAACAGAGCTTACTTTCTGGACGTACCTCGTATATTAAGGTAATGACTTTGCAAAATTTAATTTAGAATTAAACAAAAAGAAAAGATAAACATATTTCTGATATGCCTTGAACTGTTAGCAAAAACAACAAACATGTTTTAAGAAACAGGGTGAACCGCGTTTACTCAAAAATAAAAAATGCAATGTGGAAACAATTTCACAAAGGTGAACATATACTAGGACAAAAGCCATACTCCATCGTTATGACGATAGGGCTCTAGACAGGAAAGCGAAAACTTGCAAAGTCGTCACGTGATAACCTACATCAGAGAATTTAAGAAACTTTGAAAGAATATTTGAAAGATTGTTGAAGAATGAACACGTAGTACAACGTGGACGTTCCACGTAGCCCTCGTGAATACAACACGAAACAAAAAACAGCAAAGGTTATTGACAATTATTTTCGAAGCTACGACAGTCAGGTAAGGTGCGGAGGTTTACACGAAGCATTTTCAATACATACGGGACAGTAGATGCCACGTTGGCAGGGCTATGCAAGTAAATTCTTTAACACACAGCCGGTAGTGAACGACAGTAACTTTTGGGACATTAAATTTAGTCAAAATAGTAGAAATTATTTCCCTTAGCAAAACCCAATACCAGGTCAAGAACATTCCCACTTAGAGAGCAACCCCAGGAGAATCCTGACATCCCGAAGCTTCAACCACCCATTCCAAGAAGAACCCACAGGTGATTACTTTATAGTCCACTCTACCCAACAAATTATGAGACGTTGAGAAAGTTGACTCATCTGGAATACTCAGTCTGAATCACAGCATATTTAATATACCTTAAATACAAGCTAAATGTATATTTTCAATTTTATATGAACTATTTTGAAGTTTTCTTCATTCAGAAACTGCTAATCATAAGAGATGAACAAAGCCTTATAATACAGTATCATTAAGGTATACATAATATATCATGAACGTATCTTTTCTGGATCTGACCATTTCTGAGGCATTCATATTGCTTTAAGAATGACCTCACATATTTATGATAGTACCAAATGGTCATAATTTTAAACATCAAATAAATTTCGTTTCCTTTGAGTATACTCCCTCTAAACATATTCCCGATATATCAAAGGAAGGGGATAACTGCAGGGGTAGTACTTAATACTCAGTATTCTAGTACTTGGACGCAAAGAGTGAAGAGCTCTCTCATACATTCCAGATGTTTACTTTGCTGGGAGGAGCGGGATATCGATTGTAGTCGAGTAATTATGCTCCACAAAGAACAACGTCTAATATCCAGCGATAAATTTGTTACACGTGTAAACTTCCTCTAAAAGGTCAAAAGCTCGGGGCAACTAATCTCCGTAAAATGTGCCTCGGGCTTAAAAAATGTAATGCTTAGAAACCCTTCTCTCTGTTGCTACTTTCTCTCTCTTCCCTTCCTTGTATCGTACCAAGGATAAACGTGCAAAACTTATGCACCACAATTTCACAAGAAAGAATTTTGCCCAGAAAGCAAGTAGTCCGCTAGTGAAAAATTTTTTGGGAAAGTACTCGTGTTTTTAACTTTTCATTTCAAAAATGGATTTGACGATTCGCTTATATTTTGGAGTTCATTAAAATTAAAACTTTCTAAAGAAAATAAAGTCTTCAATATGACTTAACTATATTACTTCACAGATTAATGATCAAATTGAAACTTAGAAGCATAAACATCCAGAGAAGACTTTGGTGGTTGTATTCTTACAGTTTTTACTGCTTTAAAACCGAATATATCATAGTCTACAGCGTTATGCCATAACTGAACGTATTATAAATGTTATGAAACCTTTATTGAATTTTGTGTAGAAATTTAAGGAGGTAATATTATAACTATGTGAGTTTTTAAGGAAGTAGTTGACAGAGAATATTCATTATTGGTAGCTGAGAGCACTTATTGGTATTTCGATGTTTTGCAGTTTCTTTATGCATTATTTTTTATAGGCAGACATAAGAGATCGTAAAATAAATATGCTTATATATTAAAATGTTTAGGGTATTTTAATATTATTTAATATTAATGTATTTTGATGGTCCTTCGCCATGGTGTTGTGGGCTAAGGGGTCCTGCTTTGGTCCCCGGAAGGCGCCCGGGGTCGATTCCACCCGTGAAGGGTGCGAATTTTAAGTTCGGATATAGGACCGGTGACCACTCAGCATCTGCGATAGGTAGCGAATCCTGTCTAGAAAGCCAACAGAAAGCTGGTCGCATCATCCTCCTCGTATCGGTTGGATGATCGCCCACCGCTACCTTGCGTATGTGCGCGTGAGGCCAGCAGCCGGGTTGGCCCAGTAGGGGCAGTTGCTCCAGGAGTTAGCGTATATTTTGATTACCATCATCATCATCATCATCATCATCATCATCTTCAAGGATTGGGCCCTGTGACCCGTTCCGTTCTCTGCAAGAGCCTACTGATCCTTCCAGCGTAGAGCTGGGCATCCCACATCTCTCTTTTCCTTCGGCATATAATCTAAAACTCTTCTTGGAAGTCGTTCCACGTCCATTCTTAAAATATGATTTTTCCATTCATTTTTTTTCTTTATTAGTTTATTGTTTAAATTAAAAATCCCAAGCTGTTCTCTTAATTTTTCGTTTCTTACGTGATCTACTCTTTTATAACCTACCACCCTTCTCAAAAATCCCATCTCTGCTGATTCTAGCAGTCTACGTTGGTTCTTTGCCAATGTCTATATTTCGGAACCGTATGTTAACGTTGGGACTGCCATTATCTTACAAAATTCCATCGGTGTTTCCTTTTCCTTTTCCATTTTGATTACCAAATATCTATATTATAAAATAAAATCCCTGGACTGTCCTTCGTTGTTTATGAAGCATAAGTGGTAGCGTGTTTAACATGTGTTTAACATGTCCTTAGTTGGAATCTCGACCAAGGTGAGTTATGTGGACAAAATTATTTGCAGGTTTCCCCTTATCCTGAAAGATAATGATGGGTATCTCTAAGCTGTATGGACTTTGGGCGCATTTAAGCATCATTTCACCCATTTCATTAATTGTTCTATTTAACTTATAACTTTAGAAGACGTAAATCATTATTCGTTTATTTGTGTATATTTATTAAATTTACTACAACCAATCAAAAGGCCCTTCTTAAAGTTTTGCCTCGTGCACAAATGTCTATTATGGGAGCTAGTTTCTAAGTATCAAGACGGACGCTAAATTCAGCATCAAAGTTCAGGAATTTACAAAGCTGCACTCGTAGTATATTTAGATTTTTTATCAGTTTATTGAAACTTGATAGAAACTATTTATAGTGTGTTTTTGGAGAGGTAAAATTAATGTTTTTATAAAACGTTGGGAGATAAATAATAAACTGTAGCACATAATTAACGTATGTTAGAAATCAATGCATAATATACAAAGCACTGGTTAAAATTATACTCATGACTAATACTCATTGGTCAGGAAAATTATGTGCAGAGGAAAAGCAACTCGGGTGCAGGACCGAAGCCTCCCGTACCACGGTAAGCTTATCGGGTAACAACCCCCAAGTCTTCCGCGAAACCTGTGTAATTAGCAAGCAGGTGGGGTGGAATGGGTGTGCCTAATTTTTCCCTTGATTTCTTTCAGTGTACAGCAAATTAGTTCACAGTTAACATATTTTCCGACGAGACTCAAAGTATGGTGTATAGGTCAGGAAGGAAAATTCTACTTAGGAACGGTTACACTTTCGGATTCCCGAAGTATTTAAAAAGTGGGGTAGCGTGATGAATATGCAATTTTAAAAGATTCAAAAGTTTTATTAAAATCTTTTCCATTGAAGAAATAGATTTCCTAGAATTCAAGAGGAATATAACCACGCGGCACCATCTAGTGACAAAATTCAGAGACAGAAAGTACTTTTAGATCTGAATACTTTGTGAAACTCATGATGCAGCAAGTAGAACATTTCAAAGCGGGAAACATTTCAAGAATGAAATACGTGAAGTAAATTTTTTATAGAACCAAATCTGGAAATATATAGAAATAAAATATAAAAGGAGAAATACCACTCATTTTTAAAGACGAAAATATATATTACTCTATGGTAAAGGTTTAGAATGTCAAAATAACGAAGCATCTAAATTTGGGTCCATTGTGAATAAATTACAGAAAACAAATAAATAATGAAACTGATAAATGTGGAACATTTTGGGGTGTGAGCCAGTTTCCGTCCTCGTGGTACACCCTGGGTAAAGCTACACGAACTGGAACAACCATTAATTCAAATTTAAGCATTAGAGGTTATATTTTCTTTTGGTACTAGAGCCATGTTTCTTTGTTATTAATCGTAAACGCAATGAAAGTAACATCTTCCACTAGAAGTATGTAATACTTCATAAAATATCATCCATACAAAACTGGAACTGTTACCTGTTTCTACGGGGTGGCTTATTACCTATGTAATTAGGGACTAGAACCGGGAGAGCTGGGGCCTATGTAATGAGAGACCTTTAAGGGTCCGGTAGGTTCGGGGCTATTTTTCTGACCGATGGAGACTTCAGTCCCGCACCCATCAATCTATGTAAGCCAGAAAACCTAAGGCAATTAGGTAATACGGTAATTCGGTAATTCGGTAATTAGATAATTCATCAGCTGAAATTCCAATACCTGGAACTCAGTACGTTTAGAAGTGAAAACGCCCGCAAAAGTCCACACATTCCAGTTTTAAAACTAACGAAGGGAAAATAATAATTATAATATACCAACCTACAGACTGAAGGTAGTGTTTTCGGTGCGCAATGGACAATTTAAGATAACTGAGTGATAGCTATGAAGTAAGCAGGGCTTATGTTGGTAAATGATCGTGTCTTTTAGTATATTTTGTTTCTTAAGGTTTTAGAAAATGTTTTAGTATGATGTATTAGATTTTCTGGCCGTAATAAATTTAGCACTGGTAACACACACACACACACACACACACACACACACACACACACACACACACACACACACACACACACACATACACACACACACAATCACACACACACACTCTCTCTCTCTCACACACACATTCCTATAAAGCAGATGCAGATCAAAGTATATGAATTATTTATGAAATTCCTAAGCTCCCTTAATTCCCAAATTCCCAATGTATCTCCCACGATTGTATCTTGAACGTACGTACAAAATAATGTCAATATGATATGCCAAGTCTTAATTATTTAATATTTATGTTATATTGGACTAAAGGGGCAAAAGAAATATGGCTCATGAAACAAGTGCTGGTGTAAAACCAAGAGTTCTCATTTACACACAGTATCAACTGCAATCCCCTTTTCCTAAACGGGATAACATTTATAACAGTTCCCTACTACATCCCTCATTTATAAGTAGAAGAGTTCAACACTGATCACATGTCTAGGGATCACAGATTCTGAAATCAAAAATCCGGGACACTTTGATATTACGTTATCGTCAAACCAAAAGTCCTGTTACATATACAAATAGGGTAAATAATGAATTAATACATATATAAGCACAGTATCATTAGGTGAACTCTATTGTATTGAACATGATCATCGATATAGATTTCCATCCATGGCTAACGCTAAACACACTGTGGCAGAAATTACACTCCACTTTAGATCCAGATCAAGTACTATCAATAGTACTCTCCTTCAAAAATGAAAATTGCTCTTTAAGAGAATTACTAAATGTACACTTTCGCATAGGCATCTTGATTTACTTCACAGTTTCCGTAGAAGCAAATTAAACTGAATAATAACGTTATTATTCAAGTGTCTACCTAGGAAGCACGCATATAGGATGAGATACAAGCCAATCCGCGTTGTCTGTAGAAACTAGAACACAACTTCCACCGATAGTAAACAGATGCTTCGGTACCAACATAACAATAAAATAGCTAAATATTTCCCTTTTGATATTTACCTGAAAAAGATATCCATGCCAAGAAATCAAATTGTAATAAAGTTAGAGCTATTTCGGCATTTAAGACTAAAAAATGTCAGTACTGTCACCCAATTAGCGGAAAGCACAACCAACGACAGCTGAGTAAGGGGCCAGACGCAGCCAAGCCACACCCTCCCATTAGTCTCTGTCACTAACTGAGGGGTTGATTAGGGGAGTGTCACTTGTCGCTGGCCGCCTCTTTCCCCTTCCCCTGTCCTCTGCAATTTTCGCGGTGATTCACTGAAACTAGAGACTTCTAGAAAACAGTGATATTCCTATAAAAAGGGCTGCAATGAGTGAAGTCAGTCAGTTTTTGGCGAGCTGTGAGGAGCGCCCAGTGAGGGGACGGACTGCGTACGTGCGTCGGAGTTTACGTAATTACGAGTGCAAGTGGAACTGTAACGGACGAACTGGTGAATCGTAATTGTGTGCATTACGTAATTCTGTGTAATGGGCAAGTGTTCAACTGTAAGTCGGTGGAAATAAAGAACATTGTTGAGTTTGTGTAATTGGACTTTTCATTTCAGGAACCCACTAAGTCACAGTACTAATAAATTATTGTTAGATACAGTAAATATGTAGCAATTGTTGAACTGATTTGATAGTGAGCTAGGAGCGGTGTTAATGGCTGAGGTAGGCTTAAATTTAAATATTTTTTAAAAATATTTAGTCAGTGCCAAGTTGTTAGCTGATCTGAATAATAAATATTAAATAACCATAACACTGCTTTATAAAATGTATTAGAGATAACTACCATGTAGGTTGTACAGCTCTTGTGTTGTGTAACATTCATTATTATTTATGATGCAGTTGAAACTGCAGATGTTTTGGAACTAATGTTTAAGACACAGTGTCCCGTTTGTAATATTTGTGCAGTGTTAATACTATCTGTAGATGTTCAGTTGCTAATCGTTTCACAAATTGTGCAAGGCTTCATAATTGAATTTCTGTATGTAATGTGAATTTGTTTTGTATGAACAATTTTAATATTATTTGTAAAATAATCAAAATAATTTGTTTAAAAAATGATAAAAAATATACTTCTAAAGCCCTGGACATTTAGCGTCTCGGGTAACACTTTTCGCGATACCGGGACAATTGAACAAAAAAGCCTCAAATCCAGGACTGTTCCGGTAAAACGGGAACGTCTGGGATCCCTACACATGTCAATCAGTGTACCTGATAATACGCTGTGTAGTGTCGTTTTGAAATAACAAGAATGGTTTTGAAACACAATTTTATGGTACATAAACAGCATTAAAATTCAAGAGGTGATGCTGAAATCCGGATGGTGTGTATACTGGGATATATGAACTGTTTAGGTAGCTAATAGAAAGTCCTTAAAATGTTGATGTGAATGAAAAATTAATAAATGAACATTTCTTGGTTGCCTGTGAGTAAGGTTCCGGAACGCGGCCCTACACTTCCTATCCATTAAGGGAGGCTAATGATTATATCAATTAGCAACGCACTTGAGAAATATCCATTGAGAGCCCTCCCTAATGTTGTGGGGTGGCTGTGGAAACAAGAGGGCGGTGATTGCGCGTGCAAAAACAACCATGTACTACAACATGCTTTATTCTATACAAGCCATCTCGACAATAACATAGATATTAATCCTCAAATTCGTCCTATAAGCATATTCATGATGAGTTCGCTGTACTGAATTTAGTATTTCTGAATGTAACTACCTCAATTAAACGTATCAGTATTTGTACCGTAGAACGTTGAGCAAAATTATTTACATCAATGTTCCCATACCTTATATTCTGGCTCACTTTCGTTTTCATTTTTTAATTATAGTGTACCTATTGTTATAAATTACTGGTTCTGCATTAGCTTTTATTATAATACAGGTTGTCTGTTACGCCAATATATATGTTCAAGTACTAAAAGCACTAGCATTAGAAACTCTGAACAATAGATACCCACCTGAAGATTGGTTATATATCTACACAGATGGATCTAACTTGGATAACAACTCAGGAGCAGGAATTAAGTGTGCACTGTTCTCATTCTATCAACCAGCAGGATACCACACAACAAATTTTGATGCAGAAGTAACGGCTATTCATATTTCACTCCAACATATTCTATACAGAATAGATAAATTAAAAAATGCTGTCATACTTTCTAATTCTAAAGTAGCATTATGTACCATAAGTTCATATAAAATGATGTCAATCTAAATTAAAGAATGTCACAAAATGATCCAACAACTTCAAAAACTACAGAAAAGAATTATATTACAGTGGATACCTGCACATTGTGGAATTGCTGTAAATGAATCAGCTGATTTTCTTGCCAGAAAAGGTGCAAATTGAATTCAGAACAAAATTAAAAACTTGCCCTTTACATCCATAAAAAGATTAATTAAAAAAATATAAAAACAAACATAACCAATCAATATCTAACAAAGCCAAAGATAAAAAATGGAACATTAAATTAAAAATTCAGAAATTATTCCAGAAATCCCACGTGAAGCTGCAGTAGCAAATTTTAGATTACATACGGAACATGATTATTTGGCCAAACACTTACACAGAATAGGAATTTATACAAGTCCAAATTGTCCTCTGTGCAACAACGAAGAGGAAATGACTGAATAACATCTTTTAACCTGTAAATCCCTACCTGCCGGACCCACTACACGGAGATATTGGAGAGCAAATAGCTAAAGGCTTCATTGACAAAGCCTAGCATTTGAAAACAACAACATATATATGTTCAAGTAAATTCTCCTCTCTAAAAATAGTAGCACAAGGCTTACTTTTATCATGGAAGGTCAGTATTATTTGTTATCATTGAAAATTGCCTTATTATATTCAATTTAAGGACAAACGTAGTCAGTACTATTTGTTCTTTAAAAGCCAAGTACGTTTTTAGTTTATACATCATTGACGATCATAAGTCAAAATAAAAAATTGTAATGCCTGGGGTTCTGATAGGCCACAGTTTTGTTTGCCCCTATATCGATTGTACTCCAATAAAAACTATCCTGATGGAAAGTTGCCTCATTAAATAATAGTAATTTCTGTTAAAGATTATCCAAATGAAGTTTTGAAAAATATATCCAATCAATTTATCAGACCTAATTCAAATTAATATCCGTACTGTGGTGATAGTTTTCGGCATAGCAAAATTTCCATAGTAATTAACCGTCTTGAATGGTTCTTGACAAACGGGCTCATATATATAACAAAATATCACCGAGAGAAAATATCCATATATTAATCATTCTTATGCTCTTAATCAATCATCAGCTTAACCTAGTACATAAAGAATATAAACAAAAAGATTAAACAAAAGTGATAATGTCAGAAAAATGGAGCAAATGTAATAAAAAATATTGGAATAATTATAGAAATCACAACGAAGCAATTTACAGCTGAAAAAACTAAAGTCCGCCTCTGTGGCGTAGATGATAGTTTTAAGTACAGGAGGTCTCCATTTCTAATCTCGTCATGGTGAGTCACCTGGACAAGGCTTTTTCCCTTGGTTGTCTCTTATCCTGAAAGATGAATGCCATGTAACTCTAGGCTCTATGAGACCTCGGCTCATTTAGACATCATTTAGCCAATTACATTCATTTTCAAATATGACGTTAAGTGATAAATTCTTCACAAAAATGAATGTGTATTAGAATGTTCATTTTAAAAGTTAGTGTTTCAGACGCTCTCTTAATAAGTTTAGTAAGGTGTTACGCTGAAGTTTGGCTGCTGTCAGGATATTTTGAATGCTGTAGCTATTTTTATAATTATACAAGAAATTACATTGTTTGAAAATTTGGTCATAGTCCTATTTTTAAAACGTTAGTTTCTCTTAATTTAATATATACTATTTTAGAAAATTTTCATACCTGGGTAGTCATTTTAAATACATAGTATATATAAACTGTGGCAATACAATGAACATTTCAAGATACACTGTTCAGAGTTTCACCCCTTTCATTCCTCTAAGCCTAATTGTTTCACATTCCTCTCTTTGCTTCAGATATTTTGTCAAACTCGTCAGGAAGTTGGTCTCTCCTGCGGGTTACAATTTCCTGCAGTTAATATCAAGGATTTCCTTAGAAATGCTTATTCCTGTCACAAGTTGTATTCATACCTGCCTCAAAGCAGCTGGCAAGTCATTAAGTACAAAGTAGTTAGTCCTTGTGGGCGACTGCTAGCGCTTCAAGGGCTACTCGTTCTATATTCTAAAACACAGCTTCAAGCAGCTTCACTGCAACTTGCTGCCCGTCTTTCACAGCTCGCTGGTTACATGTTTCATTTATGTAGCAAACATCTACGCTTAGGAAGCTTTCCCGTGCAGAAACGTATGTTTCAAATCCAAAGAGTCATTAAGTGTAAATCTGGGCTATTCTAAGTTATCATCATATCTAGATATCTCTTTCGGAGTCCAGTAAGAAAGACGGAACAGCTACACTATACTGATTATATATAATCCGTCACCTAATATTATGACAATTTTTATTTTACCGAAAATAAAATGTTTCATATTTCATAAATAGAGAAAAGCAGTTTCGGAAAACTTGTTACTCGTGCTTGAAGTCAGTTTTGTGTGCTTGTCTATATTTGAATATGGAACTCAAAATGAATCTGTGGTGTGTGTGTGTGTGTGTGTGTGAGAGAGAGAGAGAGAGAGAGAGAGAGAGAGAGAGAGAGAGAGAGAGAGAGAGAGAGAGAGAGAGAGAAATAAGATAAGTGTCTTGAAATTTCTGCAAATAACCTGTGAACTTCCCTTCATTCCAAAGGAATTTTGTGTAATATCGTACAGTATAGCTACTAAACGGTAAGCAATAGCTGTCACTTTGATGGTTGAGGGATGCTTGGGAACATATCAGATTTAGACCTCTATTATTTGATGCTTATTTTCTGTGTCTTGACTTGTTTGCACATTTTCCAAGATATCAAAACTCTTTGTTTCTGCTGAACCTTAAGAACAGGGCAATGTTCATATAACACCGATTTCCTGTTGACTCAGTTCGATCATATGCGGCTATTCAGGACTGAAATAAATTTAGGATATTCAAAGAACTATGAGAATGCTTAGGTTTGCTTAGGAAACGTTTACGTACCTTTTCGGCGTAGGACTGCCGATTTGGCACTGGGGCGCCATGTTGGGAGTATCGGTATTTAATGACTGATTATTTCTGCAGCCGGGAATCATTCAATCTTCTGGGTTCACACTTGACCTTAGAAACCGGGGCCATCATGCCGCCTACTAGTGGGGGCGCATCTACAGACATCCTTGACCAACACAACTCATAATTCCTGAAAGTGAACCCCGCATGGGAATTTATATAACTATGTAATTGTTGTTTCCATATCACCCCTAAGTGCATTTAAAACTTCAGGAGTATCTTGTATTTAACATTAGTAACTAGACTTTATTAAATTGACATATTATGGAATTATGCGTTGTCTTTACCTTGCTCTATGATCTCGCCCTGCCATCTGACTCTCATTATATCAGTGACGCCCCTAGTGACAAAGTACACTGTAACATTATGGTGCAAACGCATAACTTAACAATAGAAAAAATGAATTATAGAGTGATAATGAACCACACCGAAATAATTTCAGTGATTGTAGACGTGACTAATACAAAGATAGAGTCAGACTGAAAACTTCAATGCCATAGCCGGGATTTGAAAGACGGATCTTGTGGTTGCCGTCCAACCGCTCTAAGCCATTGAGCTACTAGAGTCAACATGCTGACATGAGATTAAATTCTGCAACTGACTCGTGTTTTTTCCGGTAAAAAGCTTAGGAGTTCTCATAAACACATGAAACAACTACCCTAATGGCGACTTACAACGTGTAAGTACTTTAAGGCCCGGGTTTTATAGTTAACCACTAACTAGTATTTTTAAAAGGCGCTGATGACCGCCGTAATTGAACGCCCTTATATATATATATATATATATATATATATAAAGGGCGTTCTGCTTCTGTTATATTCCGGTCTAATCCGTAACGCCGGAAACTGCTGCTCTAAAGATCGTTGGTTCGATTCCTTTCATTTAGTTAACTTTTTTCTTTATGTTTTAATAAGTAAATTCTAATACTAAGAAACGGTGTGATTCGTAACTAAGAACGTGAATAACAGTAGAATGTGAAGTTATTCGACACACACAAGGAATTTTGGACAGAGTACGACGGTCGTTCCTTTTCACTTAAAACATTGAACTGAAAACAGTTTGACGTTTCGAGCAGGTTCTATAAACTTGACGTAGAGAGTGTCATTTACTTTTTATTTTACGTAAGTTCGTTCACCTTTTAAACCACCTCCCATTTAGAGCAAGATTCAAACTCTGTTAGAAATAATTTTGATTAATTGCATACTTTTATACAAGAATTAAGTCCTGCGCCGTGGTGTAGTGGGCTAAGGCAGCATGCCTTGGTCCTTGGCCACGGAAAGCGGCCCGGGTTCGATCCCACCCATGTGGTGGGGATTTTAGATCCCAGGTATAGGACCGGTGCCCACTCAGCATCGTGAGGAAAGTGAGGAGCTTACGCTAGGTAAGCGGCCCAGGTCACGGAAACCAACATTCCGGCTGGGGGATGCCGAGATGCTGACCACATCGCCTCCCCGTATTGGTTGGATGATTGTCCACCTCTGCCGTGCGTAAGTGGGCGTGAGGCCGGCAGTCGGGTTATTATTTTACACAAGAATTAAAAAATCAGACAAAATAATAAACAAAACAAGGCAAAAAACAAAATACGGCAAAAGGTGAAGGAGACTCGTGGCCGTTTGCCTTTCACTTCAAAGCTAATGTCCTACCCACTGCGTCAGAAGGAGTACTCCGACAATCTATACTATGTTGTTGAGTCAAGAAGCACCATCAGGACCCCACAAGCAGTGGGGTACTGGCACGTTAGAAATTTATAGCCGCAACTTCCGCATTTTAACCAACGGGGCATAAGTCTCCTATCTAAAATTACATATTTAATATATACCTACTTGCTCTGAAAATATTTCGGTGTAGTTCATTGACACCCTGTATATATTTTTAAGTTATTGAAATTAATCGGAATGAGTTTCTGTTTCAAGAACATATGCCTACTGTATTATCTTTCTATTTAAAGTAAATGTGCAATTTAGCTGTTTCTGAAAAGTCTGTCTCATTGAAAATCAAGCAGTTGAAAAAACAAATGTTCATAGTAATGCTTTGTATGCATACTAAAATGATAAACGGGAGAAAAAGCCATGTAAATGTGACACATCAGGATATTATGTTTATATCTTTATGTTCTGCAGAATACGCACAAAACGAAAGAACGATGTACAGGTATTGAGATAATGTGAAATAACGTTGCATTCTGACACGCAATATTTTATTCGCTAATTTGCTACAAGGTTGGAACGCTAAGGGAAGTGGAGTGTAAAGGCGATACAGGATAAGGTCCCGGGTGATTTCTTGCACTGAACTCCCTCCCTCTTTCTCCCTCCAGGACGTCACCCCTCGCAAATTTATGCAGATTACTACTACACGACGGAATTGAATTCGAGTAAACGGCAGCACCAGATCAACATTTTCGATTCCGGAACGACTTTGGCACGGCTCTGTCCCTCGCATGCAACTTGTTTAACACAGCAGAACCTTTTTACTGAGCTGAAAACAAAGGCAGCGTTTTTTAAAAAACGTTTAATGCTCCGCTTCGACTACTGAAGGCCCTCTGATGACGATCAAACAGAATTAATGATGTTTCAAATGAGCTCCGATCTTTCACTGGAAATGAAAGAAAATTAAAACACGCCGGCTGAGTACCCAATCCCTTACTGTCCAAAAACAAAACAAAAGCACTGTAATTTATAGGCAAGTCTAGCATATCATAAAATTTCTATAGTCGTGACGTCAATCTTGGGCAAGTTGTTGGCGCCATTCTTTGGCGAAGCTCCCAATCTGTCGTCACACACAATGCGCTCGACAGTGTGGTGCGGTAGATCTAGGCGTCAGTTTTTGGGTTTCTACTCAAAAGGATAAATGAGCACAAAGGAGTGACTATGACCATGTCCATGTTTTCACTCTCACTTTACTAAGTTTTCATTGGCACTTTCTAATGTTTTTTCACTATCGCTACACTTTCATTGCTTTTTTTTTTTACATAAAAAGCACACAAAATATCTCTTTCCATCACCAACACTAACAACAATTTCTCTACGTCACAAATATCTCGCAACATTACTCGTAGATTACACTGAATCGCAGGCCAGTTTCGTACTCGTTAACTCTCTTCCTAATTCACTGCTTCATTTTCAATAATACCCTTGTTATGGAAGTTAAATTTTAAGACAGCGCAGAACATACATAGATGGCTACTATGTAACACTTCAACCACCAGGAAACGAAGTTTAACATTCTATAATCCTGTTTTATATTTCTTTCTTTGTTTTCTTCTTCCCTCAGGACACATATTTATTGAAGCCAGCTTTTCTGTGGACGTCCTATTAATTTTCGTCCTATATAATGTACAGTATTTGTGTTCTTTCTTCGGACATTCGATGGAGGTGTTCAGTCTATTTGCTTCGATATCACTGTATTTCCTCTGTTAATGGTTGCACCCCCAATTCATCTCTAATTACTTCATTTATAATATGGCCTTCTCTGGTACATCCCTTAACTCATCTTAAGTAACTCATCTCGGCTGCTCATACCTTTTCCTTGTATTTCGTGCCTCACTTCCATATGTCCGTACTGATATTGCCATCATTTTATAAAATTTATTTGAGTTTCTTTTCCTATTTTATTTTTAGGACTTCTCGTAAATTTTACAGTAATTACTTGTAATTTATATCTTATGTCTTGATCTAATTTGCAGGTTACGAAAATATACCTGCTCTGTATCCCCGTAGGGGAGGCGATCCGTCCCCTTCAGCTGCCGAGGTGCGGGCGCTGCGGACCCTAGCACTCGTGGTACCCCTGACGTTACTATAGGAACCTCGGGCCGAACATTCGAGCCCCTCCCTTAATGGGAGTTGTTCGGATTGAGTTGGACTCCAAGGGGCAGTGGTTTCCGATACCCGTAATGAAATAATGAAATATGTAGTGTTTAACGCCCGCTTTTACTACAAACGGCACCGCAGGCGATGACACTGATGATACATGAGATGAAGATGGAGCACCGGTGGAATGAGATGGCGGGGGAAACCGGAGATCCCGGAGAAAACCCGCCCCAGCGCCGTGTTGTCCATCACATATCTCACTTTGCGGTCGCCTGGGATCGAACCCGGGCCGCCTTGGTGAGAGCCATGCGCTCTAACCACTGAGCCACGGCGCGGCCACCGATACCCGTAGGAGATCAGGTGCGTCTGCGGATGGGGTTGAGGGAAGCCATATACTCCCGCTTACTAGCCTGCATAGCTAGTACAATGTAGACCACCAGGCGGCCCTACCGAGGTTAATTGGTAGCCTTCCCCTTTGGGGTTTGTGCGCGTAAGTGGCGTATCCACTTGCATCCCGTCTTATGTCGACAGGACCAGATGGGGGGCTTGATAGTCTCGGTAACTCCCTGGTCGTCAGAGGGGAGGGTCAGTCTTCCCTTTGTGTGGATTGCCCTGGTGTTTACCCCTGAGTTTATATACCTGCTCTATTATATTGTCCTTTACTACAATTTCTATTATTGGATATGTTCCCTGCATGACATTACATTTTTGTCATTCATATCATCATATCATATTTCTTACAAATTTGTTTCAATTGTATTTAGCAAATACAGCACGTACGTAAGTAATGCAACTATGTCAAACGTTTTGAATACTCCTTGTCCTAATTCTATGAATGTACACATTTACTGAGTTTTATCGATGCTAACTTTATAAAAGAAATTTTCTTTGTATATAATAGGTATATATATTGGGAAGAGCAGGTATTTAAATGCACATAGATCGTTTGATAGGTCTGGTAAATTTCCACGAAGGGATGGGAGTGTGTTATTGAAACTTCGTGGGTGGTAAGCATGGTTATTCAGAAGATTGTACAGAAAATCTGAATGTGATATAATGTACAATTCATTGTTGACAGCCATCTGAACTGGTCAGTGAGATAGCTGCGCTTGAAAATGAAAAAAAAAAATAGTATCGTGCTTTTATTAAACATTTTTCATAAGGGCTGGACTGCCGCACAAGTAAAACCTGAACTAGATAACGCTCACGTGGACTCTGTACCAACATTGAAGACCATTTATTTTGGATCAATGAATTTGAATGTGGTCGTAGAAGTGCCGAAGATGAATCGTGCCCTGGTCGCCAAATTAGGTCACCACAAGGACACCATTGAAGATATCCGCGAACTGGTTACGCAAGGTCGCCAAATCAAAATTCATGAGATTGCTGAGACTACAGGCATCACATCTGAGTGAGTGCACAATATCCTGCATTAAAAGTTGGTAATGAAAAAGCTGTGTGAAAGATGGGTGCCGCAGTTGCTCATAGTCAGGCAAAGGCTCATCCGGAAGAACACTCCTATTGAGTGTCTGGCTATGTTCAATTGCAATCTGCAAGACATTTTGCACCAATTTGTGACCTTGGATGAAACTTTGATCCATCATTACATACCAGAGTCAAAACAGCAGTCAAAAGAATGAACAAAGGCTGGTGGCAGTGCATCAAAGAAGGCAAGAACAATTTTGTAAGGTGATGGCTACTCTTTTTTGGGGAATGTTAAGGAATATTCCTCAAAGACTACTAAAAAAGGCAGTCATAACTGGACCCTATTATGCTTCATTGTTAGATCCTTTGCAACATGAATTTACTGAAAAGCGACCGAAATTGAAGCGAAAAGTGTGCTCTTTTACCAGGAAAATGCACCGTCGCACATATCAGCAATCGCAATAGCGAAAGTGCATGAGTTGGACTTTAAATTGATTCCTCCTCCACCTTATTCCCCAGACTTAGCCCCAAGCTACTTCTTCTTGTTCTCAAATTTAAAAATTTGGCTAGATGGGAAGAAAATTTCATCAACGACTATTTTGCAGACCTTGACGCAACATATTTTTCCGACGGGATGGAAAAGCTGGAACATTGCTGGGCTAAGTGTATAGCCATCAATGCAAACTCTGTCAAGAAGTAAGGTGAGATGTTCATAAAAAAAGTTTAGAGTTTTTACCAGAATTATCAAGTGACCAGTAAGTATAAATCACTTGGGGAGGAATGAAAATTCAACATCTAATCTTCTGGAGATATAAGATTATATCCCTAATTCTGCTAATGTCAACATAATTCATAGCTGAAGTGGTAAACTGATTTGAGGGGGTTGTACAAGGAACTTTGATTTACCACGTTCTTGTAAGCGATGCGGAAGTCGAAGTAGTGAATATTCAGAACAAACTAGCCGCAGAGAAACCCAGCAGTTCCTCATGGTTGGAATTTCCGCTTGTGGTTTCCCGTATTTACTTGTTTCCCATCTCGGCAAGCAGGTCAGTGTCCCAGACAGCCCAGTAATTAATGGGGGTTTCCTAACAAATAAATCTTCCACCAAAGATTTCCCTTTCAGGCGTTCGCCTGCCTCATGTAAAACAACATACAGAGCAAATGATCCACAATTATCGTAGGCGAACATACGCTTCTGCCAAACGGCAAAACACATTCAATGTGTATATCACGTGTAGAACTTTCTCTACTCATTCCTCATAGCTGTTAGAAGGGAAATTTTGGTGCGAGCTTCCTTTTCTATCTAGTTACCGCGATTCATGATTCGCTTCTTATTTTATGTAAAAGGTATTCAAAAAATGTGTTGATTAGCTTTTTTTTTTTGTATAACCCTGCTTTCAAAATCAACTCCTTATTCAAATCAGAACTGTCCTCTTTATGAGAAGAGTGCCAATAATCGTAATAGTGCTAATAGTTAAGGGACTGATTTCTATGTCCTAAAAATTGAAATTATACATGAATTTGCTACTTAAAATAGCTTAATATAACCTAAAAGGCAAAACTATAACATTTATAAGTTTTAATTAATTTATTTACCACATTACATTCATTGACAATTAAACTTAAATTAACAATTGGTTACTGTTCATGCATAAGCATTTTAATCATTTCTGAAAGTAGAGATAGAGTGTTTCCTCACAGTTGATTCTATAGGTATTGAATTGATTATCTATTTCTCAAGAAATACATAACGCTGACGCTGTTGAAGTTACCATAGATTTTCACATAAAATTCTGAACGGGTATTCGAAGAAGCTGCCTCAAATATCCACTGCCTACTTTCCATGGATGATGCTGTTGTCGATCACCTCTGATGCTTCGGGGTTTCAATATGTTGTTGTACATTAAATCGCTTTTTGCCGATACTTTCACGTTATAACATTTATAATACAAACTAACACCGTCAGTACTAAAAACGTCGCCCCAAACCCTTAAACAAAATTTATTTACGCCTTTAGAACACGTACTGCCAGGTATGGTAACAGAACCTTCAAAAAACAAGTGGTACTGATTACGTTTATACAGACATAATATTGGTTAATTTTATTTCTTTATTTCTATTATTTTTTATTTTCTAATTTAATTTAATTTTATTTTTTATCTATAATTTTCAAAATTGATACTCCCAGCGAAATCTTAGTATGGAAATTTTGTGTGCAGTACATTTCTTCCCCTATTTATTGTAGGTGTATACAAGATATAGTAATGGCACATGTATAAGATTTTAATTAATTTTAATAGCTGTACTTTAATAAATAACTTCTAATTAACCACTCAATGACTTACGTAGTACCGGAAAGAAGTTTTCCGGTGGAACATTTTAAGGCCCAGTGTTGAATATTCGAGAACAGTAAATCGCGTAACTTCTACTAGCCAAGGGGGAAGGCATAAGTGCAGTCTTTAAGTTGCGTCCATAGAGGTAACACGTGTGTGGTATGGCGATGTTCTCGTGGTTGCTAAGAAATCAGACTTAGAGTAATATATTTGTAAAGTAACTGCTTTTCAATGTGAGAGTTACTCAGCACTTTGATGTACATGTTTAAATGCAAATACTCACTGATGCACATAAATAAAAGAATACTCCTTTATTCCATCACAGCATGTAATCCATCTTTAGGTTCTGATTTACATCGCAAAACACCGAGCGAGATGGCTCAGGCGATTTCGTACGTGGCCCGCATTCGGGAGGTCTGGGTTCGATTCCTGTGGTCGACCCACCTGACCCATAGGTGTTTCTGGGGTGTTTCCTGGGTCACTAGGTGAATGCTAGGTAAGTTAATTGCATCCCCCGAATTTCCTGTCCCTCCATTTCATCTCGACTATCACTTCATATCATCTCCCATCTGTTGGTCTCTTTCAGGGTAGAAGTGTCGGCGGGTGTCTTGGCGGTGCATGGCAGGATGATATGCTCTGAAGAAAGCTACTTCCTCCTTCGGTAGAACGGTTGCCGGTCTCCGCTTCTCTGCTGGGACCATTTCGGGACCGCCAGCCAGGGTACCTTTGGGGCTCGCATAACCTGCTTTGGACCATTAGGGTTCGGCTGCTGGGTTCGTTGCCGTCCCGCCGTAGGGAAGCAAGTTTGTTGTCCTGGCCTGTCAGGAGAGGTCTCTATCCTAGTAAAATAATTGTAGGGACCCTGCCCTCTGTACTGTCGTGGCTCCTTGGGTCGGCCACCCTCTGTCTTCTTCACCTCATGCTTCCTCCGGGGGTGCCCTCACTTTGGGACATAGAAACAATGGGCTCAGCATGATGGCCTACGTACCTAATCCCCTCCATAATGAAATCCCAAACCCAATTCTACATCGCAAAACAATTACTTTAAGAATATATTGCTCAAACTTTCATTTTTGGAACTCACCAGGACATAGAAGACGTACGTCCGTCTTCTATGGATGTACTTCACAGACTTCCTTCCGGCTCTGCTAAGGGACGCTAACCAAGTTGCTCTGCTCGAATGTTTTAAACGCAGCTTACATACACGGTCTCTTCCGCTACAACAAATGTCGTTGAGTGATTAAATTAGTAATTGATTATTGAAATATAATTATTACAATTTATTAATTAAAAATCTTATATATATATGCTATTCTTCTTCCCCCAAGTCTTAAAGTTTAAGTCCCGAGTATCTCTCGTATTGCGTCCCCCATTGTTATTTAGTAATTGTTATAACCTTTCATAATTATTGCTTAATATAACTAGTGGAACGTTACAGTAATACGATTTTTATGAATAATTTATAGGAGGTTACGCAAATATACAACATGTATTTACAATAAACGCAGAGTCCAGTATATATTTTTTGAAAAGACGAGTTTTAAGCTGCGATATAACCACAGCATCAAATGTATTACGTACCTTCTGCGGTGTGCTCTAGCTATTAATATCGTTTAAGCTCGTGTATTCCACACGGAGTCAGCATATCGTCGATTTGGAAAGCCTTGTTAAGTGCATCACTTGTACCAAAGCTGACAACGACAGGAACTGTAATTGCGCACCGGAACAGTGTTTTAATGACTCATTAGTCATCAATTAGCTTGCACTCCATGGAGTCAGGGTGGCTTGAGAATCGACTTCTCTCGCTCTCGAACGTGATATCGACGTGGCATTTCGATTTCCGAATAACAAAACACAATGGAACTGAAAGTAGCACTACTGGAAATTTAATTAGTTAATATCCTATATTGTATTGTGCCAAGAAAACGCCAGCTCCGAAACAAAATGGGATTTTTTCAATGAGAGAAACATTTGGTTGAATTCATTTTCCCCTGGGACGCCGTAATTGAATTTATTTCGTTTGACGAGTCATCTGCAGCACGCAGGTTGGTTGTGGGGACTGTGTTAATGTATAAAGCGTTACATGACATGTAGTGTTGACATCAGGTAACACTCCAAAAGCTCTGTCCTCTTCAGCAGACGTTTCAAATAACTAAATTACCGCCTGCGTTTGTTAAGTATCAGCAAAGGGATTTACACAAAATACGTGCAGATTGTTCTAAATTCCACTGGCATTTGTAATATGGTAATGTGGCATATAAAGGGATAATTTTTATGATAAAGTAATCGTGTAAAGCATATGTAATGCTATTACTACGGTCGTAAAAATAAACACTTTATCTCATAATTTCTTGCTCATTATTAATACTTCAGTTCCCTCTGAACTCCCTGGAAAGATCACGCTACTGAAAATGTTTGTACACTGCATACAAAACTTCATAAGGGCTTTGCTCTGTTGGACGATGACCTAATAGCTTGGAAACCGCACCGAATTTATTTAACAACGACCCTGAAGTTCATAAATTTTGGCCTGCTCTTACAATTCGAGTTTCCTTCCTTGCCCATGCGAATTCATTCCTTAATTTTCATTCTCTTTCCTATTAATCTCTGCATAACTGTTCCTTTGTTGCTTATGTTAAATGTGACACCATCAAATTCTGTTACATCTCGTTAAAAGTTTTAATAAGCAAAGCATATTTTGAAAGAGCCAAAGAAATCACACAACATTGTAAATGTGAGTATGAGAAAGCAGTGGACCCTGAAGCTTCACAAACCCCTCATTCCATCAATTAAACATTTTCTTCCACATTCTATGAAATTAGTATAATGATCTAAAAAATCTTATTGTGGTGAAATTACCTTAACGTTAACACAAAATGATATTGTATCTCATTTATATATCTAGAATTAGAATATGTTCTAAACTCTCTGTGTATATTACATTTCAATTTAATTAGACACAATGATTAGACACAGTTTGGACCAAAAGACCGGTATAAAATTAAAACGATTCTAGAATTTTAGCCAACTACATTGCTCTTTTATGGAAGTTGTAATGCAATCTATTAGTCATTTCGGGGATATAAATTGAAATACAAAATATAGCATATTTACCGCGATGAACGTAATTTAAAATGGTGTTATAAACTGGATTTCCAGGATTAGCCTGGGCACACACACACACACACACACACACACACACACACACACACACACACACACACACACACACACTGATGTTTGTGTTTGTAAGTAAATGCATGTAAGTGTGGTGTATGTGTACAGAAAGGAGGGAAAACGAGGCTGTTGTATATTTAAATATAATAGCACAAAGATATCAACATTTGTACATATATATGTCATCTGAAAATTTAAATATTGGAAGATAAGAGTATTATGATCCAAAATGTGGACATTAACTTGTGCTTATTTCTTATAGTTGCAATATTTAAGCCCCACATGGACTTAGTAATTACTTCCATTATTTTGAATCTTTCGTATCATTTTGTTTCGATACATAACAAAAAATCAGAAGAAGATAGAGGGGGTGATAGAGAAAATAAATAAATAAAAGAATATATGTCTGTGTTCATTTTAAGGGTATTAAAGACGTTTATTTTTAGCATTTGGAGAGAGTGTCAGGTATAAGAGGAAGGGCACAACCGAATACACGTATGCTGAAGAAGTTGCCTATTTAGCCCGGCGTTCGAAGACATATAGACGAACAGGGATAGAGAGGTAGTGGCGATGCGACATCAGCTCCGTCAGCTCTTAACTGCCAAATGCAACCGAACGAAAGGCAGGTTAGCGTGTGACGTCACCGCGCTGATTTCTGCTGCCCCAGAGGAAGAAAATAGTTTGATGTGTTGGGTTTCCGACAGCGTAAGAAAGACAGGAATCTTATCGGGTGGTAATAATATGTAAAACTTACCGCTTGGGTGTTGTGCTGACTGCTTTAATTACACAATTGGTCACGGTTTATAAACAACTACATTTTGGCTGTTGCTATGAGAAAATATATAAAACTTCAACTCGTAGTTTATCTGGAGGTCAGGCATGTTATACAGTAAATAAAATAAAATATAAAGTAATTTCCCTGTAAATTAGAGGGGACCCATTCAGAACAAAAGAACGTGGACATTTTCCGACACTTTCTGTTTCGCTTTTCCTTAACTAGTTTATCAATTTCTGGACGTAATGTCTGGGAAATTTGTAGTCGAAGGCTGCATGTTAGATTATGATACGAAACCACGGCGTTTAGATTTAGCTAATTTCATAACAGAAAAAAATTGCTCACACATATGTCGAGCCAAACATACACAATGTCCGTGCAGCATGTGAATACAACTTCGGAAATCTGATTTGGGGGACATTGTTATAAAAATCAGCCAACTCTTTCTTCTGTGTATATTTGTCCTTCAATAAATCGTCACATTGTACATTTAGCAGTTCCATTTGGTACGTGGCAGCTACATTGTTGTCTTCGAGTGAGCTACACCTGACTGAACTCTCAGATTCTGTACTCCCAGCGCCATTTATATAGGCAACTTGGTACTACACAGCTCTTGCCTGACGTCACACGCACTGCAGGCCTCGCTCGCGGTTGAAATACATCTCAACTCTCGAAGCTGTCGTCCCCTGGACTGGAAGCTTAAAGTGTGTAACAGGGGTAGCCACTAACATTAATTTTGGGAGTCACAATTTTTTTAAACTAATTCGAAGCACGCCAGTTTGCAAGAGATGTTTATAAAATGGTTTATAAAATGCAGGTACGCTTTTCATTTAACGTGAAGGAACATTTATTTTTGCACTACACAGAACGTTATTCAGGTATACAAAAGCAAATGAGATTCTACTTTTGAGAAGTCCTGTTTCGAGTGTTCATCTTTGATGTTAGGTTTTAAAATTCTGGCTCATAATTGAAAATCGCAGTTTGCAGAAGTTCAGCTAAGTCTTCATCAATTAATTTTGATCTGTATTTAGATTTAATGAATTTAAGGGTTGAGTACATTGATTTACACATATAAGTAGTGCCAAAGAATGAAATAAGTTTCTTTTCAGTGGAAATTTATCTCATGGAACATTCTTCCAAAATGTTGTGGTTAAAGACCGCTTCATCTGAGTCATTTTAGTCCTTCATCCTTTTGCAGTTCTAGTAGCTCCAAATATACAGGAGTTTTATACTTTGGTACTGGTGACGAAACAGAACAGCCATTGCCCATCAACAGCAAAAGGATTTTCTAGGATTTGTAATGAAGGTTTAAGTGGTCTTAAGTCATTAAATCTGCTGATTTTGTTAATAAGGACGTGTTACTTAAGTAAATCATATTCATATTTATTCGCCATAGGAATTCATGCAGAATTTTGGGCATCGTCAATATATATACAGTAAGTCACAATTCTACATACATTAGTCCTTATAACAACTAGTATCTTGGGTTTCCAACTCAACGTCAGGAAGGATTTCAGTAATTTTCTTCAAACATTTGAAGAGAAAATTAGAAGTGCATTAACTTGCTATGAAAGCACAGTACACTCTGGGCCAAATCAGAAATAGGTTTTCCTCTTATTTGTAAACATATGTTTAACATTTGTAAAGACAAATAAAACAAGAAAGATGCCAAATATAACAACCACTGGGGGTCATTAATTTCAGGGAAAGATTTTTGTGTTTACGCCGTCCTGGAGATGTAGTTTCCATTAATTATATTAATTAATCTTATTCTAAGGGCGTAGGGACGTGGTGACCCCATCGCCCAACCTACGGTTACAGTTAGCCAACCAAGTGCATAGTGGCATATCTGGCCCACCCGGGCTCCCGAGGAGAAATAAATAATGGGAGTACAGTTGTTCACTGGTCAAAAGGACCCACACACAGGGTTAAGCGTGAAGACCTCAACGAAATTTTCGGCGTTGAAGAAGTTCTTCACTACGGCGAAGTCGCGAAAGAGGCTTCCCTCCTAATGGGGATAATATGTTAGGAAGGGACAGATGGGGTTCGAAGTCCAGTAGGAGAGGGGAATTCCGATATAAAACCGAACCCTCCAGGATGGGGGTTTAGCATTGGGCTGGTAACCCAATCTACTAAAAAAGAAACTTGCAATTCTCATAAAAAGAGCCGGACTGAAAATATGTTGACGACCCAAGCCAGTAGCAGTAGCAAATAACAACGATATGGAGCTGAAAATAAACAGATTCAATCAAATGTGTAGGACTATAATAAGAACGCTGAACAGGAAAACACGAAAGGAAACACACATGAAATTTTATAAGATAATGGCAGTCCCAAAGTTAACATACGGTTCCGAAATATGGACACTGGCAAAGAACCAACGCAAACAGCTAGAATCGGAAGCTTGGCAAGTTATAAAAGAATAGGCCACGTAAGAAACGATAAAATAAGAGAAGAGCTTGGGATTTTTAATTTAAACAGTAAAATAATAAAGAACAAAAATGAATGGAAAAATCAAATTTTAAGAATGGACGCGGAACGACTTCCAAGAAAAGTTTTAGATTACATGCCGAAGGAAAAGAGAGATGTGGGACGCCCAACTCTACGCTGCAAGGGTCAGTAGGCTCTTGAAGAGAACGGAACGGGTCACAGGATCCAATCCTTGAAGATGATGATGATGATGGGGATGATGATGATGATGATGATGATGATGATGATGATGATGATGATGATGATGATGATGATGATGATGATGATGATGATGATGATGATGATGATGATGATGATGATGATGATGATGATGATGATGAATATCACTCTAAACTTGCTGCCAAGAACCGCGCGATGCTGACTCAGGAGCCGCATGTGGCTCGCGAGCCCCGGTGAGGCTACCACCGTTATATAAATGCGTGTCACACAAAAAGTCGTAAAGTATGTCGGATAAAGTAAACATGTTAATCCCTCTTGTAGAGCCCTACCACTTTCCATTCATTTCGCACGGTCATATTTTTGCTTACATTCGGAAAGGGGACTCATAACAGTTTCCTTTGACAAATTTGCGTTGTCTTACGTAAGTAATAATATGAAGTATCCCATTTGCAGTTTTCAAGCACCTTCAATATCAGCCAAGCAAATGAAGGTGCAAAGAGATTTTGGTAGGCTATATATTGTACATATACCACCAAATGAGGTTACGACCACCGTGTTTGGTAAGCAACTTCTCGAACACTCGAATCATGCACCTCTCAGAACTGTTGGGCCAGAAATGTGATGCCATACAACAAGCTATACACACTTTGTATACAATCTGTGAAATAACTACAAAAATAAATAATATCCTTACAAATACATCTACGTCCGTTTCACAGCAGGTTTTAAATATTCCATCCTCTCGAAAAGCTGTATTTTTATTTATTATTGTGTATAACAGAAGCATATACAAAGACCTGTGTCACATTCTGCCTTTGCTCACAATTCCTCTGTGTTCGATCAGAAACAATGGTTTTGTGAAAAGCTTTCGGGTACAGCTGTTTGTGATGGTTCGCCGCACAGATATGTTTGTGCTTTGTTGCATGTCAAGACGGCAAATGTTTCCACTTCGTAGTCCCTTGTTTTTTCAACATTCTTCTCGCGCTTTTCGTCTCTTCTGTCTTCTTCAGTCCTGCTCTTTGTGTATTTGTATCTACATACTCGCATTTTTGTCCTCTCCCTTGTTAAGCCACTTATTCATGCAAAATTGGTTATGCGCGGTGGTAATTATACTTTCGGAAGCTTTTTAATTGGTTGTGTTGCAAAATCATTTATTTATTTTTCCATAAATTTCGTGTCTAAAACAACGAAAGCAGCTCTAGTTCAGCCTGATGTACTTTAAAATAAATTAAATTATCTCTCCGTCTTTTGAAACGAATGAAATTATGTAAGGGATTATGTTTCGTGCGATACCCTCAAGAATATTACACTATAATGCAATTATAGCCAAGAGAGCCATTGGTTCGTGCCACTTATTCATTTTCAACAGCAGGGAGTGTCCGGTACCATAAAGATATAGTTCAAGTTTATTACAGTACTGAGTGCAGCTATGTACATAGGTACCAATTTAAAGAATTAATTATAGCTTAGAACATATTTTTGTTTACTAGTGCAGGCATTAGAGTAGATTTATCAGGAAATAAGCTAATTATTGGTATGGATTTTAAGTCCCAGGTATACAGAATGTTTCTAAACTTCACCAACAAACTTTGGGAGCAGATCGACACCCTTCTTTTAAACATGTTTGGTTAAGGAACCTAAGGGCTGCGGCACTTCGTTTTAGTACAAGAAGGATATTAGTGGAAGGAGTGAACGTAAGTAGGTTTGTGCAAATAATAAGCCATTGTGTTTATTGTACAGGCAAGAAGAAACTGAACGTAACGGAAAAACTAAAGTTCAAACACTCACCCAATTGCTGAAAACGTGGTCCAATTGGTTGTCTTATCACAACAGTACTGGAACACACGTCCATTGACATCCAGAAAAGAAATGCCATACCTTGTCTTACCCTTCCAAAGGCCCGCCTCAGTAGCGTAGATGTTAGCGTGTCTGCCTCACGTTCAAGAGGTCCTGAGTTCGAATCTCAGTCAGGGTGAGTTACCTGATAAGGGGTTTTTCGGGGTTTTCCCTTATCTGTAAGGCGAATGTCGGGCTACTCTAAGCTCTAAGAACACTGGGCTCATTTGAGCATCATTTAACTCATTCCATTCATCGTCCGATATGACTTAACGTTGGAGGACGTAAATTAAAAAAAAAACCTTCCAAAAATGTCAGGGGTTTCCCTGAATTCAGCCAGCTTTGCTGGCAATTCACGCTACAAGGATTTCCTCCGTGTCAACAGGAGTTTCATAAACCATTGCCTTCAAGTGGCCCCACAAAAAGAAATCCATTGGCGTCAAATGAGGAGAGCGTGGTGACCAGGCAGTGGGTGCACTTCGACCTACCCACCGACTACCGAATGTAGCTGTCAGATGGTTGCGTACCTGATTCCCAAAATGAGCTAGTACCCCATTACGCCGTAACCACATGTTTATTCTGATGTTGAGAGGAAGCGGATGCAGTAATTCAGGCAAAACAAGTTAAAGAAATACTAAATAATTATTGATGTTCAGTCGATTGGGCAAAATGTATGGTCCCACAAGGAACCTCCGTCTTTGCCCATCTGCTCGTTTGTATAATTACCCCCATTCGCTTAGTCTCTGTTGAATACTGGCAAATATATGGTGAGGACATTGGCGGTTTGGACATCTTTCCCTGCAAAGCCTCTGCACCAAACGACCACATGTTAATCCTTTACCAAATACACGTCGGCCATCTCATGCCGTGTGTAACGTTCCATGTCTGCAGAACTTCCCAAACGTCACTGTTCTGATCACAGTGAAAGACGCATTACAACTAGCTTGTAGCGAACCAGATGCGTTAGAGCCTTCAGCGTTGCCACCTGGTTACTCCCATCTTTTCATATGTCCCTCTCTCTCGCACACTTGCGAGTCTCTTGGCGCTAGACGTAAGGGACCGCAAATTGAATTTTCCAAAGCTTTATAATCATGCAGTTGTTCAAATCACAATTGCAACATGGGTATTCGTATATTACGCACATTTTTAAATATATAGTTTAAAAATATAGTTTATGAATTACCTATTTTCCTAATCCAACGAATCTGCCATCTGCGCATCCATATAGCTATGAATATCACTTCCGTGAAGAGACAATTCGTCATTGTCATGTCTTCATCATTTAGGCGTTGTAAGTTTATAGTGATAGGCTCCAAAATCTCGTCAGTGCTAGTTTTTTTCCGAAAGCAGTGTGCTTGTAGTTCATCTGAATGTCTCATGCAGTTTTCTCAGTCTTGCGCAACCTTGTTAATTTCTTGGTGAATTTTCAGCGTCAGTCAGTTTAAAAGTATTATTTACAACATAATTTATGCCCACATTAACTCATTGGATTGTTCTGAGAGTGGTAAGGGGAAAGGTGGTTTATAATACCTCGTATCTCATTTCAATTGCAAGCTGATCCATTTGATACACTTTCCCTGGTTTTAAACGGAAGAAAGACGAAATAATACTGCCTTGAACTCTCTACAGTAAATAGAGATTAAATACTATTCATAAACAAACATCGTGTGACAAATCACGTTCTGCCAATGCGTCATTCTACAAGCCAGCAGGAAGTGTATTGTTTCTTCTCGTTCGAATTTAACAAACAACTTGGCTTATTAACAGTAATTCTTTTATCACGTCATGTAAAACGTTTACGTTTCAGTTATGAGTAATTAAAAATATATGTACACGCATATATGTGAACCAATTACGATACCCATTACAATGCTTACGTGACGATGCATTGTTATAATATAATAGAGCTTTATTTATTTGTATTAAGAAAAATATTGAGCTAAAAATGGCGTGTTTGCTGTTATGTTAGATACATTACTCTCCACCTTCCTCATGGATCAGTTTTTACAGAATGGAACTTCTGTCTTAGCGCGAATAGTATTTATTAGAGATTTATTAGGTTGGCGCTCGTCACACACTACTTAGGGTGAATGCCATACAACACCTGGACTCCGATTGGTTTCTCGTCTAGTAGCGCTCAAGGACAAACACCATCCTATTTGAAATGCATGATAGTGATAATAGTAATAACAAACGCCTCTGGGACTTACACAAGTGTACTCTGTTTTCTCCAATTCCTTCTTGTTAATATCCATCTTGTACTCAAATGATGGGTCATAGCCCATAGGTTACTTGACAAAATATGATTCACATAAGGTTATATTATCTACTGCCAAGCTTTGTTGGTGTAATTTAGGGATACCCTATATAACCGGTGCTCACTTAGCATATTGATGCATTTTAGGAGCTACAATAAGTAGCGAATCACATCTATGAAAGGCAACATTCTGGCTGAGGGTGCCGAGATGCTGTGACATGTGATGTCTGACGTGTGCCCGAATATGTCATTACCACTAGCTTTTGGCTCAACTTCACCCAAGGAAAAGTAGACGTTCAGATGCGTGGTCGACAATCATTTAGCTGACTCAAAGATGTACCTTTCACAAGTTAAGCTTTAATGTAACCTCTGAGAAGTTTACAGAAATAACTATATAATCAGTGTGTATTCCTGAAACCCCAACACAGGGAGACAACGGTGTTGTTTGAGCATCACATTCATTAAGAATGAATTAATATAAAATATTACATTAAACATGCAGATGAACAACAATCTCAAATTGAAATTGAGAAAACAAAAGGTTCCCAAGAAAACAACGTAAAAATAAGGTGACGCTAGCCAGTAAACCAGCGGTAAGCACACTCAATTAGAACAACAATGCACACCCGGTATGCGATAAAAAGAGCTTTATCAAAACCAGAACAAACGAACAAATCAGTTACATAATCATCCGGTTAAATATTACTTGAATGCACAGAACATAATAGTGTAAAGCAAACAGTTAAAGTTCCCACTTTAACCTCATAAATATAGGCAACCTAGCTAGCAGCCACCACATCAAACCCGCATACTCGGAAGATAAAACACAAGTTAAAAGATATCTGGGCTTGAGACTAGCAGTATTTTTAACCCAGTAAATATGGTAAAAGCTCAACGAAACCACGATCAGTGAAGACCCAGAAGGGCAAAATTTGGCATTAAAACTAAAAGGTGTAACGGAAACACTCATCCAAGGTATGCCAAACGCCGAAGGCAGCACACTTACTACCTTCTCCGCTCGAAGCAGTCCACCCAGGAACCCTAGCTCTCGGAAACTGAAGCCGTGGAAGCCCGCACCAACTCCCGGGTAAAGCCTCCTCAAGCGGTTAGTACAAGCAACACCAACTCCAATACTCAGACCATAATACTGATTCCAAGATGGCGTCCGTCGAAGCCCAGCGACTCTGGTTACGCAGAATAGAAAACTATACACAATGGACATAATATAATCCATATTAACGGAGCAGCGAGGTAACTCCTAAGCATTTATCACTTTATACTTTCAACTAAAACGTGTAATAACATAAATAAAGAGCATCATGACAAATCCGAAGAGCTTATCACATTATATAGTAGCACGACCAGTACTATGCATTTTCCACCTTATACTTCCAATCAAAATTTAATTTACAGGGTATGACAACTCATAAGCATTAAACACAGCAAACTTTATCTTATTGGACTGTATCATCAGCAAGTGCAAGTGCTAAAGTTTCTTTTATATTGTTTACATAGTAACCTTTTCTGGTAAGGACATAGGTACTGCTTATACTATAATATTTAAGAGAACTCACCAGATTGTCCAGTTTACTCCAATTGTCACGTTTGAAGGTGTCAGTTCCCTCACACTGCAAGATCCATTTAAAATTTTCCACTGGTAGGCTCATAATATTGCTTCTAGGTTATGAAATACTTTGAAACTCATTAAGTGAAGGAACATCAGTTAAGCTGGGATCTTGAATGTTATAGAAAAGAACGTAACTAATCGTCTTTAATAATGACTATCAATGGGTTAAAATCTCCTCACCACTTGGGTTCAAAACTGTCAATAACATCTTGTGCACACCAAATATTAAAATTATCTTTACTCTCTGTAAAATGTGTTGGATGCATTCTTCAGGATTTCGTCTTTTCTGGTTGAGCTTTAATGTGTGATAGGATGGCTGATTCTTAAAAATCGTGGGGTAGGCATCATCTATTAATTTTGGTACTTTTCGAAGGGCACGAATTGGTTCACCATCATTTACTGGAAAGATATCTTCCTTAACCTCAAAGCACTGTTCAAAATGATGAATACAAACTACAGTTTTGTCATTTACTTTAAAATCTTTACGATGTGTGTTCCTGGTCCACTAATCCCATTACGATTTTACCTTCGGAAATTTAAATGTCGTGTGAGGTATACTACCATAATTAGATTGTAGCTGGGAACACAACAACGATGCATTTCGACAATGCTTCACAGTATATATTTAGGTAAACGTTATCACCTTATGTTAAATACTCAACTATAAACTAACTCGTTGGTCACTAATTGCCACTGTAATATGAATTACATTAATTCTTCAAACACACAATCAAAGTAAACAAACACACACTTTACTCTGTAGATATAACCACAACATAACAAGCTGGGCCACGAGCGCCGCCATTTTTCCTGCAATCGATTCTCGTATTATGGTCTGAGTATTGGAGTTGGTGTTGGTACAAGTGCCGGAACAATCCGCACAATGTTAACAACCGACTATCGGGTTGGTAGGACCAGGCCTGAATCGGGTTGTGCGCCGTGCATTATAATTGTTTGTTATAGTCATTCCCTCCCTAGTTAATTTACTATGTGTCGTTAAAGTGTTGCTTTCTTCTATGTCAATTTTATTCTTCACTAATTGCTTCCATTAATCAGAGGAAGTATTACATTGTACTTAAGCATTCAATATTGATATTTTATCGGAAACCTGTGTTCTCCGTATGTAATGTATGTGAATACTGCAACTCAAAAACGAAAAATCTATTGTAATTGAAGCTTAAAATTCAATTAAGCACCTTCCAAAGATGCAATACAAAGATTATTAACAATATGGTACTAAGGATTGTCTGAAACACGATCTCTTTATAATGTTCACATTAAATTAAATGTGTTTTAGAATTTTAAATATTATGGAAGGTCTGTAAGCTAACTCGGAATAACCGTTTTATAATTAATAAACTTTTATATAAAGACAGAAGCTTGCTACACAAAATCTTAAGATCTCGTTAAAGCACAGATTTTATATTCCAATACCTTTTTGGAGTTAACTAATTTCTACATATTGCTTTTTATCGGCTTAAATTTTTGAATACTTACGCTCCATCAACTGGGAAATCGTTATTCACCTTTTGTTTCTTGTGGCCATTCAAAGGGCATATAATTTCAACGATGTGACTTAAAGGACTATCTACATCGTTCTTTTGAGGGAGGGGGTAATTCTGCAAGCTAAGGGACGAAGGAGTAAAGCGTGTCTATTACGCGTAGCGTATGCTACGTTGGCTTCGCTCTGCGAAGGACGCCATCTTTGCCCGCCTCGTTAGCATAGGTGGTAACATATCTGTCTCAAGTACAACAGGTCACGAGTTCGAATCGCGGTCAGGATGAGTTACCTGGTTGAGGTTTTGTGGAGTTTTCCCTTATCCTGAAAGACAAATTTCGGGTAATCTAAGCTCTATGGACCTTGGGCTCACTTGAGCATCAATTCACCCATTTCATTCATCGTCCGATTTGATGTAACGTTGGAGGACGGGAATTAAAAAAATAGCGCCCCATATTGTGGATTACATTATTCGGTCACATTGTTAATATAGGAGTTAATTTGTCTCTCACTTTCTAAATAAGGTCAAAAATGGAAATTTGTCTAGATAGAAACATTAAATCAGTGGCATAGTATTTAGCTATATATGTGGCTGAAAGATAAAATGCAAACGTATCCAAGACGAGAGCCAAACAGTTTGAGCTAATCCTTGCATTTTCCTCCCCCTTTGTTTATTCTTCTTATTTCTTTTCTTCTGAATCATGATATATTTGGCTGTTGTTCCCTTCATCTAAGCGTAAATATCCACGGTAGCATTTAAACTGATTAAATATTCACGCCTCCGAAAGAGCACCAGTCGAGACCGATATAAATCAACGCTAAAATTTTAATTTCCAAACAATTACCATCGAGAGCAGAGGAGCAAAAACACTTGTGAGGAAATGAGAAAAACGGAGAAAAATCTAATTTCGGACTTTGAGTCTCAATCTATCAAAGTATCCATCCACCCTTCCCGTTTTGGATGGGAACCCTGCCTTAGCTCAGACAAACAACAAAGAAGATTTCAATAACAGTCTTATTCTTTTCTTGGAAGAAAAGTTTTTAAGTCTGTCACGTTTCATTTCCAAGTAATAAAGTTATGCAAAACAGATCTTTCTTCTTTTTCATTCCTTAATATAATTTTTTATTTTAGTTTATTAAAAATATCATCGAAGAAACGGTATATGATCCAAAGTGACTACGTAAAGGTGTATTGTTGTTTTATAGTTTGGCTACATTTATTAGAATTAGAAAACAATAATCACAGCCACTATTTACATTTATAAAACCATGTTATATAAATATCTTAAAGCAAACGTAGTCCCTGTGGATGGCCACCTCTTGATGCGTTTTCAACAATTTGTTTTTTCTATTACTTTTCTCTGGTCATAGTTGTGATCTATAGGATATTTTATCAGGCAATGCATGGGTCTGAAGAGGACAAGTTTGCTTACAGAGGTTATTGGAGGCTGTTTGAAGTAAGTTGTTGGTTGTATGAGGATGCAGACTCAAAATATTTCTGTATTTTAGCTGAAGAAACTCTAATATTTCAATAAGTTTATGGCTTAAAATAGCTACCGTAACAACGATGAAAAGCCTAAGCTGGTATGAGTCACTGAAATGGTTCAATAAGTTAACGGTTTAAAATAACGATTACCGTAACAACGATAAAATGCGAAAGTTGGTAAGAGTCACTGAAATGGTAGGCATGTAGTTCATGCTGCTACGACTAGTAAGGATGCATAACCGAGCAAGGCTTTAGGCAGTACTGATAACGGATAATTGATCACAAGAAAACACTTGTAAAACTAAGAAAGACGAAACAAAAGAGACGATTTTTTAAACACACATCTCCCTCCTGCATCAACACTCCCAACCAATGTTTTACATTACTTTCCAGAAACTGAAACTTCTGAAGAACAGAGTTTATTTATTCTTTTTATTTTTTATTGTTATCTGAAAAGGTTCCCAAAGCCGAGGCTCATAATAGGGACTACAAAAATATATAAAATAATGGCAGGCAAACTGCCCTTAGCAACATTTATACTACATTTATATAATAGGAATTAATTATTGTACAAAAATGACATATATAAAACAAAGGTACAAACATTCACTGTAACTCAAGAAATAATAAGAGCAGAGAACACTACAAAAACCGACATATTCTATGCGACATTAACACATAAACCTGTTCAGCTAATCATTTCAGCTATAAAAGAGTGAGAGTTTGTCAGCTGTCAAAATATGCCTTCTGTAAATTTTCATCAACTTTTCTTTTAAAACCTTTTATGTTCCCGCAGCCTTTTAGTTCCACTGGCAGTGCATTATATAAATTGGTAACGTGCGAGGTTAAGCTGTTCAGGCCAGGCTTTTTGGCAGTGGTCTACTACGGCTGATCACTACTCTTGCAGATGCCAAGCTCAACCCTTGGCGAAACATTAGAATATTCCAATCCTACTGGATCACGGCCTATAAACCCAGAAGATAATTCTGTTCTTCATGACGCCGGCCGAGAAAGCCTCACGAAATGCATTAAAACTTCTGTTTGCATCTGAAATATTATTATTACCCCATGACTTGCAAAATGTAGAAATGTTATTACCCTTATAATTTTTCGAACTGTCGAGAATTGTCGAAATGTGGTGCATTAGTATCCAGAATCGAGTATCGAGAATAACTAGTACTGACCCATTCCTTATATGTGTACCTTCTCGTGACATCTCAACATTTAGTATTTTAAATACAGTGCGATCATATAAACCTGAACCATTTCAATAAATCGTAATTTCCCTTTGAAAGCTCGTAGAATGTATAAATTTGTTTTAATGATATCAATGGCTCTGGGAGAATTGACAGTTGAGAGTCGTAAATGTGCAGTCATAACAGCAATACATTACACAAGCAATACACGATGCAGCAGTACACAATACATTTGTGGAGCAGCTGGATGATATCGAATTGAGAGAAGGTTATTTCCAGCACGATGGAGCAGCGTGCCATGCATCTAATGACACCATGGAATTTGTAACCAGTTTCTTTGATAGTCGAATAATCTCAAAAGATCTGTGCCCCCCAGATCCCCTGGCCTAACCTCACCGGATTTTTTTCTTGTGGGGTTATCTAAAAACAGAATGTACAAGAATAGGCCACGGACAATTTATGTTCTCAAGGAATCCATTAGTACCGAAATAAGTAACATTTCCGAGGATACTCTCCGTAAAACTTCAGAGAATATGGTGAGATGAGTGCAAACATGTATAGATGCTGGTGGAGGGCACTTCCAACATTTTCTCTGAGATGCAAATAGTGCTGAGTGTTGTGTAATCTCCCAATTGTGTATTATATTCTCCTAAAGTTGCACGTGAATCCTATTATTGGTTCAAAAGTTATGACCTACTGAAATGGTTCAGATTTATAAGGATCACACTATAATTCGTAAAACTATTAAAATTTCCATTTTCATCCATTTTTGATATATTAAGTCGTATTATAATACTTCTAAGGTACTCTGGATGCAAGATCATATATAAGTCCGAAGACAAAACATAACGACACGTGCATTTTACGCCCGGCCGTAGTACAACGAATTTCGTTGTCCAAATTCTGTACGACGTTGCATAAATTAGTTGAAAACTGAAGTGATATTTCTTCAATTTGCTCTGCCACAGTCATTTCCTTGATTGCCATTTTATCAACGTCCCTAGTAGCATTAAACTGGCATGCTGTAGTTTTAAACCCTATGCCCTGAAGTTACGCACCTCACACTTGTAACATTAGTCATGTCAGAGACGTATTCTCGAGTAAAGCCTAACGCACACTAACGAATATTTAGTTTCCTGATTAAATACCTCACTTTGGAAGCGAGTTTCTCTGAGGCAGCCTGTCAAAATGTTCCGAAGGGTTAATCCATTTATCAGTTGGAGCCGACTGAATACTACCTAGTATCTGAAGGGAATACAATAACTTGTTACTCTTTGTTTGAATATCAGATGGTACAGCAACGCACTACAACGTGGCTCCGTATGGTCTACTACCATATCAGTTAAATGTTGTACAACGTTGTACACACTTAAGGCATTTTTTCTTCATTTCTTTAAATTATTTGCGTTTACACCCTACTAGGAATGTTTAACACGGTTTGGGTTTCAATAATTGTTTCACATGTTTCATAATCGTCATGAGCGTCATCATCATCATTATTCAAAGTTTGTGTCCTAGGATCCCTTCCGTCCCCACTTATCCATATCTCTCCATCTCCGCCTCGATCTTCCTATGCTTCTTTCACCTATTGGAGCGCAGTTGGTCATTATTCTAGGAAATCTGTCTTTGGTCATCCGCTGTACATGACGTCTCAAGTTTGCTTTACTCAGTGTAATCCTTTCTTTTAAATTATATATGTGCAATTCTCCTCTTATTTCTACATTTTTATAAGATATAACAATATAACAGCCACTGATCTTAAAAGTCTCATTTCTACTGATTCAATTTTTCTTTACTGTTTTCCGCTTTTTGTCCATGTTTCGCTTGTATACAGTAATACAGGAACTGCCATTGTCATAGAATTTCTGTTGTGTTTCTCTTCTGGTTTTACTTCTAAGGGTTTACCTTATTATGCCGCACATAGGACTAAATCTGTCTTTACCTTGGTTGTCATATTTTGGTCTAACCGATTTATTGATTCTTTGGGAATGCCATTAAGAAAATTTCTCTGTTGGATTACGAGCCCTACACTGGAAAAGATTGATATGGGACTGCCATTTAACATTTTTATGGTTAATAACTGGTCATGACTGAGAGAGATCACTCCACAGTAAAAATAAGTTTAAAAATTTCCATGGACAGGTGTTTTGGTGGCTTTTTCGTCTGCCATGATCTCCTTTCCATCATTTAATTTTGCTTCCATCTCACTTCTCATGCATACTTTTATGTTTCGTGGCGTGTGGCAGTACCGAAGAAATTATACACATTCTGCTCAAAGTAAAGGATACTCCCCGTGAATACAGTTTCGCTGGATCAAGAGTTCCTTTATCAAATTATCTAGACACCCCCAACTAGAGGACAAGAATTCGAAGCTATAACTTTTAGAAACCTCTGCACACTTCTATGGCCTGTAACCTCCTGGAGTTCCCGTCCGGAAGCTGGTAACTACAATGACTCTATATATTATTAAACGTCGAAGTTTCCCCTATTGAACTCTTGATTGATTAATCTTGAAAACGATTAATGTTTCAATAGTTATTTGGGACAAAAATTAAAAGTACACATCTTTATTAACAAAATAGCTGATCCGGCAAATTTTGTACCGCCAATCAAATTTGTTTGAACTTATAAATAAAACGAATTCAGATTAGTTAGTTATTTATTCTGCAACTGGGGGTGAAGTTTAAATATAACACAGTTACAATTAAATTAATCAACTTAAAGCATCATAACAAACAATACTTTTTGTACTTTTTGTGTTTTTTTTATTCACGTCCTCCAACGTTAAGTCATATCGGAAGTTGAATGGAATCGGTGAAATGATGCTCAAATGAGTCCGGGGTCCATAGAGCTTAGAGTTACCCGACATTCGTCTTCCAGGTTAAGGGAAACCCCGGAAAAAGCCTTATCCAGGTAACTCACCCTGACCGAGATTCGAACTCGGGACCTCGTGAACGTGAGGCAGACATACTACCACCACGCTACCGAGGCGTGCTGCGTAAATATATAAGATGATAGTTCTCCGCCGCGAAAACACGTGACATATAATTGTTCATGAGAGAAACAGGGAAACTCCAAGTTCATTCCTCAAACTTCCAACGGCTGCCCTTGCTATTTATTTATGGTTTTTGCAAAGGTCAAACGCACGGGAAATTGTAGATGCCTAAAATCAAAGGATTCTCACAACTGATCCTACTGTTTAATTTTATATTGTGAGGTGGGAGTCCACGCAATTCTAATGAATTTAAAATCTCTGTGGGATAGTTGACTAGGACATCCTGGTTCATAACTGTGTCAAATTATTTGTTCCAAAACCACTCTGCTGGAAGAAATAGACATTCTAGAACGCAATTCTGACATACGAACACGACTATTAGCATAATCTCCGTCTCGTTACTCATCAGCACGTGATGTAGCTCGTCGCATATTTGACTGACTTCTACGACGTAAGTCAGGTCGTCCTCTAGTTAGCATAGTAAAATTGTTTCCGGGAGCTTCGCAATATCACAAAGGAATTCAATTAATTTTCTGCCAATTCAATTCACATTTCCGAATTCACAAATACAAATTATACAGGTAAAGAAGCTATCCAAGGATTCACCAATATATGACAACAATTGTCTGTGGTCAAATATTTATAGTGTTATACTGCGTCTTTTTTCTTTCTTTTTATAAGTGTCTTAAGTTATCATTTTAAATATCTCTAAGGAAAGAAAGAAATACTATACAACAAGTATATTCTAAGTTTTGTTATTCCGTTTTTAATTTTTTTAAATATTTTAAATTCTTTTATTTTTTTTTTTTTTTTTATCTTTTATTATTTTTTAAATGACGAGAACGGGTACAGGGTAGGTCGTTTAGAAAATTTCTGGTTGTATTGGTTTGTACTGTGGGGCAATAGGAAGGGTTCTAAATTGATATTAGATCTGCATTTCTTCCAACTATAAATGTATGGTTCCAGAGAACACAAGGTCTTCTTCCGTATTTAGGTACATCTCTGCTCCTTTAAAAATATACGTAAGTGCTTTCCTAGCACAGTGTCTCCTCGCCGTACTTTCAGCAGCCAATGTAATATATCAGCAACCAACCACACTGCAAAATTATGAAATTTCGTGTCTTTGAAGCGAAACTCCAGTTGTACCAGCTGTGGTACTGAACGTAAGCGTTCTTCTGGACGAAGTTTATGTAGTGCGTCTCGGAGGGAGGTCCAAATCAAGTCATCCCGCTGACAGTTGTACAAGCGATGCTCAAGTGTATCATCTTCCACACATACGTCACAGATCTTCGAATTTACTCTCCCATGACGCCACATCTCTGCAGTTGGAACCGTTCCATTAACAACTTCATAAACAGTTTCTCTCTAGATAGACGTAAGGTTACAGTTGGTTGCATTTGCACAAATACATTTCCAATCCCGACTGTATTTTGTTTCCACATTAGGTCGTTGAATACCTGGCTTCATCAAGTGAGATAGAGGTTCTTGGTGGTCAGAAACTTCTCCAGTGGCTCCCCGGAATTTTCAAGAGCACGAAGCTGGCGACCAAACGTTGAAATTCCCGTGTCGGTCTCGCCATGGTATGTAGCTGGTCATAACAAAACTTCTTGTCAATCGGAGACTCACTGCCGAGTAACTAGGACAATCCTCTCTTTCCCAACAGCGCCAGACACTTGTTGTCAACATCCACTAGACCATAACCACCTCTCTTTAGAGGAAGAAGCAATTGAGGGCGAGCTACTATATGCGTTCAGAAATTAATTTTGTGTCTAATCTTCGAAAGGCACTTCAATTTGCTACGTAACAAAACTTCTTTCTTGATAAAAAACGATAAACGCTATTAAATAAAATATGGTGAGTGAAATAGAATTGAAGACCTTGCAAGGAGTGGAATATCTTTCTGCTTTGTAATGCTTTTGTTTTTCGAAAATAAAAGGTGTATGTATTTTGTAAAATTTTTCGTGTACTTTAATGTTTAGTTAATAAACCGGCCCATTATCACTTGAGGCACACTTCGTGAAAAATTGAGAAAACTTTATTTCAATATATTAATTTTATGCTTTCTGAGAACAAAAGCTAGTAGTTGTGTACCTATTAAGATAAAACTCAGCTTTATAAAATGTAAAATATGCTTTGAAAATTGTATAAGAATTATATTTTCTTACATGGACAAGATCACTTTCATTAACAATAGTCGATAAAACCTTTTATATATAAATTGTGTGTTTTGAGGTGAGGAACATTTTCAGCTGCGCACTTATACTTGTGTTACTAATTATTTTGAAAAATCAATAAGTAAAAGAAAGAGCAGCTTGGAATAGTAGGAGCCTTTGAAAGTCTTTCTGCCAAAGATACTGTCACCCGGGCTTTGGAACACCCTGTGGAAGCAGCTGAGAGCGGAAGACAGGGGAGGTCCGTGTTAGCTACGCCTCCCCCTCGTCCGTCTTATAGTGGTGACAGGGACGGCTGAAAAATAAACATGATTGTGCGGTCTGTTTCTCTTCCACCTGCGTTCTGGAAATTACGGGATCCTTCATCTCTGGAACCTTCCCGTGAAAGCCAGAAGGCTGCGATATTCCTATAAAAAGGGGCTGGCGGAGCGAAGTGAAGTCAGTTAGTCAGTTAGTGTGAGTGAGGACAGTTCTTGGTGTAAGAAGGCAGTGCTAGTCAGTGACGTGTTAATGAACGAAAAGATTGTGCAACGGAAGACTGTACGTAACTGTGTATGAGTATCGGAGTTGATGTAATCGCGAGTACAAGTGAAATTGTAACGGACGAACTGGTGAATTGTAATTGTGTGCAGTACGTAATTCTGTGTAATTGGCAAGTGTTAAACTGTAAGTCGGTGGAAATAAAGAACATTTTTGAGTGGTGGAATTGGACTTTTCATTTCACGAACCCACAAAGTCACACTGGTGTCAGGAAGCGGGAAGACAACAGCACCGAACATTACAGCCATGGAATCGGCATTGGAAATGCTTTTGGCGAAGATGAACGAGTTAACAGAGAAAACGGAAGCGGCAAATAACAAACTGGCCGCAAAGCTGGAAGAAATGAAGACGGCCAACGACAACATCACCGCGGAACTGAAACAGATGAAGATGGCCAACGACAACATCACCGAGAAGATGGAAGAAATGAAGGCCGAGTTAATCACAGAAATGAGAGCAGCGAACGGCAGTCTGGCCACGGAAATGAAGGCGGCGAACGAGGCTCTCGCCGCAAAGTTTGAGGAACGGTTGGCCGGCGTGAGGGATGACGTCACGAATCTGGGCAAGCGGAAGGGTCAAGTAGACGACCGCCTTAATGATTTAGAGGAAAAGGCCGACAACATCGCAAAACCCCTCACCCGCCTGACGGAGGAAAACCGGCCTTATGTGTGGACGGAGGACGCAGAAGACGCTTTCCAGCACCCGAAGGAGACCCTGTGCAGTGCTCCAATTTTGGGTTTCCCACAACCGGGTGGCGCCTTCATTGTGGACACCGACGCTAGCGACCATTACATTGGAGGTGTCCTATCGCAGATCCAGGACGGCCATGAGCGCACAAGAGTGGAAGAGAAGGAGCGTGCCGCAGCAGTCCGAGTAGTTGTGGCAGTGCCTGCTGAAGGCTGGGATAGCGCAGGCCTGAGGAGGGAGCAGCTGGCGGACGCAGACTTGGGGCCACTCTTGAGGGAAGTGGAGGCAGGGACAAGACCAACCTGGGAGGACATCGCACCGAGGAGCGCCACCTACAACTCCTACTGGGCCCGATGGGACTCGTTGAAGACCAGCGAGGGCGTGCTGTTCCGGGTATGGGAGTCACCCGATGGGAAGGCGCAGAGAGAACAGTTGGTACTCCCCCGGAGTAAGGTCCCAGAAGTCTTGGAGGAAGTGCACGCCGGTACTTCAGGAGGACACCTGGGAGCGAACCGTATGATTCACAAACTACGGCAGCGCTACTTCTGGCTCAGACTCCGGGCAGATGCTGGTGGTACACCTGGACCGCCTAGCACGCTACGATGGTGCTGTTCGGGGCGAACAGCTTTGAGGAGGGAGCAGTGTCACCCGGGCTTTGGAACACCCTGTGGAAGCAGCTGAGAGCGGAAGACAGGGGAGGTCCGTGTTAGCCACGCCTCCCCCTCGTCCGTCTTATAGTGGTGACAGGGACGGCTGAAAAATAAACATGATTGTGCGGTCTGTTTCTCTTTCACCTGCGTTCTGGAAATTACGGGATCCTTCATCTCTGGAACCTTCCCGTGAAAGCCAGAAGGCTGCGATATTCCTATAAAAAGGGGCTGCCGGAGCGAAGTGAAGTCAGTTAGTCAGTTAGTGTGAGTGAGGACAGTTCTTGGTGTAAGAAGGCAGTGCTAGTCAGTGACGTGTTAATGAACGAAAAGATTGTGCAACGGAAGACTGTACGTAACTGTGTATGAGTATCGGAGTTGATGTAATCGCGAGTACAAGTGAAATTGTAACGGACGAACTGGTGAATTGTAATTGTGTGCAGTACGTAATTCTGTGTAATTGGCAAGTGTTAAACTGTAAGTCGGTGGAAATAAAGAACATTTTTGAGTGGTGGAATTGGACTTTTCATTTCACGAACCCACAAAGTCACAATACTAAGTTAAACACAAGTTGTCCCATGCTATGTTTTTATGATTATGCTGTATTTTAAGTACATATGCGCTAAGAGCATTCTGTAATTTTTTATTCCAGGAATCTAAAATGTGTATTTCTGTTTGAAATATTTTTATGAAATTTAATTGAGGGCAAGGTTCCTCACATTTGCAGATTGAAGCTCTAGTATAACGAGCGACTGCCCCCACTAGAGCTAAATAAATAAATATTTTGATTGAAAAGCTAGAATGGGAATATCTCATAGGCGGGACTTGAACCGCGGATCCCCTTGTGATTTACCGTAATAATGCCAGTCATTCGGAGAAATTTCGACATATTGGCATTACAGCTAAGCAGTTAAAACAAATGAAAGTAAACCAGAAAATTCGTGATTCAAATTTCCACGATCACAATGTAGGTACTTTTCCCTCAGATTCTATTTTTCCCAAACGTTGTCCAACATATTATTAAGCGGAGCAACAATTAATTTCCGAATATTCTGTTTGTTGACGACGCTTTCAATTACCAGGAATCCCGTAGGGGAGGGGATCCGTCCCCTTCAGCTGTCGTGGTGCGTACCTCTTGACGTTACTAGAGGAACATCGGGAGTTGTTCGGATTGGGTTCGTCTCGAGGGGGCAGTGGTTCCCGATACCCATTGGTGATTGGATACGTCTCCGGACGGGATTGAGTGAAGCCATTAATATTCCGGGTACTAGCCTGCAGAACTAGTAGAAGGTGTGCTAGATCGCCAGGTGGCCCCACCTAGGTTTTTCGGTAGCCTTCACCTTTTGGTGTTGGCGCACGTAAGTGGCGTATCCACTTCCATCCAGTCTTGTGTCCCTGGACCAGTTGGCGGGGATTGTTAGTAACCAGGTCTTGTGCTATGGAAAGCCCCACGGAGGACTCCGGGCGCCCTTTGGGACAGCTCGGATAATCCCTGGTTGAAAGAGGCCCAGTCTTGGTCCTACGGGTCCAGGGCTAATAGGAGTAGAACCTCTGGACTCAACTGAGTCAATTACCAGGAACATATCAGCACCGTCGGCTTGCCGGAATTTCTCTCACAGGACTTCTTTTTCTACCGTACCGCTTTTAAACACAATTAAAAGTCAGCGGGCTGGATGTGGGTTGACTCCCCGACCTTGGGATCAGTAGACCAGTGTTTACCAACTCAGCTACTCATACTTATCCGTTGGAACCAAACATATTCGCCACAGGATTCTAAGATATTTTTCCTACAACGCACAGCACGAGCCGCCTATCGACAAGTGAATACCTTAAAGGGCCAAGTGGATGAACAGCGAAGTGACCGTTGCCTAGTGACCCTTGGAAACACACCATTGAACCTATGGGTTAGGAGGTCGTCCACGGTCTCCTGAATGGTAGGACATAGATGCTCGCTCCGTTTGTGATTAAGTAATCATATTGTGAGAACAGGTGCAAAAAAGTCAAACAACAATATACTATTATGTGTTTGAAATGGGAGAAGTTTTGGATCGCCTCCAATGATATTCGTCAGCAGGTTCAGCGTTGCCACCTCGCTACCCTCACTCTATTCATATTGGCCTCCCTCCCTCCCTCCCTCCCTCACTCTCTCCCTCCCTCCTACCATCTCTCTCTGTCTCTCGCACTTCCAAACTGTTATAATACTACAGGTGTTAAAATCACAATTACAACATGGATATGTGCATATGATGCACATGTTTTAAGTGCTACAATTGTAATTATAGTTTATGACTTACCTATTTTTCTAATCCTACAGAACTGCCAGTGGCACATCCACATAGCTGTGTATGTCCTTACATCAAGAGACAATTCGTCATTGTCGTTGTCTTTATCGTCTTAACATTGCAAATTTAAGATGCTAGTCTCTAAAACCTCGCTCACATGCTACTTATTTCCAAAAGTCGTCTTCTTGTGTTTATATGCATGTCTATCGCAGATTCTTAAGTCTTGTGTTACCTTGTCAATTTCTCTGTGAATAAGTTGTTCAGCGTCTCTCAATTTAAAGTGTTATTTCTGTTAGCAACAATATTTGAGCCCACATTAACTCAATTACATTGTACTAGCAGTAGTAAGGGGGAAGGCGGATTACGTCGTGTCTCATTCAATTGTAAGTTCAACCATTTGATACTCTTTACTGGTTTTCAAACGGAAGAACAACTGAATAATACTGCTTTGAACTCTCTAGAGTAAATAGAGATCACAAAGCATTCATTAACAAACATATAATTTGACGATTTATGTTCTGAATTTTTACAGGCCAGCAGGAATTGTATTGCTTACTCTCTCTCGGGTTTGGCTTATTCTAAGTAGTTATTTTATTATGTCATATCGAAAGTTTACATTTCAGTTCTGAGGAATTACAAACATGCGTACATGCATATATGCCAACCAATAATGGTGTTCATTATACTTGTAACGATGCATTGTTATAATATAATAGTACTTTATTTATTTGTATTGGAAAGCTATTTTAGCTAAAACTATGGGATTTTTAGTGTAATGTTAGACACATTAAGCTCTACCTTGCTCATTTATCACGTTTTGCAAAATCTGAATTTTTCTTAGCGCAAATAGTATAGATTAGAAATGGACTCAGTTCGCGGTCGTCACATATCACTTACGGGGAATGCAATATGAAAATACCGCAGAACTTCAATTAGTTGCTTATCTAGTAGTGTTAAAGGACAAGTATCATCCCGTTTGAAACATAATAGAGCTAGCATTGTACATATCTGAATGTTTATTTATACGCAATGGATAACTTGTAATTATTATTTAGAGTATTGTATTTAACTACTGCTAAATGTGATTTTATTTTACTTATAGATGTTCTGCATTCTAATTTTAGCATCGTTTGGAAAATAAAACTACATTTGTAACTCTTGTATCGTAAATAAACATTCCCTATTATTTAGCGAGCCGTAAAATGATAAAATGCAGTGGTAGTATTGAAAAGTACGGAGTAAAATGTATGAAAACATTTAACATTACATGGCGTTCCTGCCATTACCGTTTCCTTGTTTTAATATTGTGGTGTGATTTAGAGCGAGTGCACGCCGTTATCAGAATTCAGAGGGGGTATTTTGCAATGGCCGCGAGTGGGCGGGCGTGCGTGCGTGCGTGCTTGCTTGCTTGCATGGGGAGAGACTCTTCTGATTGCTACGACACAAATGAAGAGGATGTGAGCTTTGTTTCCATATACACGGTGACTGAGCCCGATTGCATACAAATAAAGAGGCAAGGGCTTGACGTCACACTGCGACATTCTTTCTGCTCGAGCTCTGTGAAGCATGTGCATATTGCAATTGTGGGTCACAGCACCCCATACCGGAAAGAAGATATACCTCATAATGTTCGGATAAGTAATTCGCACCCAAAAGCACTTGATTTTATAAGCAGGCTCAGCAAAGATTATGGCCTCCTCTGCAAAATTTCAAACATATTTTGAAATTTAGTTGAGTGGAGGGTATTTGGAATACCATTTATATTTATAAAAATAACTTGAATGGTTTTAAAATAAAAATCGCCAAATCATCATGAGTACATACTATAACTGATTTAATGAAGTGTCACTTCTTAAAAATATCTTATTTATTTTGTTGTTATAAAAATAACGTTTTTAGCAAATTATATTATGGAACATGTCGTTTAAAACTTCGAAAAATTAATTTGGTTTCATAAAATACGAAACATGATTGGTTTGAAATAGACAAAGCTTCCGTAAAAAATGTTTATAGGTCTAGATGATACACCAAATCTAGAATAACGAAAAATAGGTTTTGTTTGCATTCAAAGAATTTGATTTTTTAAACTATACTTCGGATTTAAATTAGGCTGTATTTCTATTTATGTAACTACTAATAATTGTTTAGCTACTAATGTTAGAATACATTTCTGAATTTATTTCTATTCAGCACTTTCTGTGCGGTTATATAAAACTGCTATTCCGTAATACTCGGCAGAGCATCTTGGATAATGAATCTTTAAAGTAAAGGACAGAACATTGCCAGTTAAAAACGACCAGAATGTAACAAACTACAATTATTTCAATGTGCCTTACACTTAACACCAATGTTCAATTCACATGCTTACTAGTGGATTAAAATGTTTCAAAATTTTCGTGCAAAAACTTTTGAATATCACAAAACACCCTTTGTTCTGTAGCGAGTGAAATAGCAACAAGCTGTCAGCTCTCACTGCGTTGCATCATGGGAGTCTTTCTTAACCATTTCATGGCACTTCCCGACTATTCCATAATACTTTTCCTCTCCTCTATTTATAATAAAGAGACATAAGAGGCTATTACTATAAAACTTAAAGTATGCACTTCATTATCATCGGAATATACATATCAGACATTTTAATCCGAATTACTAGATTTGCTTTTTCAATAATTAAAAATCGTTACCAGGTATAGCATAACTTAGGGTGGGGATATTTTCCAAACATATTTGTGTCGCATTCTTGAAAGATACTGCACTTTGCTGACGTTTCGTTACCGAAAGCTATTTCCAGACGCACTTAGACTTTTTTTCTGAAATTTCTATTTGGATACGGTGAGATTCATGGCATCAAAACGTGTATTTCCTCTGATAACTTCTAATTTTATATACTTATTTTACTTCCTCTTTTTACTGTTAGGACTATTGAAACAGTAAATTCAAAAAGAGAGTCCATAGAAGCAAAACAGCAAAAAAAAAAAAAAAAAAAAAAAAAAAAAAAAAAAAAGAGAGAGACAGACAGAGAGAAAGAAGAACAAACAAACAAATAAATAAAGATAAAGAAAAACTCTGTAATCTGTTGAATTTACAGCGAAATGTAATACCAACCAGGACGTAATTCCAGGGCTATTGTCAATTTGAATCACAAAGGGCTTTGATAATTATTATATTTAAATATAATATACAAATTTATTGAAATATTTTCTTATCCGGCTTTACTCTTTCTATTACTTTATATCATATACAAATAACGTTACATCAACAGGTTTGCGGAGTATGGTATCAGTATGCCATGTAACTGAAACGGTACTAAAACATATGCACAAGTGTCAAAAATAGACATCAACCGACTGAAAATTGATACGGATTGTAGACATAAATTTTCTTTAAGCCTGACAAATGAAATAAAATGAATGGAAATAAGAAGTTATTCATATTCACTTGGCTTGGGAAGAAACAGAAGATCAAGAGCGCCATAGTTTAGATTGGAAGTCTTGATTACACATGATAACGACTGTAAGGGATGGAAGCAGGATGCGTTATTCAGTGGTGAGGTTAAATAGTGGTGAATTAAATATAAATCTTTCATAACCTGTCAGTTTCATTCAGGTAATTGCCATTATTTGCTTTCTAAATATTTATATTTAGTGAAATGGCGTATTTGAGAGATTAACATAAAGATGTTTATAAACATAAAAATAGTTCAATAAATAATTATTTATTCATAAGCCTATTTCTAAATTAGCTAATACAAACCCGTTTTAATTTATTTTTAAGCACACGAAACTCATTGCACAGCTCCATAGTTCTACATGTACTTCCTGAAGGCTTGTGGAACATGATTTGCGCTCTTTGGAGAAATTTATTAATTTAGAGTATTTGAAATCGTTAAAATATATACATTAACTTAACCAAAAACTACGTGCTGGGTGCTTCTCAATTACAGCTCAAGAAATATTTGTGTCAGTTTCGTGTCATTAAAGTCCACGAACTGGTATTTCATCGCCCTCTCTAGAGCACCCCAGTAGCTGTAAAAACATTTGAGTCTAGAGCTTTTAAGGAATTTAATCCAGTGGGCCTTCCATCCCTTCCTCTGGGCGTCGTATAGATGGAGGTGTTCCCGTTCATTATATTACCTACCTATAGCTATAACCGCACTTCTTTACTGCATGTATTTTAATTGACATCCTCCAAATTTAGTCAATATATGTGAATGAAATGCCTGAAATGGTGTTCAAAATGAGCCCAGGGTCCATAGAACTCATGTTAATCGACATTCACCTTTCAGAAAATAACTATCCAAGTAGCTGACCATGACCGTGGTAGGAACCCCGGGCCCTTTGAATGTGAAGAAGTCGCCCAACCATCACGTTAGAGAGGCGGGCTGTTTACTGCACTGTGTGGATACATGGGTAAAAATTTACGTAATTCAAGCTCAAAGCGATGCGAAAATTATAGTCCGAAATGGAAGCCACGCGCTTCCAATACGCTGAATTATACTTCAGGGAACTCCCCGCACCACAAAGGTGTAAGTAAAAAGGGAGTGCAACATAACTAAACAGAACGTTGTAGAGATCAAACGGAACTTCTCTCCAGGCGAAAATAACTTCTTTCGGTGACTCGTCGAATATGCAACACGCATTACACCACTTATTCTTCTTCTGTTTCTACTTCATGGCTTTGGACTCTTCAATTCGATCAGGCTCCAATTTGATCTGCCCATCCTTTTTTCGGCCTTCCTTAGTTTCTTCTACCTTTGGATTTATAGTTTATGGCTATTTTAGGTATTCTGTTAATGTCCATCCTTTGAACGTGTTGTTTTCATTGATTTTTTTCGTTAGAAATATCATTTATTTGTTCTACTTTTAATTCTTTCCTTATTTCTTGACTCCCCTTTTTGTCTTTCTAGTATAACTAGCTCTTGTTCTCACAAATTTTATTTCTTATGTCTCTATTCTAGTACTGTTTATTTTTGTTAATATCCATGTTTCTGATCCGTATATCAGATCTGAAAGTGCCATTGCTTTTCATAATTTGACTATGGAGTATTTACGACTCTTATTTTTTAAAGTTCTTTTAATGCGCCTGTTATTAGCTAAATTTGTTTTCTCTATGACATCAGGTTCTTCCTGGTACAAAATATTTCATCCTAAACACTTGAAGTATGATATCTGATCTATCATTATATTACTAACACCATTCTTTATTTAACTGGGTTCGTGCTTCTAAAAGCCATAGTTTTGGATTTATTTTCTGATATTTTCTTTCCATATTCAATAGCAATTTTACATAAACAATGTAGCATTTCTTGCCCGAAATCTTAATTTGTGGCCATTACTAACTGATCATGTGCGTATAACAATTGACAGTTTAACTCCGAAAACATTAAACCATCCATTTGCTTTATTTGCCCAATTTCTTACTATTTTGTCAATATACAAATCAAAAAGTGTGTTGATAAAAGAGAACTTTGTCCTACACCACTATTAGCTATCACTGGTTCCATTTCCTTTATTTTTTGTATCAGTGTACATACGTTTTATAAATTGAGTTAGTTATAATGATATGCCTCTACTTTTTAAAATCTTTCACAGTGTCGTATGCAATACTTTATCAGAAGCTTTAAACAGTCAATAAATAGCAAGTGCCTCTCTAAATGTTTCTCTCCTATTTTCTATATTTTTTTTTCAGAGTAAAAACATTGTCAATAGTGCTTCTTTATATTCTATAACCTGTTTGGTCTTGGAGTATAACATCTGTTATTTTATATAACCGTGCACTTATTATTTTGGCATATGTTTTGTAGACAGCATGTAACAAATTAAAGTCTATGTAATTTTCAGGCCTTGTTATTTCACCTTACAATTTAGCTATCTTCAATTCTCGGGGTATCTCTTTCCTTTTCCAACGCTTGCAAAACAGGTTCAATAATGTTTCGTGTAATTTCCTAGGGGCATATTTAAACACATTCTAGATTGATATTATCAATTCCGCAGGCTTTCCTATTTCTGCTTTATGCAATGCTTTTAGTTAATTACACCACCAAATAGATTTTAAAAACAAAATAGCCAGGCAGGGAAGTCTAAATCCTGGTGACTTGCACCTCGCCTCTGTTCAGACTACGTCGGTACCCTCCCTACATCAGTCTCCCGTACCAATCAGTACAAGACTTCCATTATTTAGGCAACTTCTCTATCTCGTCTGCGGTGCGTATAGCAGAACTTCACGGTGCGAGAGTTCTCTGGGCTTCAATCTATTGTCGCGCTCCTCTAAGTGCTTTAATATACCGAAGTGCAGCGAATTGTGGGTTTCAATTCACCCCCAAAGTGGTTGTTTGTGTGTTTATACATGCGTATATATACGGAATAGTATCAGAGAAAATTTCAGAACTCAGGTAGAGATGGAGAAAAGCAAATGGTGACGCATGAGAGACGACCCACATAATTAAAAATCACACAAGATGGTAGGAGGTTTGGTATAATTACACTGGGCGAAAATGAAAATTTTTCGGGCTTAAAAGTAGTGAATTTACATGTATTTCCATCTGCTGATGAAAAATCGCCATAAAATGATATATTAGCTCTTGTTTTGAAGATAAACTGACATTTCACTTTTAGAGTGAACATTTTAAATTTGGTGGAATTTTTGGGGGAGTTTGCACACCTGTCAAATAACAAAACACAATCAAAGATAAGTTTTGGAAATTAAGTGATGCAAAAGTTAAGGAAGGCATTTTTGTCGGACCACAAATAAGAGAACTTGTAAAGGATCCTGCATTTGTTTAAATTTTGGAGGAGAAAGAAAAGGGAGCTTGGGGAGCATTCAAGGCTGTTGTTCATGAATTTTAGGCAACAAAAGAGATGACAGCGACCAGCATTTGGTGACAGTGCTCCTGCAAAGATACCGTAACTTTGGATGCAACATGTTCCTTAAGATCCATTTTCTCCACTCCCACCTAGATTTTTTTCCTCCTAGTTGAGGAGCTATTAGTGATGAACATGGGGAGAGATTCCATCAGGACATTTCTGTTATGGAACAAAGATATCAGGGCCGTTGCAATGAAGTAATGCTTGCCGATTACTGTTGGTCTTTGTATAGGGATACTGCTGAACTCCATCACAAGAGGCAAGCTAAAAGACGACGAAGTCAATAGGCCACCACATGATTCTCTTCAGACACGACTATCTGCGAAGTATTTTTACAGCAATTTAGAACTCTTAGCATGTAATTACCAGTTAAAGGATCAAATGCACTTTCACTGTTGTTAGCATGTAAGTAATTGAAATGTATTCTTTTCTCTCAATCTGTTAATATGTAATACTTCCACCTTATATATCATAGAAACTAGAGATAATAATTTTTTTACTGTCATAGTTGTTTTTCTAAACCCAAAATTAGTAGGAATGGCCTCATGAAATGCTCTAAACATTCAAAAAAATTTTTTTTGTCCAGTGTTATTTAGAGAGCTAATTTGTGAGGCCTCTTGCAAAAATATTTTCAAATTATTCCGTACCAGTAGTTAGATTATTTGCATAGCAAAATGCAGCTTAAGTGGCCTGCATCAGTGATTAAAATAATTACCTATATCAGACATACCAAATTCCAGATAATGTGTTTATTCCAAAACAGCTCAAAATATGTTTGCTTGGAAGCACATTAAATTTTAAAATACATTCTGTTTAATTTTTCTATTTTGGAACGTCACATCTTAAGATAGAAAGTCTTTTGTCATACCTTTAGAGAAACCATTTTTTTTTTTTTCAATATTCACAAAGAATGCACTCATTCTATTTTATAGGTTCATGCACATAAAGAAGCATTGAACCAATGTGTAAATTTTCATATTTTATTGTAAACTTCTCCATTTCACCGTTGACGATATTATCCTGTGTATGGCAACAGCGAAAACTGCCATAGTTAGCTCAGGAATTTGGTTTTATCGACCATTTGCCTAAGGTAAAGGAAGTTTCTGCATTCCAAAGAAATGATCAGTATCGAGATTTTGTTCACTTACCGATTATAAGTTTCTCTGGTTTAGCAGTGTCTGTCTCTAAGTATTATAAATCGAAACATTTGATGATTGATTATTTGTATATAAGGGCACTCAACTGCTTGATCGCCAGTGCCATTACAAAAAAACTAAATCGTAGCAATAGCCAGAGATAAATACACAAAAAGAGAAAAAATCAAAACAAAATGACAATGAAATAAATACGTTCAAATTAAAAACGACAGTAAATTCTACAATTAATCATAAAATACCAAAAGGGATAAAAAACTTTTTGAAGATTAACTTGCAAGCAAAACAAACTACCTGCCCAGTGGTGGTAGAATCAATATGTTCCTTTTCTTAGAAGTTGGGGTAGTATTTTCAGCAGGTTTATCCATCCTTCTTTCTCACTTTTTGGCAGTAAGGACAGTATTTTCCTGCTCCACAACCTCAATGGAGAAGGACCACTTTCCTACTGATAATTTCGTTTCGAGTCGCTCGAAATGATCGGAAACTGCGATCGGCGAAGAGGAGAGCCGCCAATCTGAGTCCTCTCCAGATGATTACTCAGTTGTTCTCGGAGAAGATGGCCGTGGACTTTTGCGCTGCTTTTGCTTGGTACTAAGCCTTCTTACTTTCCCTGAGGAAGTCAGCTCTTTCATATGAGGACTTGAACTTTCTGGGCGATGCATTATATATTATTGGTACACATATTGTTGAGGTAGATGCTTTCTGTGATCACTTGGCTGCAACGTTCTTAATAGGACTGGACCCAGTAGATGCTGTCACTATTGTTCGTGCCAGTGTCTGTTGCTTTGGCTGTGATGTGGGTGTAATTGTTCTTTCGGATATTACTGCTCTGTTTATGTTTCTAGTTTGTGTTGCGATTTCACGTCTAGATACCGGCTTAGCTGCAACTGCACTGTAAGTAACGGTCCTGGGAACATAAGGCTGACGAATACGCAAGAGTTTCCGGATTTCCAAGAAGGACACCTTCTCATTTACCCGGATCTGTTGGATTGCCTTATCCTCCATAAAACGGGAACATTCTCAGCAGTTAGATGAGTGATTGCCACTGCAGTTAACACATTTTGCAGGTGAAGTACATGCATCATCATGCTTGACTTCCCTACAGTCCAAGCAAGTAGCAACTCCATTACAAAAATCACTCGTGTGGCCAAAGCGCTGGCCACACCTCAGTGGACTTGCTATATGCTGCCTCAATTCAATAGCTTCATACCCTGGGAGGTCTACCCAATCAAAGGTAAGACACAGGGTACGAGTGGGCATTAGTTCACCTCGATCATTGCGGTGTACTCGATATACATTTATCACACCTTCTGCCAAGTTTTCCTGAATCTCCTCATTGGTAATACCGTCCAATGCGCTGATGTTCACAACACCACGCGAGAAGTTCAGAGTCCTATGTAATTCCACGCACACCGGAAAGCTCACAAGCATATTAGCTTTTAAATTTTTTTAGTTGCGTCGGTGACATTGCTTCAACCAAAAACGTGCCATTGTGAGATCGAGTACTTGATTTTTCAGGACCAGCAATACTACCTAGACCCATCTGAATTATAAACGAGTTCGCGGTAGAAAGTTTTTGGCCTTGCTCAGTTCTAAAAGTAACCATATAGCGAGGTCTACAAGACTCAACTATTTCCTTTCCACTTTTCCTAACAGTTTTGGTGATTTTATCAGTTCCCATAGCGATGATATCCTCTACCATTACAAACGTCTCCGATGGCGTGCTCACATCCTGGGCTCCACCCCGACTTAGGTGGGAGTCCTGGCTTATACCTTGCTCACCTCAGGGTCCCACCTCCCAATTTATAAACAGAGGGTCCCAATCGGCTTCAGGAGTGTTACAGCTAATGCAATGATCCCTCCCCGGGACTGACTTTTATCAGCGCATAGGAACACAATCCTACATGTTAACCAGGAGCTGGAGGTTACGCGTTACCCAGTCACCCCTGCGCTTCCCACTCCGCCAACCCGCGCTAGGTTATCCGTCAGATGTGTGTTCATGGAGGTTAGGGTCAAACACAGAAGTGGACCATGGTTCTGGGCGTTTGAAAGAACACTCACCTCGCAGAGGAACCCAATCGAGAAATTTAGCTCGGGACCCCGGGATCGCAAATTCCCGTACCTATAGCAGTAGGCCCCGCAGTAGGGGGAATAAATCGAAAAAGAAGTCGGAAATTTTCATACTTAAATTTGAGCCCGGGATACTGTCCGTAGTTCTCAAACAGTTCTCCCAAGCCAAATAACACATAGCTTGAACGAATATTTCTTCTTTGTCATTCTTGGAATGACAAGGGTGACCGAGATCGTTAAGACGCAAATCACAGACTCATGACCGCCTTCTGCAAATGAGATAATTTTTTCTAGTCAGTGAATGTGGTTTAAGGGCCAGTCCAAACTACCAATTCTTCCCCACTTTTTCCATGTCGTCCATAGTCTTAATATCTGCTGAAGAAGAATCCTCAAAAAGGTTTAGAATGTTAAGTTCCGGTGATATCGAATAGAATTATAATTACATAGCATTTGTTACCTAACCTGTGTGTGTTAAAATAATTGACATGAAACACTGTTTTAAAACATCATATTCTGAAACATTCGTACTGCGAATAAAAAGCTTATCTTCAATTTTGAACAAATATATTTATTAAGACATTCTCTGCAATTATCTACAGCAAGTGGTGAAAGTACTAAATTCTACTGCATAATTTGATTCCTAAATCTCACTGGAAATACTGCATTGAGGTTCTCTGAATGGAAAATTCGAACTTTTAGAAAAACTCCGTGTCTATATAAAGCATAAAGTCAGATGGTGATATTCAAATCCAGCGTTTTTCATGGATGTATTACAAAAATTTTCAGGAAAATCTCAAACTTCTCTTTATATGAAAAGGTTATCGTTTTTTGTGTAAAAATACGTACTAAAATGGGGTGTCTAATAATATTCCTATTTTAAAGTTTTGAGAATTGCCTCCGTGGTCCCCGATTAATATAGACTAATAATTTCAACAATATAATAAAAAATTAAATGTAATAAATATATAATTTATCTCAAATAAAGGTAGTGTTATGTTATAATAATTTCCGAGACTTTAAATGTATTGTTTTCACGACTAAGACCCTATTAATTATATTTTGTGTTAGAGTTTCCCTGAATATCAACAATAGTGTATCGCATTTACACATTTGTCAGTCACTTAAGTATTCTTTTGTTCTATTGTACATACCTATAACAAAATGTGAAGTAAAAGCATTCTTTTTTCCGTTCAATAAAAGTAGTTATAATATTAAGTATTTTGATAATGCTTTGTGGAATAATAGAATATAAAGTCAGTGAATGTGACAAACCAACATTTTTAAATACGTTGTTCAGAAACTGATAATTTTGGAGCATTTGTTGCTGCAAAGTCAAACTTCTTCTTTGTTCTAAGCATTGAACTTTCAAATTTTGGTTGTTTAGCAGAATTGCTTATACCCGCCTTGCAGCCGCTGTAACAGACCTCTTTATGACTGTGATGAAAATTAAGCTGAAATCGTCAAGGTCCTAAAAGCCTAAGCGCAGCTCTCTGTCCTTCATAAACCTTCATACGTTCAGTGCACACACTAATGCTTTGATCTTTAGCATGCGATGATGGAAGCCAGAAATTTGTCGGTGACAGTGTAATTTGTTGCTTACGACAGTGTCTGTGACATTATGGCAACACATGTTTCTGGCACAGTTTCCTTTTATGTTATTGTGGCCTCTGTACGTGAACCATACTGCAGCATGGGTAGAGCTTCAATCATCTTTGTGCTGGAAGCGATTTTGAAAAACAATACTGTTAACGGTTTTAGCGATTTATTGCCGCTCTAATCTTGTGTCAGTTTTACTCCAGCAACAGCAAATGAGATGAGATCAAACTATTACATTAAGGATTTTTATGAAATAATTACACTAGCTGTGTAAGCAGTACATTGAAACTAGAATGAAGCTTGCAAAATAAACTAAAATATCTATTCCGAGATCCTTATAAAAATGAAAAAATAAAAAATAAAAGAACAAAGAAATGTGAGATAAATTGTGATACAGTATGGGAGATAAAAATATTAGTAAGGTATGTTATGCAGATGATGTCGTACTTGTGGCAGAAGTGGAGGATAACCTGCGAAAACGTTTGTACGAGCTTTATCATAAACGTCGGAAGTTTAATGCTAAAATCTGTATAAACAAAATAAAAGTATTAACTTGAAAAAAATTAGCAGAACAGGTTATTTCGGCGTTAACATTACCATTGAGGAAATGTTGTCCCGAGAAATTAACCGTCAAGTTCTAAAAGCGACTAAAAATATCTGGATGTGTTAATGAATTACTTTGGAGATTAAATACATGAGAAAAGAAGCAAAAGGAAAGTTTATAAAACAGTAGTTCGACCAGTGATGACGTATGCCTTGGAAACAGGGGCAGAGACATAAGAAAACGACGAATGATGGAAAAACTGAAGTGAAGGTGCTAAGGAGAATAGCTGGAAAGACACTGTATGAGAGAGTAAAAATTGCAGAAGTTAGGGAGTTGTGTAAGATCTAACCTGTGACTGAATGGGTGAAAAGAAGAAAGGAGGAGTGGAGTGCTCATGCATCCAGGATGTCCGACGAATGAATGGTGAACATAGAGAGAGATGGTAATCTGGAAGGAAGAAGAAGTTCAGGAAAACCGAGAAAAAGATGGAAATGTAAGGGGTTGATTCAGTCATAGAATATGCGATACCCCTAGCGTAAGTACTCCTAATGCAGAAGATCTGCGTGCTAATAACCTTATCCATTGCACTGCCATGCCCGCTTCGTAGCGTAGATGGTAGCGTATCTGCTTCACGTTCAAGAGGTCCCGAGTTTGAATCTCGGTCATGGTGAGTTACCTGGATAAGGTTTTTTCCGGGGTTTTCGCTTATCCTTCAAGACAAATGTGAGGTAACTCAAAGCTCCATGAGCCCTCGACTCATTTGAGCATAATTTCACTCAAATCATTCACCGTCCGATATGACATAACGTTGGAAGACGTAAATTACAAAACAAATTGCACTGCCTTGAGATTCCCTCTGACAATTCACTAAACCCAGAAGGTATTTCAACTATTCGACAATATCCACATCCTAAAATATTCCTGGCAAGGAAATTTGTCATTTTTATTGTTTAATGGTTTAAAATAATTAGATTAAAATATCTAAATATTTCAGGTATTAGATAGAATTAGCACATACCTGCTGAAGTTCTAATTATTGCGAATAAACTCTAAATAGTTAAGGTGAGACGGACAAAATATTATTACACAGAATTATAGAGTTCTTTAAAATATATAACGAATGCAATAATTTTTTGCAGCATTAAGAGTTTCAGAAATATCCGTTACACTTTTTAACTTCACAGAACTTATCTGTCATGAATCTAAACACCTCCCAATCTAACCAATCCATTGCAAGAAAATTGTCATTACTTTTCTGTAACTATTTTGATTAAAATAGCATATGTTTAAGGTATCTGCATCACTAACTTCTGCTAGTGAACTAATACTTATTGTGAATGAATTTTGTTTAGCAGGTAATCCGTGAGATTTTTTTTTTTTTTTTTTTTTTTTGAGTTTACGTTCTCCAATGTTAAAGTCATATCGGACGATGAATGGAATGGGTGAAATGATGCTCAAATGTGTCCAGGGTCCATAGAGCTTAGACTTACCCGTCATTCGTCTTTCAGAATAAGGGAAATCCCGGAAAAAGCCTTATCCAGGTAACTCACCCTGACCGAGATTTGAACTCGGGACCTCTTGAACGTGAGGCAGACACGCTACCACGACGCTACCAAGGCGAGCAGAAATAAGAAAAAGAGCACCAACAGTTCAAATATTGCTAGAATACACAATTTCTGTCAAATGTAATTCATTAATTAGATGATTGTTGAAATTTTCATTACTACTGTATATTTCTTGAGAAGTCGCCATATTTTTAAATTTGAACACTATTATAATAAACGGGCTGCACACATACACACTAAAGCACAATCACACGCATTAACATGTGCACACATTAACTACAAGTAAATTATCTTTTAAAACATTAATTATAGAAGGAATAAAATTAACCTTAGCGAAGGTAACACACGATAGTTTGCTTTCTTTGTCAGTTTCTATTACAACTGATTGAATTGGAATGCATTGGATTGGAGTGGATTGTTCGGAGGGGATTCGACACCTCGACCAAACCGGTCTTTTGTACCTATGCCTCAAGTATGGCAACCCTTGGAGGGAGGATGTGATGAGAGGAGACAGAGGACGGTTGAACTCAAGGAGTCACTAAAATACAGAGGGCGGGGTCCCTGCACTTTACTAGAATGAAGCTCCCGGTACAGGACAATCATCATCCCACCTACTGTGGTTAGAAACAGTCACGAGGCCAGTTCGAAGACCAGACACCACCCCTCCCATACAAGGAAGACACCAGACAGGCTTGCACAACCGGCGTCCCGTCTGCCGCTTTCCTGAATCGGCCCACTAGGTTGACTAGGAGACCGAAGTTCGTCCCACCGGAAGGGAAAGTGTTCACTCAGAGCATGTCATCCCGCCCGCCATGCACCACCGAGACACCCACCGAAACTTCCACCCTGGAAGAAGCATTGTCCCAATATTATAGTCTATATTTATTGAATTTTATTAAATAGTGTTTGGCTTCTTGATATATCCGGGAAATAATGACATGTCAAACCTACCACCTGCTTTTAAATATTTAAATATCGCTTCAAACTATTGAATCAGTCTGGTAGGTAGAACGATATGTTTAGTGAAACCTTTTCTACAAACGTTGATCTGAAATAGCATGAAGAACTTCGAAAACAAGCTTCCGATAAATTAATTTTTAAATAGCATGTTTTCACATGGCATTGGCGTGGCCTGTAGTGGAGTTAAGCCTGCCAATGGCCTGCCATTGATATTTGATAATGGCTAGAGCCGGAGAGAACCATCTTCCTTTGGTGGGTAGTAGGTGAGTCATTAAGGCGTCACGAGGCAGGAGCTGCTTATGCTGTAACTACACAAAAGACCACTGAAGATTGCAACTTAAGAAGCTTTCATTGCTAGTAATGTCTTGCCGCCTACATGGTAAATAATTCTTTGTGAGGTTCCGAAGAGTTCGGAAAGTGGTAGCGATCGGTGCTTAGTTCACGGATCAGTCCATCATCAGTCCATCTGCTCAGAGTTTGAGCAGAGAAGTGTGGTATGTTAACTCCGTGAAACAGAGCAGGAATAACTTCATGAGTCATTGCGTGAGGCTCCGTGGTGGGGAATCGAGGGTAGTGCAACAGGCAGTGAGGCGGTACACTAAGGGATATTGTTATGGGAGTTGTTATGTCAGAATCGGCATGCAGCTCCTTGTAAGAGGTGAACCTATGTATACCTCAAAGAAAATAAATATTACTACCAGCAGACGTTGGTGCGTGCTAAAAGAGAAAGAAACATCAAAGAGGCGTCTTGAAGCTGTGTTTGTGTAAAAGAGAAGGTAATTGTAAGCTAGCATTGCGCTAACAATGTTGGTGGCAATAAAGTGTTTTGAACACTTTAATATGTTTTCGCGTTTGTAGCAACAGCTAGTTCAGATAATAGATTTCTAAATAATGAGTAGAAATATTAACTGGAATGAAGTACAGCTCGTGGTTGTGTTTCTGATCTATTCTTGATTACAGTTCACCAATGTCTTTATTGAATTAGTATGGAGCATGATAATAAATTTCAAGCGCTGCAATTTAATGCCTTGTATTAGCCAAAATTTACTGCGCATGTGCCAGTAACAGTTCTTAACTTACAGAGTCCAGGCAATGTCCAATGATCGATCGCCTCGCGTCGATCCCGTTCATTCAGAGTTACTTAAATCTAATACCACTCAACTTCAACATCGTTCCTATAATATAATTCCATTTAAACTGGGATGGAAGGTTTTTCAATGAGAAAAGTGGAACGAAGTCACCCCTTTAATGGACGAACAACTAACTAAACAAGGAGGGGAAAATAATAAAGGTCCCTCTCGGGTCATTCACTTTTAAATCCATTCAAAGTATTTATTGTATACATCAAATCTAAAATTCATGCACATAACCCGTTGCGTGAGCTTTGAATGTGCCATCGAATTCTTTCTTTTGTTTTTGCCTGCCTGTTCTTTTATTTCTCTCTAGCTCGTCCTTTGTTATTTTCCACGAATTACACCATAGAACGGAAACTGTGGACATGGCAGCCTTGTGAGCTACCTCTATGAGTATGTGCATTGAAACGTACTGCACTGGATTATTTTAATCTGATTTTTCTTTTTATTGTGGGTTTTAGTTGGCTTGACTCCTTTTATAAGCACTGTCGCTTTATTTAATAACAGCTCGACGCAAAATGAATAACGTCCACAAAACGCTGAAGCTCTGTAATAACAAATGAAGTTCTGGATTTAAGAGTTCTAAATAAATATAGTACTATTTCTAGGCAAAAGAAATGAGCCATCGCTGTTATTCCGGGTGCCATATCTTAAATGGGGACCTGAATTTCAAAAAGAACTTTATATTCACCGCAGTAAATATGGTAAGTATAAAATAACAGGTATAATTGCAAAAAGAAGGAATTACCGGAAAATCCTTTAAATCGCTGCACATAATTTCTCAAAGAATGGATGGAGGAACATAAAATAATTCATTCTTAGAGTATTAAAAGGCCTGGTGTAAGTTAATTATTATCGATCGGGATATCTGTGGCCGCATTCGGGAGGCCCGGGTTTGAGTCCCGTGGCCAACCTTCCTGACATATGGGTTTCTCTCGGGGGTTTTCCTGGGTCACCAGGCAAATTCTGCGCAGATAATTATATCCTCTGAATTCCCTGTCACTCCATTTCATCTCTATTATCATTTCACATAATGATAATGGGTCGGCCGCTCTCTGTCTCCTCTCGCCTCATCCTTCCTCCCGAGGATGCCCCACTTGGGGCTTAGGTACAATAAACCACAGGTTTTGGTGCCGAATTTGCTCCATAGTAATCCTAATCCTAAGTCAAATATTCGACAGTGTAATTCACATGACTTTGCCCCATATCTCTGTAATGTCACGTGACTAGGCACATCTCATTAGTGTCTGGAAGTTGAACTGGTTAGGCACCGACCTACTTACTTCATGGTCTCGGATTGAAACGCTGCCTCTGCCGACGGTTTGTTAAGTATGACCTGTAAATGTAGTTAATAGCTTGTAAAAGAACTCCAGCAAGAACAAATCTCGGACAACCGGTTGGGCTGACATGATCTTGGTAATTGACAGCGTCATCAACGAACAAAATGTTTATTTTAGTTATCTCCCATTGATTGCTGTCCTGGAATTTCCTGCGATGCAAAATAATGCTTATTTGATATTATCATCTGTAAGATATTGTCAGATTTAAATATAATAATAGTAAATATATTAAGTAACCGATTTAATATGTATGGAATGTCTGTAAATTCTTATCAACAAACAGATGAGAAGGTTCTTCGATTTAAACTTGTCCCTCAGTATAACGAAAGCATTTAAATCTAACATTGTAGAGTGTTTATATCGCTTCTGTCTTTGTATTGCACTCTGCTTGTTTGACAACATTTGAAGGATACCTTATATGGTCATAGAAATACATACCAGCAAGGTTTAAATTTCGTTGTTAATAATAATGGAGTCAGTGGTATCATATGCCTTGTGATAACGAATGCAATGCAAACGCAAGCCTTGCGGGTGAAATCCAGTAGATCAACTGACGGTCTGCCTTTTGTGACGTTGTAAACAGTCCAACGGTCGTTTGTCGTCCACATGTTGGAGCCGAACCCTGTGTTTCTCACACAGGTGATGAATTACAGGATAGGGGGAGGGTGGTACAAATGAAAAGAAAGAAACGGATGTAGGACACCTCGTGGTTGCAAGCGTAGTAAAGTGTGTAACATACTGCTGTAGACGAGTTCTGCCTGAAAATAGAACCCCAGCATCCCTGGTGTCTGGATCGATGGACCGCGGGGGCTAAAAATAGCACACGGTTACGCTACCCCCTCCCTTTTGCTTTGCCCCAGACACGGTGCCCCGCAAGTCGCGCGTCTTTTGTCTCGCACCACTTCATTTTATCTTTTCCGGTATTTATGGAATGTATAAATATATAACGTGAAAGCAAACAGTTATGTTATAGGATAAATTGAAGACATGACTTTCATAAGTGCACAAATCCACTTTTTGGCACTATATGAGTTACATATCGTTGTAATCGTCTTAATGAGTTCTATCGTATGACTAAAAACATCTCAAGTTTCAGGTATTTCCACTTGCTACTGAGTTAGTGAGTCTCATTGTTACACAAGTCCAGGGACTAGTGTTGTTCTGCAACTCAGACAGGCATCTTGCGCATAAGATTAATAATGGGGAAGAATCAGGAAGTGAGGCGTGGGATTCAAATTAGCATAAATGAATGAATGTAATATCTACTTTTGTTATTATGCCTACAAATGACACGTGGTTTAACGCAATATGAGTATTGTAAAACATTTTCACCATTTCTTGCATTTTTAGGGGTAATTCCTTTATGCATTTGTTAATACAGTCCTTTCAATGCATTTGTACACAAAGATGAGTTTCATAGCTACACAATCCAACAAATTCATTATAAGTATTATAACAAAGTACCAGTGGTGACTGAAGTTCATGAACAGTAAAACAAATATAATGAGCCAAAGTTCATGTTTTACAAAAATCTTAATATTGGCACATCATTTTCACAAGTTGTGAAACCTTTGTTGATTTTCTCGAAAGTTAGTTGACTGGGCTTGTGCACTTATGAAAGTCGTGTCCTCAGTCTCATTTCCTTAAATGAAAGAAAAGCAAAAATTAAATTTACCAGGGTTAAAATACCTAGCCTAAAATATTCTATTGTAAAAATATAATTTCTTTATCACAATTTTCTGTAAAATGCTTAAGTTGTGTAGACCAAAACTGTTAGTAGCTTTTAATTATAAATTATATGAATATTTTGTTCATTATGTTAATTCGTTATCCAGATTACGAACCCTCCTGAACAAAAAGTAGATATTGTTATGCATGGGTAAAATCTAAAGCTTAGAGATTAGGGTTCACGATCTACGCCGTAACTGGGCTCAAAACTAAAGGGATAAGGAAGGTAGATGGTAGAGCAAGGGTAAGAAAGACAACACTAGACCCATTTACTACATTCTAGACGTCGAATAGAAGTACAAAGCACTATCGAAGTCTTAAGAAACTTGAGGTGAAAATAGTGATAGCAGTTACAACTACATTACAATATTCAAGCCCCATACGGGCTTCGGACATACCTTGGAGATATGTGATTATGTGTGATCGTGGTTCTTGCGGACTGACTCCCTCAGTCACACAGTTTCTACTCTCGATCCTCTAAACTGACTATTCACCACTGTGCCACGAGTAGGGCATCCCCAGGAGGAAGGAGGAAGTGAGAAGAGACAGAAGGCGGACGATCTGAGGAGTCAGGACTGTGCAGAGGGCAGGCAACTCAACCCGCAGGCCAACACAACTGGCATCACAACCGGCGTGGTCCGGAAATGCTAATTTAGATGAAATGGAGAGACAGAAAATTCGTAGGATATAATTAACCAACCCAGGATTCACCTGACGATCCGGAAAAAAAAAACCTGAAAAACCCCCTTGCGTGAGGTTAGGCCGGGAATCAATCCCGCACCTCCCGAATGATGGCCCCAGTCGAAATCACCTGAGCCATCCCGCTCGGTATAGGCATTACAGCATAAATTGTAGAACTTTCAGATGACCTTTAAGAGAGCTTTAACAGAGCTTATTCGGATATCTGATATATATCACTGTCTTCTCGGGCAGCAAGCCAGTTGAAAAGACGATCAGATATCGACGTTTCGGGAGTGTGCATCTCTCCCATCATCAGGATATTTATAAAATGTTATAACCACAAATGAAACACTGGATATAATACAACTATAAACAAAGACAAAACACTATCAAAATTCGCATTACTGAATAAAATACTGTTTTCAGTAAACTAAATACCAGGAGATGGCGTGAGTATAGAAAATTGTGTCAAAGAAACGTAACTACCTAACTTGATTATCCAGCTGTATTGATCTGTGCTTCTTAAATCGACGGATTTCCATTTTTAAGGCCGGTTTTCAAGAGGAGCTGAACAGCATCATGATTAAGCGTGCTCCTTTCAGAGGAAATCACCAAAGCCTGCTTAATTCTCCGCTCCCAGTAACTGTTGCATTTTACCAAGTTGGTAGTCTCCCGAAAATTGGCTCTATGGTCGTTATCAAAACAATGCTCTGCCAACCCAGACTTCTCAGGTTGCATTAAACGAATGCTCCGTTCATGTTCGATTATTCTCGTAGCGAAGGTCCTTCCGGTTTGTACTATATATATTGTCCCACATTCACAGGGAATGCGGTACACTCCTGGAACTTGGAAGTTCATTTTGTCTTTCACTGGTCTCAACAGATGTTTAAGCTTCGTAGGTAGCTTGTGGATGGTCCTTGTGGTGTATTTAACGAGAATTCTACTGATTCTGCTGGATAGAATCGTCTTTTCACCTGGCTTGCTGCCCGAGAAGAAAGGTAGCATATTCGTCGCCAGGAAAGCTTCAGGTCTTATCCGATATATATTATTCGAGGTAAAATTGGTCAATGAGAACCTACGAATAAAATAAGCTTTAAGGCATAGTCAAATCTTTCAAGAGCAATTCCTTTATCTTTCCATAGTCTAGAGAAAAGGAAACAAATAAAACAAATAATGTTTTCCATTTGGGGAACATATCACGATTTTATAATGCTATCCAATAACAAGAAATAACTTTCAAATGTTTAAACAAAATAAAATGTATTTGACATAAGTTGTGTGCTTTAACGAGATCTACATTTTTAGCAATACGTTTTGGTCTATCTCTTAATGTTTTAGCAGTTTTACAAAGGTATTCAGAATGAAAAGGAAATAATTCAGGAATCTGCCTGTACCACTTGGAAAACAGACACTAAAATGTAATTTCCATAAAAGTATCTTCAACACAAAATAGGTAAGAAAATACATTTTATATACAGTAAAACCTCGTTAATTCAGAAAAATTTGGGCTTAATGTTATCCGGATTATCAGAAGACCGGATTCAGTGAAAACACCACCACAGAGAAAAATTGTGAATGAAACTGGAGTATGTACTGTATTAGAACGTAAGATACAATAGATCCACCTGATTTGAATTACACATTCTCTATTTGTTTGGTTTAAAGACACTATCAATTTTCATTCGTGCTTTATCACACATCCATCTCCCAATGAGATCACGAAGACTCCCCATATGATGGTAGTATGCAAAAATCGGTTTATCGTTAGTTTTCTTGACAAAGTCTATTACATAATTGAGATGCTTTTTAACCTCACTTAATTCCTCTTTCGATTTTCCGAAACCGCATCTACAGTCTCAGATTCGCTACTAGTGTCTGTTGCATTGCTTACACTTTCCATAATTTCTTCGTCCGCCAGGATAAAAGCCTGGATCATCTTCATCTCCGTCAAGAGCTAGTCCTCTATCCCTTTACTGTGACAGCTTTCTCGCCATCAGCAACCAATGTTTGGAGAAAGTCATTTAACTGAATGGCACTGGTGTCTAATTCAACAGTCATCATACAACAATTTTTCTAGGCATTAGTCAATATATGTCAGTCAACTGAAGAATTTAATGCCAGGACGGCATGTTGGCCATGGTAGCTCAAAGGTTAAGAGCGACTGGACGGAAACCAGGAGATCCGTGGTTCAAATCCCGGCCATGGCATTGAATTTTTCATGTTGACTCTATCCATCAAATATCTTAGCCTATATACGGCTAGTGTGGAGAAATGATTAATTTCCATCAATTAACTAAAATAATAAGAGTTAAATGATGAAGCCTGGGACTTAAGTAATTACAATAGTAAGTCGCCACAAACGGTGTATCTCGGATGAGAGAGCCCCTAGTGGTCTACCGGGGAAATATACGAGTCAACTGAAGAATGTAATGTCAGGACGGCATGTTGGCCATGCTAGCTCAAAGGTTAAGGGCGACTGGAGAGAAACCAGGAGAGTGTGAGTGAGTGTGTGGTGTTTTAGGGCCCGTCGACAACAAGGTCATTTGGGCCCATAAACCAGGAGATCCGTGGTTCAAATCACCTGAAGAATGTAATGTCAGGACGGCATGTTGGCCATGGTAGCTCACAGGTTAAGAGCGACTGGAGGGAAACCAGGAGATCCGTGGTTCAAATCCCGGCCATGGCATTGAATTTTTCATGTTGACTCTATCCATCAAATATCTTAGCCTATATACGGCTTGTGTGGAGAAATGATTAATTTCCTTCAATTAACTAAAGATTATAAGAGGTTTTACTGTACTTGGAAAGGAACAAACAACATGCTTGAGCACACAAAGTCTGCCATACATGCCTGCCTCGATAGTGTAGATGGTAGCGTGTCTGCCTCTAGTTCAAGAGGTCCCGAGTTCGAATTTCGGTCAGGGAGAGTTACCTGGATAAGGTTTTCTACCGGATTTTCCCCTATCTTGAAAGGCGAATGTCTGGTAACAGTAAGCTCTATGGACCCCGGACTCATTTGAGCATTTATTCATTCATCGTCCGATATGACTTAACGTTGGAGCACGTAAGTTTAAAAAAATCTGCCATCCAAACAGTAATACGAATTTGTAGAGCAAAACTCCATATGAAAATTTGCCTAAGTATATTTATGTACTCCGAAATGTGATTTTTTTCTGTGAGTTAGCGTGAGTAAGAATTGCCAGTGTCAAAGACTAAATATGTAGTGTTTTACACATTTAGTGAAACAGTTTCCTATTCTGAGTAAAACTTTCTTTGGACTTATTTTACGACTGCTTTTACACATGCATTCATTTTCAGTGCTACTGTACCGACAGAGAAGAAATTTGCGGGGTCCTGTCCCTAAATATTAGACGTTTTCTTTGCAGTGCAACAGTTTTTGTTTTTGCTTGGAACATCTTCTTTTATTTATTGCTGCACTCTGTTGTGGGTAGTAAATTGCAAATACCATGATTACCTTCATATACAGCACGAAAATCAAAACGAGGGGACCGAAATGAATGCTTGCGTTAATAGCGAGTTACATTATTAATGTTTTTCTGTTGAGTGGACAATTAGTCGAAAATGTTTAATTGGCTTGCAAGTCCAAAGGGAACAAAAACCTTTGAATGAGGTTGCCACAACTCATGTTGCAGGAAACAGTTGACACGTGTAATTAATGCGGTACTTTCCCAACGTACAAATCAGTAATTATGGATTAATTAATACATGGCTAAGTGCACAATAGCACAATTAAAAATAGCTTTTAGTCGTGACATTCTCTTACTGTCACACATTAAATAAGAATGGTAGATACAGAATCGCAGATTTATGTTAGCGATTCTACCAGTGATTTGCTTCCATGCTATACTACCTACATTTTTTATTAGGGCTCAAATTAAGACCTAATATCCCCGTGATCATCTATAGAGTTACTTTCTGATAGTAGTGCTGTAGCTCTTTCGAGGATATCTTGACGCATGCGCTGTACCGACCTAGACCACATGAAGCTTAATTATAGATTTTAGAGGCTGTGAATTATACATTTGAATTATAATTATGGAAAATAAAAACTTGGTTTCCTCAAAAATGTCATTTGGAGCATACAATAAATGCAATTCGTCTTATATTAGGCTTGCCAATGATTCGTTTATGATATAAGAATGCAAAGTCTTGGAGAATTGAATTCACCAGAAATGTTATATTACCAACGTGAATATTTATGTTCATATGATTTACAAAGCTTCCCATAATTTCAGATTGTCATCAAGGGCAAAGTAAAACAGATATATTATAAATGTGTTATGAATTTGGGTGAATATGTAGTCTTCAAGAATTCCGTATGCCAAAGCTTACGGAGTTTTCGGCACTATAAGGTACCAGCATGCAAATGTTCTATGCATTAATCTCTATTCAGCACAGACTTCACGTCCGCTGATAGTCGCACATGGAGAGCCAAGTGGAGGGCTAGCAGGACCGGTAAGGCGCAGTGCAGTGTAGGGCAAGCAATGCCCCTTTCACGGATATTTCCATAAAGGATAACAATGTAATGTGAATTGCTTAATATTTTTCACACACCTAATGCACATATATTACTCAAAAGCAGAATTACACACTTTGAAAAGGTGAAAATGGTATACTATAAGGTAAATCATGTATAGTTTTGGAGTATAAGTTTTAAAAATGCCCAATTACGTCTATAGGTAATTAACAATTACTTGGAAGAAACGTTTCTGTAAAACTTTAATAAAATATGGCTACGTAGTATCTTACAAAGAATGTAAATGTGTTAAGTGTTGCATTTAGTGTTACCACTGAAAAAGGATGTTGGAAAATGAATTGCGAGGACTGTTCAGTAAATAATGATCAAAATTTGTTTTATGGCCTCCCACGAAGGTGTTTCTTCAAGTTAGGGAATAGAAAAAAGACACATGGGGCTATATCCGGACTACAGGGAGGGTGAGGGCTGCACTTCACGTTGATTTTTGCAAGATATTCAGCAACAGGATGGGCAATATGCGGCCGAACATTATCGTGGTGCAGCATGCAGCCTGCTTCACGGAAATGTAGTCTTACGCCTGATATGGACTTGCAATGTTTTCAGGACAGTCCTGTAGTATTGTCCAGTTACTGATGTGAGTGCAGGTACAACATGTCCATAAACCATTCCGTAAATATCAGAAAATGATGGGATCATATCTTTCCCAGCAGAAGCAACCACGTTTGCATTTTTGGGGGTTGCTAATGAAGGAGATTTCCACACTGAGATTTCCTGTTTGCTCTCAGGAGAAAAATGATGTAGCCAAGTTTCATCAGTGGTGATTACGTTTGATAGAAACTCTGGATCTTCCTCTAACATAAACTTTAACTGCATGTGACCTCCATTGAAGCGGTAGGCCATACTGAAAATATCTGAATTTGCCTGGTTCTCACAGGCGGGAACCAAGCACTACCAACAATGAAACTAAAACGGCGTGTTTGTTTATCTTTAAGCTAAGAGAATATAATGAGATTGGATTTTAGTGCGAAAAATTATGAGCGTGAAAAATGATGATCATTCTTTATTGAACATCCCTCGTACTTTAATCAGAAGTAATCAAGATAGCAATCATAAATTTTCACAAAATTCTGTCCACCCCAAATTACAATTTACTTTCCCTAATTGATACATCATCTCAAAATTAACCCTAAAATTACTAATTAAAATATTATTGTGCAAGATATTTGCGTAACAACAATGTTATATGTTGAATATTCTGTGAACTACCTCTTTATTCCCAAATAATTGAGTAAAACTGGTAAGACATAAAGGATCAGAAACAGATTTCCATAGAAAAGATAGATCTATTTTAAAATATAGTGGTATGATTTAATTCTGAACTAAAAGTTTTAAGAGTACGCCCATATTTATAGGGTAAAATTAATAATTAACTATAGGAAGTGCTAAGAAAGATATTAACTAAGAAATAATATGGCTATTAATACCCAACGTGCAATTTTACCATATGGCACATTTTTATCTATATCTTAGTATGGTTTTAGCACTTTTGACAATTTGTGTATCACGTCATAAATGGTTTTAAATGTGAACCTATGGACCGAAATAATATTAAAAAGCTCTTAAGCTACATTTTAAATCTAAATGATCTCGTTTTAAATCGATTCTTGGCTGAAGGATCATTCTCCATTTGCCCTAGGGTTTGTAGCTGATGATATGAATGTCAACAATGAAATCTGAAAGTCCAAAATAGTAAAGAAACAAACATCTTTGCATTTACTCCAAAGGCGAAGCGGCGGATGTTAAAGGTCGTACAATATGAAAGAAAATTAATTTATTCGGATATACCTCAAACATAAACATTACAAAGTTTTTCATCTTCATTTTTCCAAAGATGATACAGTGTGCCTGTTTGTTTGTAGAGCACAGCTCAAGAGCAGAAAGTCGAAGTATGCTAAATTAGGTAACATTTATTCGGTATCCGGAGGAAAGAATTTTATAATTATAAAATCTCTTCCCATAAACTACCTTCTACAGTAACATTTTCCTTATTTTAATTTTCTCGAAGTATTTTTTAAAAATAACTGTGATACACTTTCATGGTGAATAAAATAGTATATTTATTGTTATGAAAAAAAATTAGCTCAGTTTTGTACATCTGAAACACGCAAAGTATTAAAATAAGCCTTTTGTGGAATTAGACATATCCTAAGTACTCGTTGGTACCGGTTTTGTCATATTTTGGGGTTACTGTCACCATTCAGTTCTTACGGAAAGAATGTAATTTCAAGACTTTTGTGGATGATGCAATTTTAAACTTTTCACTATACTTCAGTCAAAAGGAATGATTAAGAAACCCCTCTGCAGACATCGTGATTTCCTTAAGTAGATATAAAAATAAGCTTTAGTAAGAATAATTTCTACAAAAGGCCAGTAATAAATCTAGCACATTC
>CM060956.1:83704524-83984524 GCA_030765055.1 Mantis religiosa
ATTAAGTCCCCGAACGCCATGGTGAAGGACATTGTCGGCAGAAGACCGAAAGATCTGAAGGCCAACGGACTGGGACAAGACACAACATCTGCACGCGTCGAACCACCGAAATACGACAGCAGGTCAACTTTGGAAGCCTTCCGCAGTCAATTCAACACAGTGGCCAAGCGAAGCAAGTGGTCGCCAGAGGAAGAGGCCGCAGAGGTGCTGAACGCAATTCAGTCAGCGTTAGTGCCCAAGGACAGCTGGAAGACCCTGGAGAACCAGTTCGGAAACCATCCCTTAGCCGCAGCCTACCGCAGCCAACGAAATCTAGGACGCAGTGGCCAGGGGAGACGCTGCAGGAGTTCGCCCTGGCAGTCGAACAGCTGGCCAGAAAAGCCTTGATCGACGTCCCACACGGCTTCATATCTCGAGAAGCGGCCTACTCCTTCATCGACGGAGTACGGGATGTCAAGCTAGGTCAGCGCCTAATGCTCGGCAACCATAAGACCATCCACGAGGCGCTAATGGAAACGCTGAGGATGGAAGCGTCCAAAGTGGCAGCTATCCCTACCTCGAAGCCAAGCAGTATCCGCAATGGTGGAGACCGTAGACTTGTCCAGGGAATCCGGCGAAGGCCAAGTGACGTGTGTTGGGAGTCTGGCCAGCTGGGACATCTGAAGAGAGGCTGCAGGCACCAAGAAGAGCAGCCGGAAAACGAGTAAGTGCCAACGTCATTGCTATCATCCCCTCGAGTGATACTACATGCCGTGAGGCGACGTACAGATGACAGCCTCATCGCGGACGCTTGGGTGAAAGGCAGGCCGTACCACTGCAGCAGCGGTGACCGTCATTACACCTGACGTAGCCAGGGGTTCGCCGTCGAGAAAACCGAGCTGACCATACCAGCTAGGGCCAGCATCAGGCGATTCACTGCCCCTGGAGGCCCCTCCTTTAGTTGGAGTGCCTTGCGTCTGTGGGTGTTCTTCGCGCAGGTGGCTGAGGAGGTGATAATGGGACTGGAGCTCCTGCATACTTCAGGAGCCACGAGGCGAAGGTTGACGTTGATAGGAAGCTCCTGCAACTGAACAGAAAAGAGGTGCTCCAGCAACCCAAAGAACCCTTTGGAATCTGCAGGTTCAACCTGAGATAAGACGTGGTCTTCCTCGAGAAGTGAGGTGGGGCAGACGGCGTGACTGGAAGGGTAACGGACAAAGTATTTGACGCTGGATCGGAAGACGCTTGTGCACGGAATCTGTGAGGCCAGGATATTGTTGCAGTGCCGAGAGAAAGTGCCGGTGAGGCTGTTCAACCCATTAGACACCAATCTCGACGTTCAGGCTGGGACGAACTTGGGGACGTGCGAGTCTGCTGTCAGTGAATCGCCAATCGACAAGACCCAGGAGCCGGTGCGACGCAACACCTGTGACCCCTGCTGGAAGGCTTACTGTAGCTGGCGGCCCACCACCGGATCTCAAAACAGCTAGAGAAGTTTCGACAACTTCTGAGACGATGCCAGCTTGTCTTCAGCCAAGGCAACAGCGACTACGGCCGCACGGACCGAGCGCTCAACCACATCAACACCGGAGACGCCCGGCCTGTTCGGCAACCACCCACAAACTTTCGGCTGGCAAAAGAAGCGGCGGCACGTGAAATACTGGAGAACATGAGATCCAGGGAATGATCGAAGAGTCTGACAGACCCTGGTGTTCCCCTGTAGTCCTGGTGAAAATGAAGGACGGCGAGCTACGCTTCTGCGTGGATTACACGAAGCTGGACGCTGTCACCAGGAAAGAATGCTTCCCCTTACCCCGGATTGACCACACCCTGGACCCCCTTTGCTGGTGAGCAGTGGTTCTCAAACCTGGACCTGAAGTCGGTTACTGGCGGATGACTCTAGATCCGAGTTAAAAGGAAAAGAGCGCATTTGTGGCAGGCCAAAGGCTTTGGCGCCTTATAGTTATGCCCTTTGGTCTCTGCAACGTACAAGCATCCTTCCAAGCCGTCATGGAGTCAGTAATGAGAGAATTGACTTATAACGCCTGCCTGCTGTACATTGATGACATCATCGTCACCGGCAAGACATTCGAAGACCGCCTTGACAACCTGATCAAGGTGCTACTGAGACTGCAGGTGGCCAAACTGAAGCTGAATGCGAAGAATTGTCAGTTCTTCCTGAAGGAAGTCAACTACTTGGGCCACATAGTCTCACCAACAAAAGTGGCCACAGACCCGGAGAAGACACAGGATGTAAGGTTTGTCTCACCCGAGGGATAAGTGAGAATTTCATAGCTACATATAGGGCTTCTCCATCATCGCTAAGCCCCTCACTCGCCTGACAGACGAAAACCGGCCTTATGTGTGTACGGAGGACGCCGAAAACACTTTCCCACAGCTGAAGAAGACACTTTGCAATGCTCCTATTTTGGGATTCCTACAACCAGGTGCCGTCTTCATTATGGACACCGACGCTAGCGACTATTGCATTGGCTGCGTCCCATAGCAAGTCCAGGACGGCCACGAGCGGTTGATAACCTACTACAGCAAGATGCTTTCCAAGGCACAGAAAAGCTACTGCGTCACCCGGCGAGAGCTGCTGGCGGTAGTGAAGTTCTTGGAGCACTTCTATAAGTACCTTTTGCCGACTACTTGTTGAAGCAACTGTTCTGTCGTTTTGGAGAGGCATTAGAGCTCCACAGCGACCAGGGAAACAATTTTGAGCCTCTCTAATGAAGGAGGCACTGCAAAGTCTTGGGGTGAAGAAGACCCGCACAACACCTCGACATCCGCAGTCAGATGGCATGGTCGAGAGATACATCAAGACCCAAGAGGAACACCTTAGTAAGGCTATGGCAAGCCATCAGCGAGGCTGGATCGTCAAAATGCCACTGTTTTTGCTGGCCTACCATTCGTCTACACACGACACCATTGGGTTGACGCCAGCAGGCTAAATGTTCGGCCGAGAGTTAACCCTATCTTTTGACCTGGCCTTTGAGAGACCTCCGGAAGCGAAACAGCCAACAACCGATATTGTGGAGAACTTCGTTTACCATCTCGACGACATGAATGAGATGGCTCGTCAGATGAGAGCGATAGCACGAAGACCGGGTACGACAGGCAACCAACAGCCAGTGATTCCAGCAAGGTGACTTGTTCTGAGGGTACCGCCCTACACGGACCAGAGGACGATTGCCTAAACTTCAACTACCGTGGTAAGACCATACCGGGTAGTAAAGAGAATTAACGGCGTGGTGTACCGCATCCAGAAAGTGTCCCGAGGAAAGATGGTGATATACCTGAATCGTCCGGCCCTTTGCGATGGTGCTGTTTGGTCTGACCAGCCTTGAGGAGGGGGAAGCGTCACCGTGTGGCATTGTTGTGCTGCTGCCACAGGCCGTATCCGGGCGCCTAACAAGAGAGAAAAGGACATAGATGGGCGTCAGAACGTTCTGCCTATTGTTCTGCCACTTAAGTTTTCCAAAGGTCTGTGTCTTTCTAGGAACAATAGCTGGGTAGGTGTAAGTCCTTGCAAGGTGTTAGGAGCGGCAGTTGTTTGTTGGTTATTGTGACAGTCGACGATTGAAGAGTAACGCAGAGATTTCGTTCATTTGGTCTCGTTCTACAAATCACGGAGTCAGCCTCGAAGTCAGCTGATTGTTAATTTCACGTCTTTTTACTGCAGCAAAAGTTGTTCTAAATTTCTGCAAAGCAGATTTCCGTGTCTAACAACCCGCGCAGTCACAATATTCATATGGTGTACCGTCATAGTGGGCTAGTTTCCAATATATTTAGGTCTTCTGTATTTATAAAGATGGTACTAGGATAAGGACGTTTTATGCACATATTTCCATTATATGTTCTCCCTTTCAGCCGATGGCACACAAGGAAATTTGTTTTGCTTCTATATTCTCCCTTTGCCTTTTGTTAGTATGAAATACATTAAAGGGAGATGCGTGTAAATTGTTCATTTTCCTGCAAATGAAGGTATGTTTCAGGCAGGAAGTTTGTTTTTCTGTTCATATTTGATTTTTCTGTCCACCTCTCTCTCTCTCCCTCTCTCTCTCTCTCTCTCTCTCTCTCTCTCTCTCTCTCTCTCTCTCTCTCTCTCTCTCTCTCTCTCTCTCTCTCTCTCTCTCTCTCTCTCTCTCTCTCTCTCTCTCTCTCTTTCTGATATTCCCAAAAAGAGTGTGTCGTTAAATCAACTTCTCGAAGCTCAACAACAAATGCGCGAAAATATTTTAAATCTGATAAAACTCTTTATACCATACAAGTTGTTATCCTATCCATTTGGGAGCACTATGATTATGGTCAATAGGGACCAATGGAGCATTTTGATACTTGAGGCATGAATGTGTTACATTCATGTTAATCTCTCAGCACATTCTTCAACAAACCAGATTTACAGGACGTTATTTTTACATGTACTTCATGGTAATTGTGATAAACATTCCCAAAATGGATTTAAAAAAATGTCCTAAAATATAATAGAGGAATGTAGAATCATAAGGGAAATTGAGATCTTTTAAAAGTAACCTGATATATGATGCCTTTGAAATTAAGTTGCCCTACTATTACTGGGAGATAAACTAGTATCTATAAGTGTATAAACAAGTAATTCAAATAAACAAGTTATATCTTTGAAATGCTAATAGAATAAAAATTTAGTTTGGCATATGCTCTGTTTAAGAAGGTCCACATTTTTTGAAATAAGAGTTTTTTTTTCTATTTCTTACGGTTTATCATTATGCAAAGATCATTCCAAAGAGGAACAAAATCACAGGCTATTCCCAGAAAATATGGGATATGCATTTAACTTTCATTGAAAATATTAATGACTTTGCGTTTAAAAATTTTTAGAGGCATACTTCAGAGCGTCAAAACCGTCAATGTATATTTCATACAAAGTCTGCTTTATTGTGTGAAACTTTCTTGAAAATATTGATGCGCAATTTTGACAGGTCTTGAAAATAAACACCAAACACAGTTTGGTATTGAGGGAGTAGTCAAAATCTTACATTATGTATTCGGGGAAAAGCTATATCAGGAGTCCCAAGTATTAAAGGAACTAATCAATTACCCCTATTCATGCTCCTATTCAGGAATTTGCACATAATGAAATTAATACACCTATATTTATTTAGTATAATTTAGTATAATAAAAAGGTCTAATATTTTAAAATAATTAAAATTTTACGTTTAAAAATTGTATCTTCAGGATTTGCTCATTTAGCTTTTTTCATTTAACTCATGCTTTATTTAAAGCTTTGTTAAGAAATTTTGGTTTTTCAGTATGGCATTCGTTGAACCACGCACATAAACACACTCACGCACGTACATAAATGTGCGGGCCTTTCTCCAAAAAACGCATATTTATTTTAATTACTACGTACAGCAGGCAGGGTAAATATATATTACATTCCACTCAAAAATTCATTACTGAAGTTTCGCGGAAGACTCGTGTTTTGAGACTCAAAAAGATTTTCATATTAAGGTGTGTGTGTGTGTGTGTGTGTGTGTGTGTGTGTGTGTGTGTGTGTGTGTGTGTGTGTGTGTGTGTGTGTGTGTGTGTGTGTGTGTGTGTGTGTGTGTGTGTGTGAATAGAATAACTTAGAACCGAAAGCACGGTTAAATATAGGGATGGGTCCTCGATACCTGCAATACCTCGATACTCAAGATACTTGCATGGTATCGACATCGCATGATACTTCCAAACGTCACTTGATACTTTTTCGATTCTTCGGTAGTGATTCTGCAGCAGTTATTTTATTTTAAAATCACAAAATATTATTGCTGCATGTAGAACATTGCAAAATCCGATAAGTCACCAGGAATGAACCACTGTACAAGAACAGCATGAAAGGAAATGATCGTGTCTCAAATTCAGTGACAGTTGCCAGTTCTCAAAAAGAAATCGCTGCATATCTCAACGACGATTTCTCACCCCCTCTTTCTAGTGCACTAGATTACTGGAAAACAAATTCAAAATTTCCATAACAAAATAAAATCCCGCTAAGCATTTTCGTGTCCCACCTGCAACAGTTTTCTCTGAAAGACTATTTAGCACAGCGGACTCATACGTGTCAGAAAAAGTAGACTTGAACCTGAAAGAGCTAAAATGCTAATATTTTTGTGCAAGAACTTATAAAAGTGGACTTTTTTGGTTTTAAATATGTAATATATAGTTTAAAAATAAGAACATTAATCGTTTTAAGTTTTGTCCCATTAAATAGGTACACATGTTTAATTTTATTAGTATTAAACACTACTCCCAATACTCTATTATGTATTGAAATTAGAAGTAGAATCGAGTAACGAAGTATCGATTATCGTTGAAAATATCGTGTATCTATATCGAAAATCTAGTTTCGAGAACAATTGGTATCGACCCATTCCTAGTTAAATACCAAATTTAGTATTTAAGTTTTCATCTTCTAAGCATGCAACAGTAAGGTCTGTAAGAAAATCCTTCCACTCCAGACTACTGTTTTTTGAAAATGTTTATTTTATTTTTCAAAAATGGTTCTAAGGTTTTTTAATCAAAATGCTCTGACTATGATTTTCTCCTGAGAATTAAAACGCAGGTCTTGAATTTTCGGGAGCTGTCTCTGAAGTCGTGTGGATGAAGGGATATGCAAAATCTTACTGCTTAAAACATTGAGATTGTATGTGAATGATGCAATTTATTCAAAATACGTTCTCTATAATGTGAACAGTTTTAGAGGAATTCCTTGTATTGTATTTGAATTTTCTGATATTATAGTTACCTATCTTAAAATACATTAACACATTCTTTTTCTGTACCTTTGTATCTGTTAGCAATGAAAAAAGAAAGGAATTTCAAAGAACAAGCAGCTCTTAAAATATTTGACTATAGCATAAAGACGGCTTACCAACTAAGAAATGCAATGTTATGAGCTATCATCAAAACTAAATGCTTGTCAGAAAGGGAATGGATTGCCATGCTTAGTGCCCTTACAAACTCTCCCTTCCTCACCACCCCCTCAAAATGCCTAGCCTGGACAAAACAGCATAAGAATTTTGAATGTGACCTGTGTAAAAATGTCTTGAACACAGATGAATATCAGTTTTATTTACTACATAGCTTCATTCAGTTTACCTTTAATTCTGATTATCATCCATTTATTGCAATTAATGGCAGTGTACATAAAATGACATTCACAGTAAAGTAATTTCTGAAAATATTTACCTGTATTAATATGAAGTAGATTGAGGCACATAATTTTAAAGAATTATGCGTACAAGGTTAGAGAAGCTAAATTCAACCCACTTAGCTACTTTAAAAAAAAATATTAGTATCAAAATTTCATTTCCGGTGAAATTTCGGTACATAATTTTTGGGTGGAATGCAATAGCTTCTTTAACTACTAGTTATAGAAAAAATTAGGCAGCATAAATGAGGCCGACGATGTACTGTTGAAATAAACATGTAGAAGGATTATCTCCTCCACTCTTGTCCATTCACAAACTATCAATCTTTCTCAAATGCTAGTTCGTCTTACTAACAGTTAACCTCGTTAAGAAGAAGCTAAGAATCCCACATCACTGATTATATTTCCACCCCACAGATCGCCTGTGGAGCTGCAATTACTGTTTTATTTCTCAGAGAAAGTAAAACTCGAGTTTGTCTAAAAGGGTAAAGAGGAACAGCTCGCGCACTCATCAATTTTGGCTAACCCCCTAGGAAGGAGTGAGGAACTGGTAGAAAGCCCCAAGGTCGTAAGCAGACATGTTACCTATACGTGGATCCATTACAGTCTGACTTTTAAAACAAGATACATGACAGTTGTCAAGCAAGGTGCATTGAGGGTAGGAGGGTAAGGTCCTCGCTATGGAAACGAAAACAAATTTTGTCACGTTGATTAAACATGTGAATCACCTATTCGTCAGATCATTTGTTGCTAGTTGTATGCGGAAAACAGTTAAACAGTTCAATTGAACATTCCGTTGCTCTGTGTGATGTTAGCCTAGTGTGTTAAAATATATCTTTATGGAATCATGACTTAGAAGTAGTAGGATTAGAGGTAGACCGGGCAGTCATGGTCCAAGACTAGGTCAGCTTACCGTAGGGGCGTTACATTGCACAGCCAAGCTAGAGAATTTGTCTGTTTTCTCAGGGAATTCTTTGAACAGAGGAGCAGAAGTTGCTTCTTTAGAATGAACCACCTATTCTTTACAACCAAGTGAGAAAAAAGACTGCGTGTGTCCTTAAAGTAAGTGAGGTGATGTTTCCAGAATCTCTAAACAGAAGCAGCTACAGCCAGGTCCATCAGAAATTGTAACTCCTGGGAAACAAAGACCAAGGGCATCTCCGTAATCTTCAATTGTACGTTATAAGAAGGCACATCTATGATTATTACACTCGAAAGAAGCATAAAGAACAGCCTACAACACGTAAGTTTCTTTATTCCCTTAAAGAAGCAGATCTATTCGACGGGAGCCTTAGCTCTATGAAAAAATTCCTCCATGCTCGGGATTTGAGTTAAAAAAATATATATCAGTAACATAATACTCCAGAGATCACATATTGTAACGCTAAGGGCTATATTTTCAGAAATGCTGAATAAGAACTTGCATGAAAGACAGAGGTTGAAAGAAAACTTGGTAAACGCCGGCCATACTTTGTCAAAGGGCTGGACTGATGGCACACTTGAAAGTACCACAAAAGGATCTATAGGAAAATATGACCTTTTTATATTTGGTTATGCCGGTGTGTGTGTGTCTGTGTAGTGTAGTGTAGTGTTTAACGCCCGCTTTTACTACATACGGCACCGCAGGCGGTGACACTGATGATACATGAGATGAAGATGGAGCACCGGTGGAATGAGATGGCGGGGGATACCGGAGATCCCGGAGAAAACCCGCCACAGCGCCCTGTTGTCCACCACTAATCTCACTTTGCGGTCGCCTGGGATCGAACCCGGGCTGCCTTGGTGAGAGCCAAGCGGTCTAACCATTCGACCACGGCGCGGCCGGTTATGCCGGTATTCGCATGGATTTCGCCCTATTGCTCTTCAGATCAAACAAACTGGGGAATGTCACGACGACATGGTTGAATTTCAGTCATACCAGTGCCACTGATGTGGCAATTTCAATTGACAGAGTCGTTAATCAATTATTTGGAATATGCTCACAGAAGGTGTATTGGGAACTATGTGCATGTTTTCGCTGTGGTGAGATAAACTCGAACGTTTGTTTGTATGTTTTGAATATTGAGAGGGTAAAGGGGCGGCTCTATGTAACCTGCAAACTTCTCGGCAACAATGCAGCTCCCACGTGGAGATACAGATGACCTTTGCGTATCTTCTTTTAAAAATCAGACTATAATCAGCCACAGGCACTCTGCGACAAGCTTCTCCGCACGTGAGGATAGATACCCCATAACGCCTCACAGCAAAGAGAACAGCACTTACAATGCGCAGACATCCGTTACCATGGAGCCACCTCAATCGGTTCCATCTTCTAACTTACAGTATCACAAAGGGGATGTCGAAATTATATTCCGATGGCAAATGAAATGGTTGAGCGATAGAGAAAGTAAGTTTGGCAGCAAACTGAAAACAGTCACATTTTTAAAATGACCTTTATCAAGCGGTTATAGATGTCACCGACCTATATAAATTATTTCCAACATCCAATTAGAAAAGTACAAGAACAGTTGAAACCCAATTGCAGGAAACAGCAGGGAAGAGTTCCAATTCACCCTTGGGATTTGAGTACTTCTGAAACACATTATCAATCTAACGGAAAATGTGCCAGACTAGATCAATATGTTGCTGAGGTATCAATCTCCCAACGGGGTTATTTCTTCGCCTCCGTGCGAGTTTTAATTTGTAGGACACATAGGGAATGCATTTTCCGAGAAATACTGGTGATAACCGATAACGTTGAGTTACCCTTTGGCACTCTTGCCAAAACAAAGGGTCGAGAATTCCCCAGGCGACTTGTGTTATTATTCAACTTTGCCCCATAAACAGTTGATAAAAGCTTAGGTTATAGGAACTGGCTAACACAAATAAAATTTCTAAGCAGTTTATTACAGAAAGATACAAGATATCCAGAATTCTCACAGTAATCCTCTATGATCACTGTCTAGTGTCAAGTGAGAAACAAAAACTTCAAAGATATCATCTTATTTTCTCTAACAATTTTCATGTTTTTGGCATAAACGATTTGTTAATCAGGATGCTATTGTGTCACTTGCGTGGTTGGGAAATGCTTACAAACATATCAAAATTGTCTTGACTTGTTTGCACATGTTCCAAAGTATCTAAGATCATTCTTTTCACTGACCCGTGAGAAAAGCGTAATGCGAGATTTCACATGGCATTAATTTCCTATTGCCTCAGGTCTATGCGCACCTGACACGGGGCGGAATTTAGAACGTTTAAGAACTATGGGAATGCTTAACTTTGCTTGGGAAATGCTTTTAGGTGTTGTACTGCCAATTTGGCACTAGGGACGCCATGTTGGTAGAAACGGTACTTTACGGCTAATTATTTCTGCGGCAGGGAGTCTTGTAGTTTGTGTTCTTCTAAGGGTCAGACTTGATCTTCGAAATCAGGGTCGTCATGCAGCCTTCTAACAGGGGCTCATCTCCAGACATCCTCGACACATCTCGACACATCTCCGAAGGTAAAGCCCGTTTGGGGTTTGTTGCTACCATTTCATCCCTACCTCTCTAGAGGGCTTTGAGAATAACTTGTACCTAACGTTAAAAATTTCAGTTTAGTTAATTGTTCTATTATAGAACTAAGTACTGTACTTTGCTCTACCATTTTGCACTACCATCTTCCTCCCATCGTTTTAGTTACTCCCCTAGTTATAAGGTAGATTGTAGTATTATGGTGTAGTCGCCAAATCCAGTTACAGTAAGCACTTCTCATTATGCCTTCCTCCGTTGTCTTGATTTTACATACTGACCACCCGTTTTGGTGGCCTATTTTTTTCTTCTTCTTCACTCCAAGGGCTAGGCAATGCTGCCTGTTCCGGCTTAAAACATGCCTGACCATCGTTTTCGTGGTCTTCCCGGATGAATCTTTCCTCTAGGTTTATAGTTTATAACTCTTCTTGGGATTCTATCTCTGGGCATTCTCTCAATATGCTCTCTGCATTCATTTCTATAATTTATAATTTTTTCTTCTAGAGAACTTATTTCTAAATCTTCTCTTATTTTTTCATTTGGCATTTTATCTAAAAGAGTAAATCCCTTTACTGCTCTTAAAAATCTCATTTCGGCAGCCTGTATCTTGTTTTTGTCTGCTTTTGTTAATGTCCATGTTTCAGAACCAAAAAGAAAAGCAGGCACAGCCATTACTTTATAACATTTCATTCGTGTTTCTTTTCTGGTTTTAGTTTTTAGGCTTCTATTTATTATGCCGCATATTTGTTGAAACAATGGTAATTTATTTTTAAAATCATTTTCATATTTATAACTGACATAAGTAGTAGATAAAGGCTTTTTCTGGATCAATTAGCATAACGTCGTGACGCCGACGTCGGTGGGAGGGTGGAGGGGAGGGGTGTGAGGACCACCCAAGATGTTGCAGGTGGTATGGAAGGGACAGACATGCCACGACTTGCATTCCCAGGGGCTTTTTTTTAATGGAAGCCATAAATTATTGTAAATGTATGTTACAGATACAGGCGTCGTGACATCTGACGTCTGTGGAAGGGGGAGATGAGATCGGCCACCTGTTACTTGACAAAGATTACGTGTTCCCAGAGTTTTTTAAGGGAAGTCATAATTTTTTTTTTTCGCCAAACGCTTTCCCCACCTCTGAATTCCCCCACCACTATTGAAAGAGTATATAAGACTCTCCAGCTTGGAGCGCTAAATTAGTTCGTGGATTCTCTCAGCGTTCTTATTTGCTATGTCTGATATGTCAACTCTTGGGAGTGAGTGTGCAGCGGAGGCGCATCATTACGCGTATTACCACAAAGAGTTATGCAACGGTCTTATGCATTCAATCGTTTGTAACAGACCTTCATACCATGATCAGATGTCTTCTCGGGAAGTATGCACAGAAAACTGTCCAGTCTACAGAAAGCGATACATGTAAGTATAATAGCGATTATTCTTTTTTGCTAGAGAATTTAATGCCGTTTTATATTTAAGTAGAAAAAGTAATTTGAAACCTATTCGTTATTCCAGGCAAGAGCCGGTTCATGAGCAAGAACAAAGCGGAGTTGATGAGGTTGATAGATTCGCTTCAAGTCACGAGGCCATACACCACTCTGAATTTTGTAACGGTGATACGCATGCAACCCTGTGTACGCAGCCCGAGGCTCATGAACATATGTACTCTTACTTCCTCTGCAATGAGAAGTGTAGCGTGTACCAGCTCAGACAGAGACAATCAAAGTAAGTGACATTAAAGAAATTCACGACTCTTTCCTTACAGAATCGTTGAAGTATATAATTCCATGTACAAAAAATACCATTGTTACAGGCTTCGAATGACAGTTCGAGATCCTAGGCCTGTTATTGATTGCGATACCTCCAGCGATGAGGCTGAAAAGGATGCTGTTACGGAGCGATCTACACAGCTTGTAGACGACTTCCTACCAGATCAGGGCGATGAAATTACTGAGAATGTTACTCCTGAGCGTACCCCGAGCATACAATCCGAACGCCGCAAAACATCAATGTATCATACAACTTAAAAAAAAAGAAACTCTTGCGTCTCTTAAGTGCTATTCTCTCAGGAGACAATCTATTTTTTCTCTCTTGCTAACACACATGTTATGTGCTCTGTTTCAGGACAGCTATAAGGAAACCTCGAAAAAATGTACTTAAAAATAGCTTTGCGGATCTCCAAAGGCGGCTGACACTCTTAGAAGAGCGAATGACGTCTGCTGCTGCTACCCCAAAGAGGCATGCAAGTAGTTCGCGTGTACCAAGACGCCTGAACCTCTGAAAGAATTAGAGGGGACAGATTCGGGCTTCTTCATTAAAAAAATAACGGGAAACATGACATCGGCTACCATGCTCCACGACGTTCAAATATCCAAAAGTTACAGTGTTAACGTAGGACTAATCTTTCGTATTCCAGCTGTAATCATAAAGAATAGAGCCAGTGACAATTTTGTGTATATGTCAGTATATGACTGGGAAATTATTAAAAGTAGGCTTCATGTATTTGAAGCATTCCTCAAAGAGAGAAACTACGTGTGTTGTGATTACAGTGAGAACATTGTATATTCCTTTAATGTCATTGTGTATATGGAAGATGAGAGGATCAGATTTCTGAATACAGTTCTAAACAGAGGTGAAATACTTTTAAATTTTAGTGAATTTTGTCAGTTAAAGAGGTTGGAAGGTTATATACAGAGACACTTAACGAATCTAACTCTCTGTAATGAAATATCATATGTAGGGACAAGGAGCTGGAGAAGGGCGGCATTGGAAATGTACAATGATATGAAATAAAACTAAATTACTTTTCATATTATATATCTTTTTTATTCACCTGAAATCCTTGTTACATGCATGCTATATCCTGTATATCCTTCATTACAAGAATCATTGATGAAATTAAATTAATGACTGCATCACGTGAGTCAGAGGCTTGTATGTGAAAACTCTGTCATGTATTACCAGACAATACAAAGTAGTCTGTGCGGGTATATTTGCACAAGTTTCAATTTCAAGTCTGATATTGACAGCGCCATTTATAATTTCCTCAGGCTGATGCGAACAGTCTATGATGAACAATGGTGCATGCTTGAGAAAATCTTTTCTCTTCAATAGAGGGTAGTTTTCTTTCCCGTAATAAGAGTTTTGGAACTTTGAATACATTTCATATAAAGCTGCAAATCTAGAGTTCCCAAAGTCCAAGTTCATATCGTGATAGGGATAACACTCACTATTGAGATAAAGCCGCAAATTTGTTATGTTACAATGATCAAACTCGGAACAGTCCTTTGATGCATTATTTGTTCTTGATGTCTGGGCTCCCACTATAACAAATCTCGGCTTCTCCGGTTTCGAAGTTGTTGCGACGTTCCATGTAAATGATCTAGTTTGCGGAACAGCCGGCTGGGTATGTATATCCATTGTTCTAAATGCGATATGTAGTGGCCTGTCTGCCTTGACGATCTTGAGGATTTCTACCTTTTCAGTGTCAGAAAGGCGGATTACAGGCATCCTCCATTCGATGCGAGCAAGTTTAACGATAGCATTTCCTTCTCCTTCGGGTGCCAGAATGCAATTCTTAGAGTCCTTAGATCGAATGAGCACCAACTCAAACTTGCTATTGAGAACGAGGTCCTTGTGGTCATCTGCAAATCCCAGAAGCATTGACAGGGGCACTACGGCATTGAATGCTCCGCTTGTTGAGTGCACAATATCCACATCTTCTCCAGGATAGCACCATCCGGCATTGATCAAACGATTCGATTCCATGGGATTGAGAGCAGCATAGTTGCGCATAGTCGATGTAATGCCAGGATTCCTTGTTCTATCTATACAAGTTCCATTCATGTCCAGCCGAATCTCATCAAACATAAATGCCAGGGCATTGTTAGTCAACTTCGCCAACGTAGCTGTTCCATTAGGCTTAGAAACAGATCCCTCAATGTAGAGATAACTCCGGTTAGGCAGAGTATATAAATCTTCCGCTTGACAAGGTATCCTAATCTCGTCATTAGCGTCCAGAGCCGATGTATTATACGGGAGAAACACATGTTCCTCTTCTTTAGCAATCTTATCCTCAAATGAAGGCGTTTCGGTCACGTTAAAGATGTCCATTACAGAATTCTGAAGCCCAAAGCTTCGAGGAACTTCTTGCTGCTCGATGTTAACACTCTAAGAGTCAAAGGGTGAGTACGGAGATTATGTGATTGTGCTGTATTATATGCTTTGCGACGGTTTCTCCTTCTAAAATCTATCCCCATTTCGGCGAATATGAAGACGTATGCTTATATCCTCGTTTCTAAAGTTGATGCTATCTCCGTTCTGATCGACCACACGAAGGGTGATTTGAGCGATAAGATTAGTGTCTATTATAGGCAGGTAAATAGGGTTCGGAGGCTCTTGAGAAATGTGATATCCAGGCGGGACAGAAGGGAAAAATTCATAGATCGAGTGTCCTCTTTTACCATCGATGAAAGAGCCTGTCGCAATACTGCATTCGATTCGAATGATGCTCACCTTAAATATGTTTACTAGGAAATCAGATTCAGTCACCTGATTAGGAGCAATAACTTTGTTTTCACTGAATCCTAAAAGAGATCCAATAGAACGTCCCCTAGAAAAATCAATAGAAAAGGGGCACTTGATTTCAGCCTTCATTGTGTTATTATTAGGACGAATGAAGAAGTCGTTTTCATCGAATTTAAGCTTATCTTTGAGGTAAGTATTAATATCAGCAATTTCGTAAGTTCCAGGCGGAATATCGATGACCTTAAGAGTGTCATTGGAAATGTAATGGAAGAGATTATTGCTCTCGTCCACATTGGGAATGGAATAGAAGGTTTCAAAATTCAGAAGAGCAATTTCATAATTCCCGCGAGGATCAATCCTCAGAGGGGGATTCAGGTAGGTGGTAAGATCGGAATCATTCCCGCTAACAGCAATAGTGTAACTCATTGTGTTAGAAATTGCAAGCACAGGTGTCCACAGATAACTAAGCTAAAACTCTGAAATCTTCTTGTATTATACATCAGCTTAACTCCTTTGAGATAGCTTTCTACCTCTTTCGGAGGTTTCAAGTTTCCAAAGCTATCGAAATAAAACGCGATATCACCTTCCTTCTTTATAGCTACCCAATGCGTTCCTTCATTATCAGAGTAATCGAGATTGACAATAATCCTCTCTCGTTGATATGGCTTTGAAGGTAGCTTATCGAGCATATATACACCGCTAAAATGGGGAATTCTTAAACGACGAGCGTATAATGCAAGCTCAATGTTACTTAGGGCTTTTTCCGGGACAAGTATAGCCCCTGAGCGGAGTTTTTTTTTGAAGGATGTTTATTCTGGGACTGCTTCCTCCTCTTCAGACCATTTCCTTTAGTAGACTTATTTGCTTTTATGGCTCTGGCAATTTTGGAAGCAAGAGCTAAAGATGCGCCGAGCGGTAGCATTGGGAGAAAACCACCAGTTCTCTTCTTGTTAATCTTTTTTTTATTACTTTTTCTCCCTCGGAGACCTTTTCCTTTTGCTTCCATCTCCCTGTTATGTCGCGTCATTTCTGCAAGCTGTTTATCTGCAGCTTTCTTCTTATTCACTGCTGCTGCAATTTGAGCTGCACCTCCGGCTGCAGCCCCTAAGGCTGCAATAATTGGTATGAGAGGCAGAAATCCACCATGCTTCTTTTTCCGGGATCCTGCACCAATAGCTACCTTGCCCTTCATAATTGATGTTACCAGCCTTGCAGCCAACTTTTCCCCTAGGCTAGCGTCTGATGATTGAACTCTTTTCCAGGCCTTCTCTGCTAATATTTTATCTGCAATATTTCGCGAGGCGGAGTCCTTGCGCTCTGCGTAGGCGATGTCGTGAAATTTACAAGCTTCGTCCAAAGAATTAATTCCAGGATCTCCTCTCTTGAGGCGTTTTTCTAGTTTTGTCCCTGGACCGCAATATCTGTAACCGGGTAAGTGTACTTCAAATGGCAGGCGATTAATAAGGGAGTTAAGTATCCCTGATCCTCTGGAGGTCTTACTCCTCCTATGTACCATCATAAACTACTCTATTTTATGATTTGCCATCATATTTTATACATTTGTTTTCGAATCTAACGTCTCCTGTTGAAGAATTTCACATCCATTAAGATACCCCATTTTCGCAAGTGTATATATAAACACTAGGTATGCACTTAAAATTCAGTCGTTAGGATGGAGCTTATGAAGCAAGATTGCTCCCTACCTATTCAGGTGCTAGACTTTGAAAGTGATTTCAGGCGCGAACGACATGGGAAGCTATTTCCTTCTAACGTCAGAGCTCTTATTCTAGGAAGTTCCAATGCAGGAAAAACCAATGTACTTCTGAATTGGCTGCTTCATGAGAATGGCTTGCGCTTTGAAAATGTGCACATATACTCAAAGTCCCTTTATCAACCAAAGTATCAATATCTCATAAACCTACTCGGAAACATTGATGGCATCGAAATAAAAACCTATGAGGATGGAGAAAGCGTATTACATCCCAGCGACGTTAAAGAAAACTCAATATTTATATTTGATGATGTCATCACTGAAAAGCAAGGAAAGATTGCCTCCTTTTACAGCATGGGAAGACATCGAAACGTCGACTCAATATATTTAGCACAGTCCTATGCGAAAGTCCCGAAACATTTAATTCGTGATAATACCAATATGATTTTTCTGTTTAGACAAGATAATTTAAATCTGAAACACATATATGAAGATTATGTAAACACTGACATGACATATACAGAATTTTAAGACTTGTGCAAAGGCGTCTGGGAGAGTGGATCAGAAGGAAGACCATTCGTAACAATTGTTCCTGAATTCTCTATCAATGGCGGTCGATATAGGAATGGGTTTGATGTATATATTAAAGTAGAAAATAAGGAAAATGTCATTTGAAGTTCATCATGAGTATTGACAGGTTCGGAGCACAGAGAGCTCCCTCAACCAAAAGATCACTTCAGCACTTTATCATTAACAGAGATGGGAAAGGCAATTATCAATTTAAGAACAAGAGGCTATGTATTGTCCAGGATCCTGAAGAAGATAATGACGCGAGCACTAAACGATATGTGGATGCACTCGAAAATAGGATGATTGTTTTCTCGCAGCAGAATACTGGGAGAATTGAGACAAGCGTTAAGGTCATGATCAAGGATTTGGTTTCAAAGTATATTTTCAAAAGAGATCAAGAAAATAACATAGTGATTGATAATACCAGATTAAAAGTATTATTAGATCCTATTCATGATAATGATGTGGTAAATAGAAAGTTCTTTACTGAGTATATGAACTCTCGCATTCAGCCGCGAGATAATAATGGCAACATCATATTTAGCAAAAAGCGAATCATTGATATAGCAGATCCTGTGGGAGATCTGGACGCTGTAAATAAAAGATTTCTCCGAAGCATGATTATTCAAAAGGCAAACGAGACATGGAATAACTTAAACAAATTTGTTATAAGGGAAATTGAAAAACTGATAGACAAGAACCTGAAAACAATTAGAGAACATTTGAACAAGACAAACAATGCGATGGATGCACTGGCGCAGTCTACAAAAGAAACTGAGGATTCGCTGAAGAATTCTATTACTCAAGCTAAAGAAGACCATCAAACACTAGAAAATAGATGTAATATGCTCTCAAGTGAAATGAGCAGGCAGAGCAAAGAGTTTGGCACCAATTTTGAACGTACAAAGGCAGTTACCGAACAGATTGCTAAAACAGTAGATACATTGAAAACGAGGCTATCATTAATGAGAGGACATCTTGTTATTCAACTACAAGCGTTTCCTCCCAGGACTGGTAACGGTGCGTACATACTTTCTACAGCTGGCAGATACTATTCATTTACAATAGATGCAAATCTCTTATCGTGCACTATTGTAGTGCCAGAACAAAAATTGAGGAGCGGCGAACGTATACCTGCTAATCGCAAAACCGACATTACAATCTCAATAAACAAGGATACCATTAAGACCTTTCCTGTAATCATTAAAAAGGACGATCGCATATCATTCACTCCACTTACTAATCGTGCATTCGATCGAGGTGCTTTACACATCGAGTTAGTGCTTGAATATAAACTCTTACCAACACCGATGCTATAAATAAATGCAATCTCTTAGCATGATACCATTTGCACAATGGACAGTGAAAGCATAAGACTAAAGGAATCTATAGCCAAGCATTCTAAGGCTATACGCGAAAAGTTGAGAGCGTTAAAAGGGCACCAGCTTGATACCCAGAGAGTAATGAGCGAGGCTCTTCAACCAGTAACAGAACCGCTGCGTGATATATTACAACTCCAGAAAAACAATACACCTACAACACCGGCGGAGGAAAGCAAGATAAAAAATAATGTGCCAGTTGAGGATGAGAAAAGAGAAAAAATAATTAGCTATCTCCAGAAAGTTCGAAAGAAGGACAGAAATTAATTAGATGCATCATATGGTATAAGATACGAAGATGGTAGCTACATGCTGGGAAACAAGATCATTGACTTTATTAATAATCGAATTCGAGTAGGTGAAGAAGCGTATGAGGTTACACCTGGATTAAGTGAACTCATTTTTAAGAGGATCCCTGAAATGCATGCATATACAGAAGAGGATCTGGATACTTATGGAAAAATACTGAGATCAACTCTAGTGCATCGACGAAACTATAGCAAGCATGGACAGCTGAGGGCGGGCAATTCATACAAGTATAAAAGTGTTATACGTCCATTAGTGAAGAAACACAAAGGTTTAGGATTGGAGTGGAAGGAGCATCGTCCTGGCGCAGAGCAAGACTACATCTATGGGAACGACCCCAACGACCTGGTAAATCGCCTCAGGCTTCTAGTTGCATCTAGGGACGCAGGAAATAACAATCATACCCAAGAAATTAGGGAGATAATTCAAGAACTGAAATCGGCTAAAATTATAGCATGACCCAAGTAAAGCAACATATAGCTAGTGAACTTCATGCTCCTGCACGGAGGAACTTTTTACGACGCAAGATCATCAGTAAAGGACTACATGATCTGGTGCAGATCGACCTGGTGGAGATGATACCACATGCAAGAATAAATAAGAACTTCAAATATATCCTTATTGCAGTCAACTTCTACTCTAAAATGGCGTATGCCAAGCCATTAAAGACCAAGTCGGGGCTCCAAGTTTCAAAGGCTATGGAGGATATATTACATGACATGAAAACACCTCCCAGACATATACAGAGTGATAACGGGAAAGAATTTTATAACAAACACTTCAAGAATTTAATGGAGAAGTATAATATCAATCACTACAGTACTTATACACATGTCAAGGCTGCAGCCGTGGAACGGTTAATAAGAACATTAAAGAATATGATGTATCGAGAGTTTCTAGCCCAAGGTTCCTACAAGTGGCTAGATCTCTTACCTAGAATCATTGCAAAATACAATGACACTTACCACACCACTATCCGAATGAAGCCTCGTGAAGTGCAGAACAATGATCTTCTTTTGTCTGTTTACAATTATGATGAGCCACCAATAGAGAAGAGGAGTGCCAGAAAGTTTAGTGTTGGTGATTATGTGAGGATATCAAAAAATAAAGGACATTTTGAAAAGGGGTTTGAACCAAACTGGAGTGTTGAAATCTTCAAAGTGGCTAAGGTGAAGCAAACCAATCCCGTCACATACATTCTAAAGGATAAGGACGGCGAGGAAATAAAGGGAGCTTTCTACGGTCATGAACTTCACTCATCATTATTTCCCAACACTTATTTGGTTGAGAAGATCTTGAGGCACCAAGGAAACAGGATTCTTGTGAAGTGGTATGGATTCCCTAATAGCCAGTGGATTGACAGGAAGGATTTATTGTAAAAAAACCATCGTACTGAAATAAAGAACACTGCATCTCAAAACATATATGTATGTTTTTTTATTTTCTGAAAGTTCCTATCCCTTTAAGAATAGTATTTACAATAAAATAATAATAAATAAATAAAAAGTATACATTTATACATATATACATATGTACACTGAGATGGAGATGGGGCATCCGAGTTATGGTGAAATGTCTCATGAAGACCTGAGGGAATAATGGCCCCACGCAAGTGTTGCATGGGAGCCATCAATAAGCTTACGCTTAGTGTCTCCTCCGTGCAATGCAATTTTATTAATTTCGAGCGTCGAAACTTTATGTTTGGTGCTTCTGAAGCAAATTTGTTTAGCCAAAAATTTTTTATTCAAATCCAGCAGACACTCGAAATATTTCTCAAAGGTGATTGTTCGCATTCCACCTTTGGTAATCCCCTTCGCCTTCATAACCGTTTGTTTGTCATATTTATAGCTGTAGAGCTTTGCTCTGACATATTCGGTCATCACCCTTCCACCCAATTCATCTTTAAACAACCCAATCTTTTTCTTATTGGCCGGCTTTATCCCATATACATTATCGGGTGCATAATTTGAGGTATCAAAAAGGTGGGGATGCATCTTCATGAAGTGGTATATATCGGAACTTGTTTCCAGAATAAATGAATCTGTGTCCATATAATCCAGGACAAGATCATTCAGATGGGGTTTCATTACATGATAAAAAAAATCATACATAATAAATTTTGAGATGTCTAATATCGCCTGACCAATATAGATTGGCTTGTTCATGAGGATCTCCTCTCTAGCCAACTCTATGCCAACCAAGTTTTCATGGAAAAGAATGCTCCTTATATACGTTGGACGTGCCGTATATTTCCGCGCTTGCTTCCAGGCAGTTACTATACGGAAATCACGGTGGTTACGCACGTTTTCCATAAACTTGCCGTACACAGCGTTGTTCATTTTCTTCCAGAGGTTTTGACCAAACTTAGAAGTTTCCCTGGCTCGCTTATTAGCATTAAGGTCAATATAAACCTTAAGCCATTTAGCTTGGTCATACGATACCACCCGATGAATATGTCTCAATATCAGCCCTAATTCTAAGCACTGCTGCAAGGTTTTATAATGCAAGACATATTTGCTTTTGTCAGTGAGACTTGCAATCAGTTTCTTGTATTGGCTGCCGGGTGGTATCTCACTCTGGGGGCAGAGAGGAAGATCATTATGGGCGTCGTGGAGATGGTCAGGATACTCTAGATCTACTTCTAGAACATATCCTGTCTTGGAGTCCTCGGGGATCCTGGCGAAGTTTATGCTCTCTATTTCATTCCTCTCAAGCCATCTCAGGTTGCCATGCGGGAAAGTTCTGGCCATGGAACAGCCATATAAGTTATTAGCATCCAAATATGCTAGAAAGTTCCTTTTTTGATCAGGCTTATAGTCTGCCATATATTCATGGTTGGCTTTGGAGTAGCGCTTTGATGCTGTGCAAAGACCCCCACGAATACCTTTCTCGAAAAATTCTAGCATACCGGGATCCGATAGTAACTCTAATTCGACTCCAGTTGTTTTCAGCATGGCGTCGAAAGCTAGCGATGGTAAGGTGTAGTACCATGCTGGGTCCAGATGATACATCTCCAGTGACAAGTCTCTAAACTTTTCAAAAGCATCCGCTAAAAGAAGCGTATCTGTCTTCAAATAAAGATCACTATATTCCCCGAGATTCTTTATGTTGAATGTGCTCCACACCTTAAGCGCATGGGCATATTCCTCTTCCGAAATACCATCGAAAAGCTCGATGGGTGGAAGCTCCTCTTCTTGGAGCTTTTCGACAGAATCTAGATAAGTATATGGAAATATTCCCTTGCACTTCATTAGCTGCAGGTGTTCTGGGTTCGAATACTCGGCATTAGTGACCTTGAAGTCATCGTCATCTAGCATATCAGCTAGGCTGGATAACTTATCATCAAGAAACTTGTAGCTGTCGAGGAACCTGAATTCTAAGCCCCTATACCTTTTGCTAAATGCAATATAACGTTCAGAAGATTGTGCTATACACGAAATGTTCCCATTGTCATAAGCCATGTGCCTTATCAAGAAGTGGCTATCATAATTGCTTAAGCAATGAAAAAAAATTGGAATGAAGTTCGGCAATTTCCTATTCAAATTGCAAGCATTATGCGCCGCTCCGAGATATGCTCCAGTGATATGGCAATGGTCCCTCACCCTGATATCATCTATAGCAAAACCTTTCCTGCATATATGACATTGATCAGCATTGGTGAAATCCTGCTCATTCAGGGGTGTCATTTGCAGTGGTATAATTTGCTTGTATACCTCAATGACTTCATCACCAATCTTCCTAAGTTCAGTGAAGAAGCCACCGAGTGCATTAGCACCTCTGAAGAGCTTAAATCGCGACAATGACTGGTCATGCCTACATATAACTTTCAGCGCTATAGATATCGCCTCATGCTCTTGTATGGATCGGGTTCAGCTCTCTGCGTCTGAGGGCTCGCATGAGTGAACCTTCCTCAAAACAGATTCGATATCTGCATAAATAACAAAAGGTACAGGAGCAGACTTGGAATATGCATTAAACGACAAACTCTCACCCTGCGCAGGCATTTTGAGTGTCTGACATTTATTGCATTTCAGTTTATGCAATCTCAAGGCATCCTCATTAGGACACCTTGTCATGCATGCCTCGCATAGCCACATTTTCTTGCTTTTTGCAGTTATCTGACTTCTAATAAGCCTCGATATGTTGGTAATGAGGCAGTAATGAGACTTATCACCATCATCGATGATCAGCAGGTTAACCTGGCTAGCCTTCCTCTCTGATGGTTTGCGAATAGACTCCACCGAGTTGTTGGCATTTAGAGCAAATACAGCTATAGATACATCAGGATTTTGCTTCTCAAATCGCTCAATTTGATCAATTGGAAATGGGAATGTAATTTTCTCATAATTGAATGCTTTGAATAGCAAGTTCCTAGGGTACGATGATGGACGACATCTATTTTTCTTAGCGGGAAATTTTGAAGCCAACATGCACCAAGCGAAACAAAAATCATCATTATTCTTAATGTTAAGAATAGCCTTCTTCCTCCTGATGCATGCAGGCAACTCAATATACCCTGAAGCGCGAAGAGGATTATATTCTGCTGCGCTGTTTACTAGCGAGTGGATTGCGAACAAAGTCTTTGAACTTGCTTGGCCTTCAAAACAGGCTAGGTTTTCTAAAATTTCATTTTTAATTGCACGGAAGATATCATCCACGTTAGTTGATTGCTGGATCTCTTTAGTCTTGGAATTAAAATAAACCGATTCCACGTTTTCATGGTCAGGTGTCTGAATTAAGTATGAGGCGTTCAGAGAACAACTCATCTTTAATCCAGATATGCTCCTCTTTAATGTGGATTCAATTTCTCTAATAACGAGACTCTTGCATTCATCCAGAAACTCGCTGGGGACCATTATTCCCGCCGTATTTTCAATTTTGCTGTTGAAAATACGACCCTTGAATGCTGACTCGATAGTTTTGCATTCTAGGTCAAAATGATCATTTCTACATACCCTTTCTGCCGGTGATGATGATGATGATGATGATGATGATGATGATGATGATGATGATGATGATGATGATGATGATGATGATGAAGGAGATGGCCTGCAGAGACCTGAAGGCCCCGCCACTGCTTCCTCCTCCCTCCGGTTTCCTGTGTTCCTGATGGATGCGGGAGGGATGTGGTCTTCTTCGCTGCTGGTGTGACGGAGCCTCTTCGGGTCTCGCACTGAAACCTCTGGTGCTGCTGGACGCTGGAGATCCTCCTGCACGGACATTGGTTCACCATCTTTAATAAAAGAAACATGTAGCAATTACACAATAATAAAGAAAAACTAGACATATTAGCTGCATATATTCGAAATAACAATAAGACATTCAATGTGCTAATAATAATAATAATAATAATAATAATAATAATAATAATAATAATAATAATAATAATAATAATAATAATAATAATAATAATAATAATAATAATAATAATAATAATAATAATAATAATAATAATAATAATAATAATAATAATAATAATAATAATAATAATAATAATAATAATAATAATAATAATAATAATAATAATAATAATAATAATAATAATAATAATAATAATAATAATAATAATAATAATAATAATAATAATAATAATAATAATAATAATAATAATAATAATAATAATAATAATAATAATAATAATAATAATAATAATAATAATAATAATAATAATAATAATAATAATAATAATAATAATAATAATAATAATAATAATAATAATAATAATAATAATAATAATAATAATAATAATAATAATAATAATAATAATAATAATAATAATAATAATAATAATAATAATAATAATAATAATAATAATAATAATAATAATAATAATAATAATAATAATAATAATAATAATAATAATAATAATAATAATAATAATAATAATAATAATAATAATAATAATAATAATAATAATAATAATAATAATAATAATAATAATAATAATAATAATAATAATAATAATAATAATAATAATAATAATAATAATAATAATAATAATAATAATAATAATAATAATAATAATAATAATAATAATAATAATAATAATAATAATAATAATAATAATAATAATAATAATAATAATGAGATGGAGAAGGAAGAAGAAGGAGATGGAGAAGAAGGAAGGAGATGGAGAAGAAGGAGAAGGAAGGAGAAGGAGAAGAAGGAAGAAGAAGGAAGAAGAAGGAGATGGAGAAGAAGGAAGGAGATGGAGAAGAAGGAGAAGGAAGGAGAAGGAGAAGAAGGAAGAAGAAGGAAGGAGAAGATGGAAGGAGAAGGAGAAGAAAGCGCAAGCAGTATAATATATATGTTAAAGTACATTAATGGAAAGAATGCCTGCTTCTAATTAATGAAAATAATTTGTCAAATCCACTTACATTGCATGGGATGTAACAGCTCGCAGAGCCGGATCCTGTACACACAATTGCTGCAACCGCACCATTCGGCTTCGGGATCTGGCATTGGTCCTGGCTCTGAAATCAGAGAAATTAATCATATTACTAGCTTAAAATCCTGTAAGAATAAATATAGTGAAACTAGCTCTACTATCGGCAATGATATAATTGAAAAACACACACAATGATAGCTAATGGCAAATTCCTTTTCTTATATTCCAATATTATTACACTACAACCTGCATTGCAACACTAAAAAGTGCTTGAAGCATAAACCATTTCATTATACTCTATTTCTTAGTTGGCTGATGGCTGTAAATGTAGATAAGCGTATTGCGCATTATATGCCCTTTGATATACAGCTTTCTAATATATAAATGATACAGAGACTATGTTTATTTGAAACTATATCCATTTTGTCATTTACAGTTATTCTTTATCTGCTATACAGCACATATGAGACCAAAAGTTAAAATTTAAAATGTAAAATTTGAAAGTAAAATAACTAAATTAATATATACAAAAAATAACTATATATACTTGAAGAACTCAATTAGAGAATTTATTCGAGTATAAATTCGCCTATGTTCAGGCCCTTATTTTAAAAGTTACAATAGAGTGACCTATGTCTTATCGACCGGGAGATGCGGTGGAAAAACTAATTAATAATTACCACAATCTTCTGAAAGAAACTCATAGTTGCATTCAATGGGGAAAGTGGTAAAAAGTAACAATACAAAACTATGAAAAGAGTATTGCATACCTGCATTAGCGTTTTCAAGCCATTCTAGTGCGATCCTATAGCCGCAATTCCGACAGGAACATTCATCTTGAAAATCTGTGGGTGGTGGAATGATGTAATCCACCCCAGACAATATTGGCGACGCTGGTGATCCTTGCTCGCTGTCGGGAGCTTTACGCTTTCTGCCGGCCAGGGTCAATTTATTTACCCAATTTTTTCTTGGGTGCATCTTGTTTTCCTGAAATAATAGAGATTACGGTATAATTATGAAGCAATGAGCATCTTATAAGTTAATAATTTCAAATGTGATTTGAACAAGAAATATTCTTGAAAAATGCACGCAGTCTATACATCTTTTATCACTGATAAGAGAAAATTCCCTTCAATATATTTTCTTGCAAATAAACACTCTCTGTAATTATATCACTGTAATTATAAATGAATCGCTTACCTTTTTTATAAATGAAGTCTGGATGAATATCCCGAAGAAGGAAAAATTGTTGTGTGGTGTGTTGGCTGCGCGCTATTTCAGACTGAATAATGTGTCTATCAGACAATCGTTTTTTATAGCGATTTCAAAATCCTCCCCTCCACTAGTCTAGCGAGCCCTGTATAGAGCATTTTGAGACTTTAGATTTTCCCTCTCCCCTCTGTCATCCAAAGATATTTCCTTTTCTACGTGCGGTACAGTCTGAAAAAGATGTTATAACTGCAAATGACGCTTCTCCTCAGTACATTCGTATACATGTTTGCTTGTTTGCGAGTATGTGTATGTGTGCGTGCGTGTGTGCATGTGAGTGTGTATGACTATGTGCGTATGTGTACGTGTATGTGTGTGCATGTGTGTGCGTGCGTGTGTGTGCGTGTGTGTGTGTGTGGGTGTGTATGTCTGATATATTCATTTTAAACCATTTGTTTCATGAGTACACTATTTATATTCAGATTTATTTCCGTTATATCACTGCGATTTGAACCTAGATCCAATGGCTATTAACCGACGAAGTTACTTTTTATTTTCCCATCAATTTTCATGTTATTCTATAGATGGAGTACTATTTACGTTCTTAGCCAGAGGACTATTTATTTCAAGTGATTTTTAAAAATTAGCATTAATTGCTGGCGCCCTGCATTGGTCATAAACATTGAACGTAAAAGAATGGAATTGATTTCCAAGTGGGATCAATTTAAATTTTCTCTAAGCGGTGTACATTCGTTATTACGGTTCACCAATTACGGTTATCTTTTCATTCTTAGCGCTAAAACCCTTTTACAAAAACTGAAGAATGTTCTCCTGCAAGCAACTGTAAATGAAGAAATACATTAAATATTTCCTTGAATGGGAGATTATTTGGAGACCATCAATGTAGTTAATTAAATGCCCAGTTGGTCATCACTGGCCACATGCGAGGTTAAACGGTTGTGTGTAACTTTTGCATATAATTTGGTCTTTTCTCCGAAAATTTGTTTGTTTCCTCTCTCACTCCCTCCCTCTCTCTCTCTTTCTTTCCCTCTCCTTGGTGCTTGCTTGTACATGTGTGTGTGTGCGTGTGTGTGTGTGTGTGTGTGTGTATGAAGCAACCGCTTCCAGAGTATACTTTTGAGTCTGAAATATTAAGTAATCCTCTATCTAATTATCTCACGAAAATCAGTTCGCAGATAGATCAGAAAAAAAGCTAGCGCAAATGCTTTAGAATATTAGCAGGTATTAAGAATAATGTATACGTAAATGAAGTGTTCCACCTAAATTCAAACTCTGTATCTTTAAGCCCATGAAGAAAATAAAAAACGTTTTTTGTCATAAGCAGTTCTAAGAAGGCGCACATTGTAATCTTAGTAAACGAGAGAAGAAAACATTCGTAAAGCGATTAAAAACAAAGTGAAAATAAGTTTAAAGTATGTGTGGGTGTGTCTATCTTAGTTATCCATAATTTCACAAATAAAGAATCTTTGTCGAGTAACAGGTGGTCGATCTCATCTCCCCCTTCCACAGACGACAGATGTAGCGAAGCAGGTTAACAGCCGTTAGGATAGAGAACCATCACCCCTTACTCCAGTTGTGTGGGTTGGGTAAACTTATGTGACGCTAATGTGTGTTACAACCCACAGTTTGGCGATTTCTTTTCGGAAGAGAGGGACCCTCATTCTCCGCTATGCTTACCTGGAAACAATTTATGTCGAGTGCCGATGGAAAACACAACATTATTAACAATGTCCACAAGGGTTCGCTGGCATTTGTTAGTTTTTTTCAGAAGACTGTCGCACAGGATTTAATAATAAATAACTTTAAATAACCTTCATGTAACCTATGTCCATGTCAGGAACTGAGATCGCTAACATGACTGCTTGTCGGTGCACTCACACCCTTGCCAAAAACCCTGGTAATGCATTTCAGTGTATTCTCCCCCATAATCTTTGTCAAGTAACAGGAGGGCAATCTCACAAGACATGTATGCCCCTTCCATAACACATAATCTTTGTCAAGTAACAGGTGGCCGATCTCATCTCCCCCTTCCACAGACGTCAGATGTCACGACGCCTGTATCTGTAACATACATTTACAATAATTTATGGCTTCCATTAAAAAAAAGCCCCTGGGAATGCAAGTCGTGGCATGTCTGTCCCTTCCATACCACCTGCAACATCTTGGGTGGTCCTCACACCCCTCCCCTCCACCCTCCCACCGACGTCGGCGTCGCGACGTTATGCTAATTGATCCAGAAAAAGCCTTTATCTACTACTGACATATGTTCCCAAATATTTAAAACCCGTAACTTGCTCTAAGATAATATCATCAATTACTATTTTGGTTCTAATAGTGTCTTTACCTCGAAACGCCATTGTTTTTGTTTTATTTGTGGAAATTTTTAAATTATAATTCTTACATAACTTCTGTAAAATATATACTGCTCTGTGCAGCTCGTCTTCAGGTTTACTTTTAATTATTTGGTCATCCGCAAATAGCATCCTCTTAAGAGTAAAATTTGGTGCAAGATGAATGCCTCCGTTAATCTTAAACATCCACCCTCTAATCAGATCATCTATATAAATTATGAATAAGATAGGAGACAAACTGAAACCCTGTCTTACACCTTGATTTGTATGTATCCATTTACTATTTTTTCAGGAGCAAAAGTGTCTAGGATGGTATTCTTTTTAAGTGCAGTAAAAGGCGTGTCATAGGTTTATGGCATGTAAGAGAACCTAAAGCCTGATAAAGGCTTCTGATCTGTAGTTTTGCACCCACTAATGAATTGGATACTCCGAAAGCTATAAGTATAATTCAATTTATTTTTATTTAACTCCTCAACATGCGGTTGGTGTTGGAACAAGATCCAGTTAACATTCACCGCTGTGGAGAAACAATGTACCGTAACAAATGGAAACACCAGTTGCTTCTAAACACTCTTTATTGATTACTTAGACGCCGAACGTAGCTCAAACGTTGTACTTGAGATAATGCTGTAACAAAACACTTCTGTTTCGCCTAATCATATCACAATTCAATTACCAAGTCACAGTTCACAACTCAACCTAAACTGGGCACTGTCCATTTGCCGCTACACACTAATCTTAACTCAGTTTATCTCTCAACTGTATACGAACTTTTATCTGCTTGCTAATGAGCACTAGTTACTCCTTTATATAAGCCTCGAATATAAAGCACACGTTCTAAAAAAGAGAGCCTACTCATTACGGCCAATATGCATCATGGTGAACTGGGTGGTAAGTAACACCAAACGTTCATCTGTTTCAGTATAACCAGTATAGTCCAGTAATTTAGTATCATGTACTAGGTCTCATTATATGAGGCGGTATGTATACACTTGTTTCAGTTACAGTGTTTTCTTCTGATCAGTGAAATTATATATGAATATTACACATAGTATTTCAGTTCAATTATACATATAAATTCAAATACAGTAAAACTAAAGAGACTTGGATGCTTACCGAAGAAACTAGAATTTGCAGTATATCAGATACAGTAAAACAAAAGAGACTCAAATTCCTACCGAAGAAACTAGAATTTACAAAACATTTTGCGATCATCTGCTCTCCATTATGGAGGAGATTCAGCTCTTAATGACGGTGGATGACCACTACTAGGATAGCCAGAACAACAGTATCCACCCTGTCGGGTATAAACTTTGGAAGCAAACGAACCGCAAACACGGACGTCAAAGGCTTAAGTAATCTCTCCTTACTTACCTTAATCCCATCATAGAATACTAACTTCCTCACCCTGATTCCCCAAGGATATAGGAAGTACTCCAGCTATGGTCCTTCTCTAATCCTTCACCTAGTTTAGATCCTTTATGACTAGCCAATATATCCGTTTATTGAATATACAGATACAAGCACCATATGCTGTTCAATTCCTCCCTTGAAGGTGCCCGCCTCGGTAGCGTAGTGGTAGCATGTCTGCCTCACGTTCAAGAGGTCCCGAGTTCGAATCTCGGTCGGGGTGAGATACCTGGATAAGGAGTTCTTCCGGGGTTTTCCCTTATCCTGAAATATGAATTTAGGGTATCTCTACGCTCTATGGACCCAGGGCTCATTTGAGTATCATTTCACTTATTCCATTCATCGTCCGATATGACTGAACGTTGGAGGACGTAAATTACAAACCTATGAACCTATTCCTTGAAATTTATTTCCTTCCTCCTTCCTTTCTTTCGCGTGAAGATTTTTTAGGAGAGACCACTAAACTCCACACACACACACACACACACACACACACACACACACACACACACACACACACACACACACAACACACACACACACACACCGCACACACACACACCAACTCTACATTAAATACACAAATTATGCAATTTAGTTTCTAACACGAGGTGCGTTCAAGTTATAACACCTGCATTTTTTCCGGACTGGGACTACATAGAAACTTCTGTTGTTCCTACTAAATACACGTGGATCCATTGTGAATGCGTGACAGAGATGGCAGCACTGTATAGTGGATAGAACTCTAGTGACAGCAACTAGAGTTAGGACTGATTTTAATAGTTAAGGTGTTGATGTTATCATCGCAAGAACAGCGTGTAATAATACGTTTTCACCATCTTCGTGGTATGACACCTATTGAAATTCATGGCCAGTTGAATGAGGCATGTGGTGATGGTACTATGGATGTGTCTAATGTGCGTTCCTGGGAGCGACAGTTCAGTGAAGGCAGAACATTGTGTGATATAAAACCAAGACTGCTGCAGTCATCACCTCTAAAATTGGCATTTCCGTGGGATCTGTGCTCACAATCCTGCATGAAGATCTGAACTTGCTCAATTGGTGATACTCCAAAACAACGTTCTTCACTCGCTGGATCATGTCGTCAGACCGTCTGATGCGAGGCCGTGATTGTCTTGGTTTTTTCACAGAATATTCTGCCTTCATTGAACTGTCGCACCCAGGAACGCACATTAGACACATCCATGGTACCATCACCACATGCTTCACTCAACTGTCGATGGATTTCAATAGATGTCAGACTACAGAAATGGAGAAAACAAATGATTACACGCTGTTCTTGCAATGAAAACGTCGCCATTTTAAGTATCTAAAACAGTGCTAACTCTCGTCGTTCTCATTAGGGTTCTATGCACTGTACAGTGCTTTCATCTCTGTCACGCATTCACAAAGAGTTCGCGTGTATTTAAAAACAAAACCAGTAGTTCCTCTCTGGCCCCAGTCGTGATAAAAAATTCTGAGGTTATATAACTTGAACACACGTCGTATAAGGTTATGATACTTTTGGTTAATTTTCTTTATGAAAATATCACAACAACAGCAACCCGGTACACTTTCAGAATAATAAAGCCTTTCAAAATAACTGTAATAACTTGAAGCATATAATATGTGTGTCATATAACTTTACTTTCAAGAATTAAATGTCTTCAAAATACCACATTCTCTACAAAAATAATTTCATATTTATCTGTTGTGTATTACAGTGTTAATAAGTAAACTTATCCATCAATATTACTGAAAATTTTAGGCTTCAAAGGCTATCAAAATTTCAATACTATTATTCAGCATCAAAAAACATAAAAAAGTAATAAACGTGGGCTTTGTGAAGAGTGGTTCCGAGACATGAGCAGTGTTCACAGGAGGCGCTGTCAGTCCAAGTTTAATTCTAAAATATTTTCTTCAAAAATAAAGGACGTCTTGAATTTTCTGTTAATAACATCTTAATTATTTTATACAACCTGTAAACTCTAATAAATATAATCTTAATGCATAAAAATGTGGATTTCATTGAATCAGACAATTTATGTCAAATATTTTTGTGAAGTTAAAACATTTCCTATATGTCTTTTTGTTATGCTTTATTTTAAGTCGCTTGACTATAGATGTCTTATTGCGACAGACATAAATTTAAATACATGATATATGTAACAATTTTCATTACAATAGATTAAAGCATATGGATTGCTTTTACTTTATTTTAAAGTACAATTTCATTGACAAATAAAATTTGCTTATATTATTACGGTAGCTTTCCTTTCTGGCAAATGATAGGTGAGATGATATCCTCCCTGGCTCTTTCTTCATTAGATGCGACTGGCAAGATTAGTGGATTTAATGAAGCGTATGAGGTTGCTTGCGTTACTGGCTTCTAAAAAACTTGCGTGGAACTCTGATGGAATGCTGTGCAATTTTCTGTGTTTGGCATAAGGCGGTCACTGCGCTATTATGTGTCTGATGGATTGTGTTGTATTACAATGATGGTTTTACTTTCACAGTATTTTTTTTCTTAGGTGGGTGGTAGTTATTCCTTTTCACTTATCCTAATACCGAAAAGAAAACGAAATGTTAGTCATCACATAGCAGCTACTTGCCTATCTCTGTAGCAAAGGGGTAGCGTGGTTGAGATGACTAATTTGAATCTCTGTCAGGGTGATGTGTCATCTAGATAAGTTATTTTTTCGGAGATATCCCTTATTCGAAAAATAAAGGTGGGTTAATTGTAAGCTCTATGGATCCTGGGCTGAATTGAGCAACATTAACCAATTTCATTCATCGTCCGAGAGTGCTTAACGTTATAGAAAAAAATAAAATAGCAATAAGCTCTTCAGAGATTTTATTTCATGTTAGCCAGTGTATCGTTCTTTTCCTGTTGTTCCTAGAAGGAAATGTTTAATAAAATCAGCTCCATAATTTTTTTCAGTAACTTGTAGATAGAGAAATAAGCTTTTAAGCTATATATTTCTTGAAGAGTGAGTAAACAGCAGAATTTTTCTCTCGTTATTGTTCCTCAAAAATAACTTGTTTTACAAATGTTACTATTATTATCAGAGTAATGTAAACAAGGTAGGCCGTTATATCCACAGCCCCCTGTGGTATGGAAACCGAGGCCTATGCCCACACATTTGCGGCTCTGGTCAGTGACCTGCGGTACTGTGTACCACGCTGCAGAGCTCATGAAAATTCGAAAGCCCTTCTCTAAGTACTCTTTCCCAATAAAATATAATTAGCTCTTAATAAAGCCGCCGATACCGCAGCCAGCAAACACAATAAAACAACGCACCCGAGGATAATAATTTGCTTTAATGCCTTTCAATTCTGCAAGATCGTACCTGTTCGTGGAGCTCTGAGAGAATTTTATTTGCCATCGTAAAATGTTATCTTGGACATATTAAAGGCCCACTGCTCTATTTCAAATGATTGATATATTTTTTATCCACCTTTCTTTTATTACAGGACATCTTCTTTAATGACAATATCAAATTGTTCTTCTCCCTATTTTATATAACTTCTAATGATGGTCTAATACCACAAGGGAACTACAGAATAAATCAATTTTGCTGTCGTAAAAGTTGACGTTTATGGAAAATCACAGGTGTCGTTCTGATTCTTTTGCAAAAAAAGGCTATTTTCATTATACGTTAACATTTATTGATGAATATTGTGATCCATTCTTCCTCACAACGAACAAGATTTAAATGAAATCTGAAATTAATTAAATAGTTTAGTGTTTATCTTCTAATCAGAGCCTTGATTAAGCTCTATCTTCTCCTACAGATCGTCTAATGCTCTACATTCCTCCTACAGATAAATCGGAGTACCACCCGCCTTGGTAGCGTGGTGGTAGCGTGTCTGCCTCATGCTCAAGAGGTGCCAAGTTCGAATCTCGGTCAGGGTGAGTTATCTGGATAAGGCTTTTGCCGGGGTTTTCCCTTGTCCTGAAAGACGAATTTCGGGTAACTCTAAGCTCTATGAACCCTGGACTCATTTGAGTATCATTCCACCCATTCCATTCATCCTCCGATATGACTTAATGTTGGCGGACATAAATTACAAAAAAGAGGAGTACCTTTTGTTCATGGCCTCCTGGAGACTAATGTTTTATTGCTTTGGGCCATTTATCAATGGACATTCGCTAGTTTTCAGCATCCCAATATACTGATCGCCCATGCTTATATAAAACTATTTATCCGGTTCTGTGAATGGAAGGAACGTTGCTTGTAACTGTACACATTTGGATAATACTTGACAGCTCTTGAAAGTGCAGACTAAGGATCCAGTCTCTCGGTGTATAACAAGATCTCCTGTCAGGGATAAGGGTGAACTCTTCAATTGTTGGAGCGGCGCAACAGATCAGGATCTAAGTCGGCAGGACAAGTGGAACGGCACAAACAACCAGAGGCAACACCTGTAGGTTAAGGTTAGTCAGAATTCAAATCGGATCCTTCAGAGGGGGCCGGCTCCATTTTGCCTTTAAACATTCAACACAATACAATAAAAAAACTCTTACTACGCATGCTATTCAACGAAAATATGGTTCAACGTAATTTAATTTGCGTTACATTGTGTAAAAGATTGCTTTTCTCCAAAACATTTTACAGCACCTGGATATCAAGTACTCATTTACTGTGCTCCACAGCTTTTTTAGAAGTTAGACAGGCTCAGAATATATAAGTTTGGATACAGACCAATTCTACAAAACTTTAAACACTCAGTAGTACTTTCTCAAGTGGCCCACATTCAGGAGGTCTGGATTCGATTCCCGTGGCTCGCCCACCCGACGCATGAATTTATTTCGGGTGTTTTCCCGGGTCGCCAGGTTTTCCCTGTGTGATTTATTTACATCCCTCGAATTTCCTATCCTTCTATTTCATCTCCAATACCATTTCACATCATCTCTCATCTGGTGCTCTCTTTCACGCTAGAAATGTCGGCGGGAATCTCAGCGCTGCATGGGAGGATAACATCCTATCAGTTGAAAAATATAATGCCATGCTGGTATGTTGGCCATGGTAGCTCAATGGTTAAGAACAATCGGACGCAGACGGTGAGATCTGTGGTTCAAATTCCAACTGTGGCATTGCGCTTTTCAGTCTGATTCTAGCTATTCAAATCTTCTACTGTACAAGGCTATTTTGGAAAAGTTATTAGCGTAATAGTGGTAATAGGGGACAGTTCCAGAATTTAATGTCATGCTGGCATGTTGGCTATGGTAGCTCAATGGTTACGAACAATCGGACGCAGACGGCGAGATCCGTGGCTCAAATTCTGACTGTGGCATTGCGCTTTTCAGTCTGATTCTACATATCCAAATCTTAGCCTGTACACGGCTATTGTGGAAAAGTTATTAATGTAATAGTGGTAATATGGGACAGTTCCAGAATTTAATGCCATGCTGGCATGTTGGCTATGGTATTTCAATGGTTAAGAGCAATCGGGAAAGCCTTGGTTCAAATCCCGGCTATGACATTGAATGCTTCAGTCTGACTCTACCTATCCATTTTCTCCTTTGACAGGACCATCTATGGATAGACCTGGTGGGCCGTTTCAAAACCACCGTGGGATGCCAGTTTTACTGACCTTTCGGGGAGTTTCTAAAGTGTCAACTCTTGAAACTCTGCCCTCTGCTCTGTCGGCACCATGAGATGGCCGCCCACTGTCTCCTATTGCCTCATCCTTCCTCCTGCGAATGCCCCTCTTCGGCAATAGGTACAACAGACTATGACTGGAACTCCGTGCCGAATCCCTTCCATAGCATAAGTCAATCCAATCCAATCCAGTAGTGCTTTAAAAATGAAACCTTACTGCTCTTGTACATCGGCAGCGCTTAAACAAGATAATCAATTTCAAAACAAAAGTGGAAAACATTTTACTTAATAAATCGCCGCGTGTGTTATTTTAACCGTTATCATGTATACGTCATAGTAGCAGCAAAACTATCACTCCAACTCAAGCACAAAATTAAAAGTTTTAAGACAGCTGAGTAAAATGATAAGTCAGAACTGCAGTAACAAATTGATATGATATAATTTAATATATTTATTGTGCATATTCCAAAATTTTACAATTTACAACTTTTGGCTATATTTATTTGTCATTATCTTATTGCTACCTTGGCTTACATGACACCCTGGTCTTCTGCTCTGCCAGGTAGCTCTTAACCTCCATACATCCTTGATTACTTAATTAGCCCCATTCTTCCTCCTCACCTTTCTTTCTTATATTCTTTACATTTCTGGCCCATTTTTCTTTTACTTTCTGCAAGAACTCACCAAAACTTCTTACCTTCTTTTCCTCCCTGCCCGTTAACATTTTTATAGCCACTATCCTCTTCTGTAATTTTTCCCATTTTTCTTCACAAACCTTTTTTCTCCATATTGCAACCTCCTTGTATTCTGTTACATAGTGTTCTACGCTTTCTTTTCCCCCCACACAATTCACAAATTCCTTTCTCCCTACCTCTTATCCCGCTTAGAAATAGTGTTCCTGTTCTCATCCTTGATAACCCTTCTCTCTCTTGCCTATTGCAGTAATCTACATATGCTTCTCGTCCCCAATTTATTTTTATTTGCTTGTAAATTTGTAATGATTTCATATTTTATAGAATTCACCATATTTCCTCTCTTTCTATATCTTCTATTCTGCATTGTACTAATTTACCCACATTGCATGTATTCCTTTCCTCTAATCTTCATATATCTCCCATTCCTATTTTTTCCATAATTCCTCCTATCTCCGCCCACCAATTATTTGAGTTCTCTAATCGTTTTTGCTGTCTCATGCATAATTTCATAATTTACCCTGCTTCTTTGGCCAAACATTTATACCAAAGTTTTATTATTCTTTCCATTATTATTCCATTTTTTCTTGTCTTTCCTAATTCTACTAAAGCTACTTACCTTGATGCTGATCTTGGTAAGCCTAGTAGCTCTTTACAAAACCTTCTGTACCTTTGGTCCACCGTTTTGTTTACCTCTGTGCCGCCACCCCCCCCCCCCCCCATATATCCACTTTATACAACTTTTTGGTTTCAACTAGTGCTTCGTATATTCTTTCTAACCACTTGGTTGTCATTTCTAGCTGATATGTGCATAGAAATATTACGATATACATCGAATTTTGTGTTAAAATTACAAAATAGTTTTAAGTTATATTGATCACAATTTACTATTATAGTTTTGGGTAAATAGTATGTACCTCGCACTGAAATTATGGCTTTACAACATTGTTGGAATATCTGAACAATTAGGGTTATATTTCATTTGCACCCTATCTCGTGTTCATTTGGTATAAAAATGGTTTCAAAATTGTTATCATTTGTCTTACTCTTTATTAAAGGTTTGAGTTAAATACATCAGTCCAGTTGCAATTCTGAATCGCTATATGTTGAAATAAAGTAATATATTTCCTTTCATTGCCATTCTTAAATTAGGATATTGAAGCATAATAGGAAATGAGGTGTGTCTTATCAGATTATTTTTAGTGTAATTCCACATTTTTTGCCCGCCTCGGTAGCGTAGTTGGTAGCGTGTCTGCCTCACATTCAAGAGGTCCCGAGTTTGATACTCGGTCAGGGTGATTTATCTGTGTAAGGTTTTTCTGGAGTTTTCCCTTATCCTGAAAGACGAATATCGGGTAACTAAACTCCATGGATCCTGGGCTCATTTGAGCCTCATTTCACCCATTCTATTCATCGTCCGATATGACTTAACGTTGGAGGACGTAAGATTAGAAAAAAATCCACATTTTCAGCTTTGCATGTGCGAAAAAATAATTAATATTGAGAGACTTAATAGTGATCCGACATTTAAAAGATCTAGAATGGGACAGTATATGTTTTCATTGTGTGGCTTTGTACCTTATTTCCAAAGCCTAAAAATTTTAATTAAATTATAATATATTTCGAAAGTTAAAGTAACAGATTAAATGGAAATACTGAATCCTCTCTGAATGGTCTATGATATTATAGACTAATACTGGATATTAGGATATTTTTTCACAATGCATCCTGACTGAATTGTAACTTGTGTGTAAATCTGTGGAGCTTATGAATACAAAATATGTTCCAAAGACAATGCTGGTAGCACGTCGTAATTTTTGTCACCTGCTGGATATGTCTCAAAATATGTAATTCCTTTTTCTTGCTTTTTTGTGATATACAACTAAAATTTTGAGTGCTCTCTGTATATTTTACATGAAACTAAGAATTTATTGCTAAGTTTGAAGTCAGCCCTAAGTAAAACAAATTTTAATAACATAACGTGGTTGGTAAAATCACTCTAAATATGAACATATAACATTCAATGGATGTATGCAAATATATCATTTTGTACAGTTTTAATGCCCTTAATACTTCCAGCTGGCAATGGTAATAAATGAAATAATAACTGGAGAAATAAATTTGGGAACAAACACTCCAGGACCAAAATTAATATTTTCTCTATAAGGATAAAGTGAAAAAATGGGACAATGTCATACAAGAAAGATGGCCCTCGAGGGACTTGAATCATAGATCTTTATGTTTAGGAGCCTATATCTTTACAACCCCCGGCTAAGTACCCTATGATTGTCAACATTGGTTTATCATCAGATTCCCAAGTATTGTGCAAACTATATTCAAGCTTATATTGATAAACATAAGAGAATATATCTAATGCAGAAAGGTGCGAACAGAACATAACCTCAAGACTTGCAGTGTCACAATATCATTCTAACCATCTACAAATATATATATATTTTGCCAAATATATGAGGTGGTTATCTTTGATTTTTTACCTTTTTCACGCTTTAAACTGCCGCTGATATGCGCTATTCACTAAGCATCAGCCTAAAACGTTCGGTGTTTAAGTCAAAAGCTGCAAAATTGTTCTCTGATTGCTTTATTTGTGAGTTTTTTTTTCCATTCAACAAAATCAAAGCAGCAAATAATCTATTGGTATTGAAGGGAAATCAAAGTTACTATTTTAAAAAGAGAGCTACATTACGTCGAAAACGGTTCATTTGCCTGCCAATGTTTTTCAGACATTTATTACACAGTTCCTGTTTTTTCATCTTTAAATTACCGAGCATCAGTTTTGAAACAATCTACATTCACAGTAATTAACGCTACGTTCAAATAAAGCCACAGTCTCCCCCGTCCTCTTCAATCATTACTGACCCATTCAGTGTTGCTGGATTCTCTATGGAATCCATAATAACACTTAATAAAGGACTACAGACAAAACCATTACTACGGGCAATAATGTTGCAAATAGCATAATATAATATAACCCACAAAAATGCAAGTGAAAAAAGGCCTTTTTACGTTTCAAAATGATTTAATAAGCGAGACAAATTTTGTCGAAGACAGAACTAAAACTCATTTCATTTAATTATAGCAAATACCTGTAATAGGTAAGAGAAATACTTATTTTGTTCCACCCAAATATGCGTTGTCGGGATTTCCTCGGTAATATATATGCTCTAGGCTTTCGTAGGTTGTAAAATATTTAAAACAAATGACGTTTTAATGAAAATAATTAAGAGCTAGTTTTGAGAGAGCCATAATGTTAGAAATTGTTTCCATGTAAACCGTCGTATTCTTTGAAGATATGAATTTAAATGCCAAATTTGATAATTAGCCCCCATTTTCGTATTTACGTTATGCTGTTCACACACACACACACACACACACACACACACACACACACACACACACACACACACACACACACACACACACACACACACACACACACGCACACATTTTTCCAGAAGTACGCTCTTTAGTTTCAGAAAGTCTCAAAAAGTTACTTCCAGTAATCTAAACATTGTAGCGAACCCATTATCTACGATAGCGCGGCTTGTGTACACAAAGAGCCGGCAAATAAAGAGAGCAGAGAAAAGGACTTGCCGGCGCAGATTAAGTTACGCTTCTGGAAGGTTCGGAAATTGCCATTCGATGCTTTGTTTATTCCAGAAACATCTTGTGATTGTACAGAACAGTCTCGAATTATGAATAAGGTATTTAAGGAAGAGAAGAGTCGCAAACGGGGAGTCGTAAAGTCGTAAGCAGTAAACAGATGAGCTGTTGTTGTAAACAGTTCGCTGTTTGTTTTGGTCAGCGGCCTTGATAGATTGTATGGTGTATGTGACGTAATGTTGTTACGTGAGAATTGAACAGTGTATTTCTACTGAAATAAAGAACGATTTTAATTTCTGTAAATTGGACTTTTAATTCTAGAACACACAAAGTCACAATATTAAATTTTTTTATGAAATGTGATATTTTCTCTACTTTATATTAATGCACGGACGTAAAAGTATAACAATAATCACATAGCTGCCGAAATTATTGTTTATGTTCACACTCATTGTATAGTATTAATGGTGCTTCATAGAGACTCAAGGGTCTCTACTATTTATACTTTGTCATATTCCATGAGGTTTTCTAATCTATCGTTTATTGGTGTACCTACAAATTATTGTTATTTAAATCAGCGTTTTATATATTTCACTTAAATCAAGATAGGTAGGTTGGGTAATCTACACTTCGGGCGCTATGGAAGTTCCTGTTCTGTAACCTATAAACCTAAGTTTGGAGTTTATTAATTGATAAATGGTTTTTAACTTTAGTACTAATTCAGCTTTTTGATCCATGTTCAAAATATGAATACTGGTACCCTTGTGCGCAGCAGTACTGGCCTAGCATGAGGTTTTGTAATTAACTTTTGCAACAGCGTTTACATAAATCTTTCTGTTTAGCGTAGTGGCCGGTTTAATGTTGCTTAACGTAGTCGACCATTACCAAGTGATGGAGAAAAGGCAGCTCAATAATCTAGCAGAAGACATTTCACTACAAATGGCCATGCTTCTCTACCATTATAAACTTAAAACTCCTTAAGTGATTTTGTATGAAGCTCCTTTCATGACAGCACAGGTGAATAACCTATCACCAATGAAGCGCAAGCCAGAAAGCTGAATAACGTTGCAGCTCCGCAATAACACCATCTCCCGAGGATATAAAGCCCTGCAAATTTAGGCCACATAACCCACTGTCCAAGGTACCTGCCCGAGCCCTCAGTATACACGTATTAACTGCTGCTCATTGCCTATCCAATGTGGCTTATACAATCAAATTTTGGCCGCACCAGATCTTTTAAAATTAACCGAGGCATACAAATATGAAATATGCATCCAATCATTTTAGGCGATGTATTCATTACGTAAAACTAAAAGCTACTACAAGGCGCAAATTACACTGGGCAACAAAAAATAATTTTTGAATGTTACGAGCACTTCATGAGGTAATTCCTACTAATTTTGGGTTCAGAAAAAAAAATATGACAGTGAACAATTTTTATTATCTCTAGTTTCTATGCTGTACTCAAGGTGTAAGTATTACATATTAACGGATTGAGAGAAGATGATACATTTTAATTACATACATGCTAACAGCAATGAAAGTGCCTTTCATTTTGTTAACTGGTAATTACGTGCTAAGAGTTCTAAATTGCTGGAAAAATTCTTCACAGATAGTCGTGTCTGAAGAGAATCATGTGGTGGCCTGTTCACTTCGTCGTCTTTTAGCTTATCTCTTGTGATGGAGTTCCGCAGATTCCCTATACAAAGACCAACAGTAATCCGCAAGCATTACTTCATTCCAACGGCCCTGATATCTTTGTTCCATAACAGAAATGTCCTGATGCAATCTCTTCCCATGTTCATCACTAACAGCTCCACAACTAGGAGGGAAAAAGTCTAGGTGGGAGTGGAGAAAATGGATCTTGGACATGTTGCTTCCAAGGTTACGGTATCTTTGCAGGAGCACTATCACCAAATGCTTGTAGTTGTTATCTCTTTTGTTGCCTCAAAATCCATGAACAACACCCTTGAAGGCTTCCCAAGCTTTGCTTTTCTTTCCCCTCCAAAATTTGATCAACTGCAGGATCCTTTAAAAGTTCTGTTATTTGTGGTCCGACAAAAATGCCTTCCTTAACTTTTTCATCACTTAATTTCCAAAATTTCTCTCTGATTGTGTTTCGTTATTTTACAGGTTGGCCAACTCCTAGAAAAAAAAATCCCCCTAATTTAAAATCTTCACTTTAAAAATGAAATGTCACTTTATCTTCACAAAAAGAGTTAATCTATCATTTTTATGGTGATTTTTTAATTCAGCAGTTAGAAAAACACTTAAATTCACTATTTTAAAACCCGAAACATTTTCATTGTCGCCCAGAGTTATTAGAAGGCATATGAGGGGGAGCTACGGAGGGCACGTTAAGAGCGACTGAAAGAAAGGGCAAGCACAAGCGAGAGCGACAGAGACTTCTCTTCTTCATGCATGAAAAATTGCTATTAGAAATTCGACATTGTACTATGCCTTGCTATATGCGGCAAGAAATTTTGATGCAGACCACTTTTATTCAACGTATGGTTCTGGAATTATCGCTTCGAGAAAGAGAATTTGACTCCTGTTTTTATGCTTACGGTATTCTTCAATTTCCAAAATTTACCTTGTGTTGTTGCTTTTCATTACGCAGTACTAACACATTACGAAGTATCCTTAGGAACTACATATATATTCATTCATAAATTAATTGAACACTGGTCACTACAATCCGAGTTCGCGCGTGTATTCCTTGAGGTTCGGTTCAAGACCAGACCATAACGCAGATTGAGTATGAGGGGCTTTGTGTAACTATGACAATAAGCAGAAAATTCACATGTTTACATTGTGTTTTGTGAACTGCTGACAATGTCACTTTCAAAGCCTGGTACCAGTGGCGCTGGTACTAACGGTAAGGTACTGCGCTCCCGATCCAAAAATAATTTTTTAAACTGTAACTTTCTTTACGGAAATGAACGCGTACTGTGAAGCAGGGCAAAACTTTTAGCATATAAATTATATTATTTAAGCTAGCAACCTCTCTACAGTAAGTAATTTTCAGAAATCCAGGTACGTTATTTTCACTAAATACGTTAATATTAAATATTACAGTTTATGTTATAATCATCCTTCGCTGCTTAAGTTTACGTTCTGACAATTTGTGAGACGACAAATGTCACTGCTCTCTTTCCCTCGTCCGCCTCGGTAGGGTAGTGATACCGTGTCTGCCTCACGTTCAAGAGGTCTCGAGTTCGAATCTCGGTTAGGGCGAGTTACCTGGGTAAGATTTTTCCGGGGTTTTCCCTTATCCTGAAAGACGAATGTCGGGTAACTCTAAGCTCTATGGACTCTGGGCTCATTCGGGCATCATTGCACTCATTCCATTCATCGCCCGATATGACTTAAAGTTGGAGGAAGTAAATTAAAAAAAAATCAATCCTGAAACGAATACACTTTTATATCCAGATTGTACATGTTCATAAAGCCTATAAATTTAAATATTTGCAGTAGCTAACATTATTTACAAAGAGCGATAAAAGTTAAAAAATGGGAACAGGTGTATGTATGTGTGTGTGTGTGTGTGTGTGTGTGTGTGTGTGTGTGTGTGTGTGTGTAATGTATACAAGAACTACGTAATGTATACAAGAACTACGATACTAAAACAAGTCAGCACACGTGTGCACCCTTATGTATTAATTCCTGTACCCATACTAATATATACACATGTTCAGTTAATTACCTTAGGCAATATTAAAGCGAAAGTAAACTCGAATGCCATGGTTATAAGTTTCATAATACTGAAGCGTAATATATATTAAATGCACCAAACATGTTAATAATTATGGGTGTTTACAATCATTTATTATGCACGATTTTAATTTCCGTACCACGTAGCTAGAATGTAAAACAAGGTGTTGATTTACCCATAAAAATGCCTGAGGATGATTTCATCGCTAATAATTTTGAGACCCCTTAATCAAAGATTGGAGTCTTTTTAATGAGTATATTGTGAACAAAATCGAACAAATTCAAAACTTGGCATTTAAGTTCAGTGCCATCCAAAACAAGAACATGAAGGTTATGAAGTAAGTCAGTACCCGATACTGCGTAAATATTGTCCAATTTGTTTATTTCTTTAAAAATGGCTTAATGATTTTCATAATAATATCCTACTGAACTAAAATAAGACCTGAAGCTTTACTGGCGACGAATACGCTGACTTTCTTCTTGGGCAGCGAGTCAGGTGAAACGATTAAATATCAACGTTTAGGGAGTGCACATCTGTCCCATCATCAGGATATGTATAAAATGTTACAACCACAAAATGAAACACTGGATATAACACAACTATAAACAAAGACAAAACACTATCAAAATTCGCATTACTGAAAAAATACTTTTCAATAAATTAAATGCCTGGTCAGCAGATGGCGTGATTATAGAAAATCGTGTCAAAGAAACGTAACTACTTAATTTTATTATTAAGCTGTATTGATCTTTGCTTCTTAAATCGATGGATTTCCACTTTAAGGCCGGTTTCTAACAAGAGCTGAACTGAAATCCAGCATCACGATTAAGTGTACTCCTTTCAGAGGAAATCGCCAAAGCCTCCTTAATTCTCCGCTCCTAGTAACTGTTGCATATTGCCAAGATAGTCGTCTCCCGAAAATTGGCTCTATGGTCGTTATCAAAACAAATGTCTGCCAGCCCAGACTTTTCAGGTTGCATTAAACGATTTTATCGAACATGAACGGATCATTCGTTTAATGCAGCCTGAAAAGTCTGGGCTGGCAGACATTTGTTTTGATAACGACCATAGAGCCAATTTTCGGGAGACGACCATCTTGGCAAAATGCAACAGTTATGGGGAGCGGATAATTAAAGAGGCTTTGGCGATTTCCTCTGAAAGGAGCACGCTTAATCGTGATGCTGGATTTCAGTTCAGCTCCTCTTGGAAACCGGCCTTAAAATGGAAATCCGTCGAATTAAGAAGCAAATATCAGTACAGCTTGATAACCAAATTAAGTAGTTACGTTTCTTTGACACAATTTTCTATACTCACGCCATCTCCTGACCTGGCATTTAATTTACTGAAAACAGTCTTTTGTTCAGTAATGCGAATTCTGATAGGGTTTTGTCTATGCTTATAGTTGTGTTATAACCAGTATTTTATTTTGTGGTTAAAATATTTTATAAATATCCTTATGATGGGAGAGATGTACACTCCCGAAACGTTGATACCTAATTATCTTTTCACCTGGCTGGCTGCCCGAGATGAAAGTGACCATCCTATTGAATTGTCTTTGAATGACCTCTGAAACCGGGTTTACTTCGTAGGAGCATTGTATAATTATTATATACAAGTATATATCATAATAGACAAAAGCGTAACCAAAAATATAGATATTTTAGAAACATGCAATTTATTTGAAATGACGTTCTCTAAAACCAGTTGTTTTAACATATCCATGAGCCAACCACTCGCTGCATTATTGGCCAGGTGGACAACTTTTACGCCTATCCTGGTTAGAGGTTGGGCCGAAAAACTGTTGTAAGTAATGCGGGATAACTGGAAGGCAACTAGACGCAGATGGATCCGGCATGGATAAAAAAGGTATGCGGCAACACTTTACACAATGTGAATGTTTTCCTTTCCTGCATAAGACGTACCAGAAATATTGGTGAATCTCAATTTGATATTTATTGTCTTTCGCCCCTTAATTGTATAAAAGTTGATATTCCTTGATTGCGACTGTTCCTTGCTATCTATCTACTCCATTAAAGGAATCTACAGGGTGTTTCGAAACGACAACGAACGAATACATAGAAGTAGTTGCTCAGCTTCTATGTGATAGTATTATAGCCAAAGCAGTCGCATAAAAACGCTCCAGAATGAGTGTGAATTAGGCAGTTACAGGAACAATGCCAGGTGCCTCACACTATCGGAGTTCGCAGGTAGGTGACAGCATGTCGCCTGCTGTAGCTGTTTGCAATCATACCGACATACTCCACCGTAGCTTCTACTCTAAAGAATTTCTTTGGCTTATGAAACCACAACAAAGAAGCTATCTTTAGTAATTTGTTATGTGTGTTTTATGTATGTTTTTGTTATGTATGTTATGTATGTTTTACCTTATAACAGACCCTGACGGCAAATATGGAAATATTCAACTTAAACCTTTTATAGAGAAGTTAATGTTAGTGGAATTGATAATGGAAGCAGTAAATTATAAAAAGAACGGAGAACAATATGAAAGAATTTTAAATCAACCGAAACTAAATTCCTTATGCAATGAAACAAGTATTTTATTTCACTGTGTTTAATGATACTAAATAAGGCATTTGTAACTGAAAAGGAAGCTGTTGATTTTACAGTAACTGGTTGAAAGCACAGTAAAATTAAGATAATAGCAAAATGAACAAAATAAACAATCTTGGAAATGTACAAGTCGTTATCGCCTTTTTCACAAGTAACTGCCTTTGCCCCATTACCTGAATGCGAGGCTAGGGTCACTGATAAAGAGCAAAGAGAAATACATTTGTTTTCGTGGCTGGTGCGTCCCATTAACACATTTTGAGTGGTTCCTGCGCTGCCTAGTCACAAAATAATGTAATATTTAATGCCGCACAAAATTCTACTTAACAGAATTTCGAATCTGAGACACCGAAATTCGGGCTAGTTAACTTATAAACTACGGAACGGCTATTATTCGCTCGGTGTTGTTTCGAAACAACGGTATATATCACTTAATTATGATTCCTTCCTTGGAGCAAAGTTAGACTTCAATTAGAAAATGAATTGTAAGAGTTTTTCATTTCCCTCGAGCACTAGGCACTAGCACGAGGCACTAGACCAGAAACTAAAGGTCGCGTTTTACAGAGAAACAAAAATAAGATGACATATCTGCCGCCTATCAAACTCCCGGCCGGTCCAGACACTTACACCGACTGACTTCAGCGTTAAGACCCTCTATTGAGAAAAGCTCACCTCATGGGCACAGTGCTGCCCTACACTTAAAGACAGCGGCAGCTTCAGGCTACACAACAAGGCCGATAATGCAGCAGGTGATCGGGTTATCCATAATTAATAATGTTTACTCTTCAAACATGTTTTTATACAGCTGATTCAATTATATAGTTTCTAGAGATGTCAAGCACACAATTTATAAACCAGTAAAAAAGAAAAATTTTACCATCTGTTCGGTTTCCACATTTCTGCGAAGGCTTACCACAAATATGAGGCAAAACAAATTCTTATGTGTTTCACTGACGCTACCTTCCCTAGTTATTCCAACAAACGCTTTATTCTCCATCTGCTTCATGTTAATCGAGAAAAACATTTGTATAAATTGAATTATTGATAATTGTATTGTAGGTAGAAGGAAAATTATGGTACTGCAGAAGCTTTTCAAGTGGTAGTGTATTCTTGTAACAGCTGATTGCATTGTGATGGCTTTGAAATTCCATTCTATATATTTGAAAAACCAAGAAATAATAAAATAATAATGAACTTATATTTAATAAAACTAAAATATTTCAAATTTTAAACAATAACAGGTCATATCTCGAATTTTTCGCTACATAAAACTAATTTCACTTAAAGTATATGTTTAAACGAGCTCCACATCTCTTTCAGCTATCATCATGTAAAAGTCGTCCAGAAATAGAGAACTTCTCAATACCCTCTCAGAAAGTTCAAAACATACATTTTATTTGACATGAAAATATCTAATATATACAGAATTTGACAAAAATATGAGCAGATTCTGGAAGAGTATATTTTTCTAAGTCCACGTCGTTTTCAAGTCCGTTTTACAATGTGTCACGGAACGCGTCTTCTTAGCTTCGTTCTACTAAAAACGAAATGCTCTTATAAAGGAGTCCCAGTTACTAAACCTGCACTGATAACTGAGAGTATACAGGAGCTAAACCTGCAAATGTTCGAATCCCAGGATTCATTCTGATTCTTTTATTGTAGAATCACGAAATGTGTATTACACATATTGTAATATAACTTCCAATTGCTTAAGGTTTATTTCATTTTATGGTATTTATGCTCAAATATAAAAATACTCTACTCTGTTTTTAACCTAGCAGCAATAAATATTTTATTAATATATGTAAAATCAAATAAAAAGGAAATTAACTTAATATCCGGTGCCCGAGCGGGAGGGCTCGGGTGGTTTCGTCTGTGGCCCGCATTCGGGAGGCCCGAGTTCGATTCCCCTTGCCGACGTACCTGAACCATGGGTTTCTTTCGGGAGTTTTCCAAGGTCGCTAGGCGAATGCTGGGTAGGTTAATTACATCCGGTTAATTACATCCTTCCATTTCATTTCCATTATCATTTCATATCATCTTTCATCTGGTGGTCTCGTTTAGGGCAGAAGTGTCGGCGGGAGTCTTGGCGGTGCATGGCAGGATAATATCCTCTGAGGTAAACTACTTCCACCTCCGGTAGGTCAGTTGCCGGTCTCCGATCCTCTGCTGGGATCATTTCGGGACCACTAGCCTGGGACCTCTGGGGCTTGGATTCCTGCCTGGGACCTTTTAAGGCTCGTCTGCTGGGCCCGTTGCCGTCCCGCTGTAGGGGAGCGGGTTCGTTGTCCTGAACTGTCGGAGGAAATCTCTATGCAAGTAAACTGTAGGGACCCTGACCTCTGTACTGTCGTGGCTCCTCGGGTCGGCCACCCTCGGTATCCTTCGGCCCCCTCCCGGGGGTGGGACATAGGAACAATGGGCCCCGCATGGTGTCCTACGTACCGAATCCCCTGCGTAATGAAATCCTACTCAGAATCCCAGTATCGGGTGTGTAAACCTAGGCTTCTATTACTGTCCTCATTCTGCGGGATATGGATAAGAACAAATGCCTAGTGAAATTTTCGGAGAAGATACTTGGCATTATTGACCACCACCATTCATAATAGATGAGTGAACCCTACTGTTTATACAATCAATATTAAAGAATTTTCTCAATGGAAATTGTCCTTTCACACTGGGCGTGTGTAGGCTAAAGTATGGAAAGATAGACTTAGACTAAAAAATTCAAAGCCGGGATGTGAACCCGATTCTTCTGGTTGCAGTCCAGCCGCTCTAACCAATGAGCTACTATGGCCAACGTGCCGACATGACATTATATTCTCCAACTGACTCATGTTTTTCCCGGTAAATCACTTAGCAGTTCTCATAAACACATGAGACAACTACCTCAATGGCGACTTACAACGTGTAAGTACTTAAAGACCCGGGCTTTGTAGTTTGCCTAATAGTGGATTTACTTCACCCATCTACCTCATCTTTTAACTCATCGTGAGCTAAATTTTCAATGTTAAAGAAGATGTTGATTGTTAATTGGATACTTAACTGTAGAAAGACGCAAAGTGACAAATTCATGTAAAAAGTGATGAGTGCTTCGTAACATGCAGAATACCTGGCTGCATTACATGTGAAAAGGGCAAAGAATATTGAGATTTTCAAGTGGTTATAAATGCCACTGGCAGACGGCAATAGTGCTAAGTTCCCTTATGATTTCACAAGAATTGTGGAATGTGCCATTTAATTGTTTGTAGTCCTCTTTGGTCCCCGTGATAAGCGTACTGTCGCAGCTACGGGCGTAATAGTTTCTGCGCAAATAGATAACAGACGGCGGAAAGTGTTTCATGGTAATAAAGAGATTGCATAAGCGGGTAACTCTAAGCTCCTTGGACCCTGGAATCATTTGAGCGTCATTTCACCCAATTTATTCACCATCTGATATGACTTAACGTTGGAGGACGTAAATTACAAAAAGCAGTTAACGATACTGCGGCTAGTGTACACAAAGAGCCGGCAAATAAAGATAGCTGAGACAGAGGACTTGCTGGCATAGATTAAGTTATGCTTCTGGAAGGTGATAGAATATTCGGATTACGTCATTAGATGCCTTGTTTATTCAAGAAACTTCTAGTGATGGTACAGAACAGTCTCGAATTTTGAATTAGATATATAAGAGATCGTGACACGCCAGCGGACAGTTGTAAAACGAGAGTGAGTCGTGAGTAAGCAGAAAACAGTTGTAAAGACTTGTAACAAGAGTGTTGTAAACAGTGGAAGTTGAGTAAGGTGTTTGTTATTGTCATCGACCTTGGTATTGTAGATTTTGGTATGTGATGTAATTCAGCTGCTACGCAGTGTGTTTCTACGCAAATAAAGAACATTTAGAATTTCGGCAAATTAGACTTTTAATTCTACGAAACCACAAAGTCATAATATGCATAGAGTGTCATTCTTCCCTGTTTTGTAAATTATTGCTCTTCAAATTATCAGGAGTGCTTATAAATATTTGTAAATTCTCTAAGCAAGACTACTCAACACAGGGAACAACGGCTTCTTGTAAGTGGGCACTGCTTCCTTTCCTGTGACTGAATTTGCCTTATTAGAGAGGAGGAATTTAGTGACGAAGGCATTTGTACCTACTACAGACGTGTGAAAAGTGGTTGAGGATGCAAAGTTTTGTCAACCTTCCAAAGTAATTTCCATAAGTAGTTCAAATTTTGTTTTAAAATTCCAGCTGTGGCAGATAAGATAATCTACAGCAAAATACGTGAATATTACTAAAGCCGTAGTATCTCATATGATTCTTCAGATGTAGAAAGTGCATCAGTAAAAGATTGTTACATGGAGCTGTAAGGTGAAACTTCTCAAAAAATGAAAACACATGAAACATTCAATTGGCTATCTTGAAATCTCTTTCCTAAATAAAACTAAATCACCAATGAAATAAGAAGGAATTAAAGTCCATGATCCCTCACCTGGAAAGAGTGAGCATAATAAATGTTACATGGAAAATAACTGAGGAGGGAACTCCTTGAATAACTTGACGCAGCTTGTACCTTTCATAAAAGTCTATGTGTGAATTGCTTTCGGCACCAAACACGTCCAACTGTGTCATGAAATTGGCAATAATCTATGATAAGAGACTCTCATTTATAAATCTGAAAAGTTTGAGAAATAAATAATTAAAACGCCGCATACAGATAGTTTTTTCTTATAGCTTGTGTTCATAAATTTGGCGCTTTGCAGTTTCTACTGTTGGATATCCAATTCAACACAACAAACACGAACACGTTGTGAATATATTGTTAAAACATATTGTGAACACAACAAACTACTGGAAGTTTAGTAAATTTTTTTTGAAAATGTTTAGCATAACGTTTTCTATTATAAAGTCTTCATAAAGTTGTATAACTATGGATGCATTTAAATAATTCTGTTCGTCTTGGTTAACTTGGTAAATACTTTCGATCACTTGAGCATATATATATTCCAGTTATACCCCATCTTTAAATGCAATTGCCATATTGGCAACCGTTCTCCATTGGAATATATCCGTGTTAACTAGTAATCGTTAGGTTGTATCACTAGGTCACGCACACATTCACACTCTCATTCATACTTCCACACTGTGTGTAAGATGGGGAATCATCTTGGTTGGAAAAAAGTCTCCACCACCACCGCCGGGAATCGAACCCGGTACGGCAGGCAGGGACTCCACTGACTTGAGTTCTTCAGTTCCGTGTGGATTATAGCAAGTTAGGTAATAGAAATATACTGACTGAGAAATACTATTCAATCTTTATTTAAACGATAGTGCATTTTGAAGTATTTTAAGAATACTTATCCGTTGAAAGAAATTCAAATTTTGAAATCAGCGGTTCTAGAGTAGTCACGTGGCTTGCATGTGTGTATGTATGACTCTGATGTCGAAGGTAGCTCCTTAACAATAAGGTAATCAAAGAGTTTAATAAACGTTCATTCATATAATACTTTTTAGAGAAAGGCAGATGTTTTGTATATCCCTGTTCTGGAGCGAGATGTATGAAGCAAATAAAACTTAAAGAAGCAGCAGACATTAATTACAGCAGCTACATTTAATATTCAGCAGAATAGAAGACTAAAGCCAAGAGTCTGTGAAATACATCTTGAGCATGGCACACTATATTCTTAATCTCTTGCTCAGCTTTTGTCTCAGTTCTCGTGATTAATATCAGTCTGTAGCTGTGAATCAATTGTATAGTCTCTCACCATCTGGCGGTAGAACGTGGAAATTACATTTACAGCGCGACGGTCAACTTTTGATGAGGACACAAGGAGCAAGAAGCTCACAGAAACAATAATTCTCCGTGCAGCCAATTAGCAGAAGTAACACTCCCTTGTCAGCAGTAATAATAATTGTACCTTGCCTCTCCAAGTTTGCGAGGAGAGCAGAGAAGCAACTTATACCAGCTGCTATCTTTAAGATTTTTCTTTGAGAAGTGTGACACGTGAAACTGTAGTACCGTAAAAGAAACGTAATAAGCAAGAATAGAAAACACTACTAGCTTTGTAATAAAGCAGGATAGCTAACCCCAAGTAACATGAGTTCATTCTCTGTCAGGTATACTGACGTTTATGCATGACATAGCACTTCATGCTGGCACTACTCTCTGTCAGCGTGGAGTAGCATAACTTTACTTCTCACAAAACATCTAATCAGCTGAAGGGTAACATTACAAGTTACATGTTCTACCAGCGGAGTGTTGAATTTGGGAATGCTTTGTTGAATATACACTAAAATAAAATATAACATTATATGAGATAAACAACCAATAAAGGTGGAACTTAAGAACGCTTATATTTTGTTTTTTGAACCATGTATTTCCTGTCACACTACCTTAATATGAATTATGTTATTGCTTGATTGCGAAAATAAGCTGTTTCCATGTAGCTGAGGAAAGCTTTAATACTAACATAGTATCTGTTGGGTAATTTAATGACTCATACAAATAATAGTTCAACCCTTTTTATAGAGGACTACATCACTTTCTTTGTAGTCAAACTCTTTCACACGGAGCATCGGCAGCATTACGTCATTTCACAGTATTTATGATGTCGATCATTAGTTAATTGTTTTTGTTGCTGAGCCGGTTTTCGAACCAGTCATATAAGACACTGTTTCTGAATATCTGGAGTCAATTGATGATTGCCTAAACGGTTGAATCTGGTATGAAAAAGCATTAAAGTGATCTAAAGTAATGAGTTACTTTGAGTGTATGTAGCGGTATGTATGTAATCAGATAACTAATAGATTAACCTCTGACCCATTATATGTTAATCATTTTATTTATTATAATTTAATTATTGTCAAACACACTTTTGATATAATTCCTTAAAATGTATTAGGGGGGACCCAAAAGAAACCGGACTCCGAGGGCGCTATCACTCGTAGACGTATTGCAGGGTTCTCACGCTAGTTGGTGTTAGTTTAGACCATAGTGAAACAGCTTTGCAGACGGTTTCAGTGTAGAGCTGAACGTGCAAGTGATGTATTGTGTTTCTCTGACCGTTGACGGGTTACCTCGTTATGGCAACTTTAAAAGAACAAAGAGTGTGTGTGAAATTTTGATTCCTGCTGAAAAAACTTGCAACGGAGACACACCAAATGCTTCAGGAAGCTTTCCAGGAGGACGCTATGAGCCGCACACAGGTTTTTGAGTGGTTTGGGTGCTTTAAACATGGTGAGATGTGTGTTGAAGACGAAGCTCGTTCTGGACGCATTTCAACATCGCGAAATGACGAGAACACTGAAAAGGTCCGCCAAAAGATCAACGAGGATCGTCGCCAAACAATCGACCAAATTTCAGCAGCGACAGGAATCAGTTGGAGCTCATGCCAGCGGATTTTGAGGGAGGATTTGCACATGAGAGGTGTTGCTGCTAAATTTGTTCCGCACCTTCTCACACAGGAGCACAAAACTACCCGCATGAATGTGTGTCAGGACTTGATAACAGAGATTGCACGTGATCCAAACTTCTTGAACAAAGTCATTACAGGGGATGAGAGTTGGTGTTATGGGTATGACCCAGAAACCAAGCAAGCGTCAAGTCAGTGGAGTACTCCCAACTCTCCCGGACCAAAAAAAGCAAGGCAAGTGCGGTCAAATGTGAAGACGATGATCATTGTCTTTTTTATGTTCGTGGAATTGTGCAACGGGAATTCGTACCCCCTGGACAGACCGTTAACCAGCACTTTTACTTGGATACTTTAAGGCATCTGCGAGAGGATGTGAGGAGGAAACGCTCTGAACTTTGGCGATCAGGTGACTGGTTTCTGCATCACGACAACACTCCAGCACACACGACCTTACGAGTGACCCACTATTTGCCATCTCAGAGGTGGTCTGTCGTTCTCTGCTCCGTATTCGCCGGAACTAGCCCCGTGCGACTTTTTCCTATTTACATGAATGAAAAATACGCTAAAAGGGGAGTTTTATGACGATGTGGATGCGGTAAAAACAGCTTCGCAAAGGACACTGAACAATATCAATTTTGAAGAGTTGCAAACATGCATCCAACAGTGGGAAAAGAGACTTGACAAGTGCATCGCATGTAATGGAGAGTATGTTGAAGGTGACTGAAATAATTTTGTAAAAAGGTTCATCAATTAAGTTTTTATGACAACAATCCGGTTTGCTTTGTGACCCCCCCCCCTCGTATTTAAATCGTAACTCAACTTTGAAATAAGCAAATCACTTGATACGTCCATCGAGATTCTTTGTAACAAGCAAGGTAACTAAGCATATTTGCTTACATGATAAGAGAACACTAACACTTAGTTTACAATGTGTAATCATCGAACCTTGGTACCCTTGGTATATTTAAGTGTGATGTCCATGTACTTTATGTTTGTGTATTTCCCGTAGTGCAGTCTAATTGCGATGGACGCAAACTTCAGGAATGTGAACGACCTGAACCATAAAATTCACTAGGAGAAATATGGTAGATTTTTAATCAAAGAGGAGACGAGTTGGCATGGGAAACATGTTTACGAGGAAGTAGCAAATTAGCAGTAAAATTGGCACAGATCATATTAGAGTTTCCTGTGGGACTTTCCAAGAATTTAATCTATTTGAAAAGTTAGATATTCGTTATAACCTTTGTTAAAGTAATTTTCCGATCTCCGTTTTTCCAAGCCATTTGAAAAATAATATTGTATATTAGCCAGTAACATAATGTTTATATCTATAGAATTGGTAACCGTTGTTTCGGTTTAGGCTCCAAGTGTTTTAAAAATGTTTAATATGTTTAATTATTTAAGAATCGATTTGGACAGTTAAAATTAATAAGAAAGGAAATTGTTGAAATTCAGTACGTCACGAGATGACGCAAAATGATGTGAATATTTTATCATTAGTAGTTTTAAAAATGAGATTATGTAACATGTGACGTGGACCAGTGAAAATTAAGTTTGATTCGTAGTGATGGCAATGAGAGAAGGAAAAATCAACAATTTTGGCAGAACAGCTAGGAAGGAACGCGTCTTTCTACTGCATAACGTCGAAGAGAACAGGCGTGTTTTAGATTTTGGAATGTCAAAGTGAATGGACTAAAATATTAACAATAGTTAAAACTGGTTTTCAGAAAACTGTATCGAAGAAAAATCATTCTTGTATAAAGTGCTGTATAAAATGGCGTAAAGCATTAAATTACAAGTTTGGATGTTTATAAATTAAACAAAATTTATCTATTTCTGAGTTTATTAAACAAAACAAAAAACAGATGATTTCGCTCACTACCACGCCTGAGAAAAGGGTTCTCATGTAATGCCTGAAGCAGCGCAGGGGATTTTCTTATATACATCAATACATCTGGGTGCCTGATCTGAAGCAAGGACTCAGATCGAAAAGTGGTAACTCGTGGCTTTATCGTCGCCATCCAGGAGAGTAACAGACATACCACGACTCCCGCAGCAACATAGGACACCATCTTATACGTACCTAAAGGAAATTTCTGCTACAAAATGGCTTCCCAACCTGGCTCTTTGAGATAGTCAAAGTGCCGCATATCATCACCACAATTTTGCTACAAATTACATTTAATTTAAACAAGGAAGTGCTTCGTTCATCGTTATTTTTGCAAAACTATGCTTGAAGATGTTTGAAAATTGATTTGTGACGCAATTACTCAAAATGTCTGATTTATGAAGGAAAAGTCATTTACAATTCTTCAAACACTTTTTACGAAAATATAAGGAAATTATTTGCTAGAAGCTTCTCAAATCAAGTCGCTGTATTTCTCATTAATATTAAATTCTGTATTGATACGACAAACATATACAAAACAACTGAAGTGTATTAGATATTAAGAAAACTATGTAAGAAAGCCATAAGTCGGCCAATGCCGGATTTTGTTTGACTTGGACACCCATTTAACAATTATAACAATACGAGATATCTATTTCTTAAATAAGTAAATTAATCCTTAGAAGAGTCTGATACAACCTGACAAAAATGAAACCAGAAACTAAGAAAAAATGTGAGGGCCTGAAAACATTTTGAGCAGTACTAAAAATGGATATGTAATGAGAAAATGGCCCTCTAAAGGATGCAACTAAAACGAAAGTCAATATGTTGTGTTTGTAAACAATTTTTTGCTTTGCTTTTACAGAAGATGAATTGATACCTTTTAGTGTATAATTTATGCATCATAAAGTACACAACGCACGTTATTTCGGTGTGACGTGGACCAGTGAAAATTAAGTTTGATTGGTAGTGATGGCAACGAGAGAAGGAATAATCAATAATTTTGGGAGAACAGCTAGGAAAGAACGCGTTTTTCGAATGCGTAACGTCGAAAAGGACGGAGGTGTTTTGAATTGTGGAATGTCGAAGTGAACCGGAGTAAAGTATTCAAAATAGTTACAACTGATTTTCAGAAAATTGTATTCAAGAAATACCATTCTTATGTAAAGTGTTGTATAAAATGGCATAAAGTATTAAATTACAAGTTTGGATATTTATAAATTATACAAAATTTGTTTGTTTTCAAATTTGGGTTAGGCACACTATATCACTAGTTGTATTTACACATTAATTTATCTATAAAACAATTGTATATGTATTAATTTTCAAAATACATTTGGGGGAACTGGTGAAATGACAAGAATGATCACATTAATTGGACTATTGAATTCATTCTCCATGGATATTTTTATGTAAAATTAAATAAATAATTAAATATTTAAATTTGAAAGGAAAAGAAAGCAATTAGTACATTTCAATATGCATTGATACTATACGCCACAAAATATATCAAGAAGTTGTTGCCCACCTTGTTGCCTGCCTGCCTCACGTTCAAGATGTCCCCAGTTGGAATCTCGATCAGGGTGAGTTACCTGGATAGGGTTTCTTACGAGGTTTTCGCTTATCGTGAAAGACGAATGGGGGTAACTCTAAGTTCTATGGACCCTGGGCCCATTTGAGCGTCATTTCACCGATTCCATTTATCGTCCGATATGATATAACGTTGGAGAATGTAAATTACAACAAAAATATTTTAATTACATTCTTTAATATGATTACATCACCTTCACTTATATGGCATATGTCCCTTCTTTCAAAACAAAACAACTGGTGCGCTTAGCTCTGTGAATATGAAATTTTCCGGTTCAATCATATTATCAACTTGTACTAGTGCTTGACACTGCTAAAAGACTCAACGTATATCGACTTTAATTATTAAATTTTTATTTTCTTAATTACCGTTGTCAAGCTCTGTACAATATTGAAAAGTTTTTACTGTAATTTTGGTGCATATGGTTTTAGCTTTCCTCTAGCTCGATACCTAATCTTTTGTATCAGCATCACACGTGTTTGACCTTACGGCATCTTTGTCCTTATCCTCTCTGGCACAAATCTTCCACAATATTCCTTTGGAGTCATAAACCTGCTGTCTCTGAACTCGATCGATGTGCTATTTGGCATTCAATTGATATATTATCCTCTGGATCACTGACGTCAGTCATTGTAGGATTGTGTTTAGAGCACAGAGAACCTTATAGGAAAAGCAGCAAGGGTCAATTTGAAATTGAGTGTTAACTCTGTCCTCTCAAAGTCCAACACAGATTTCCCTACTGCATAACTTTAGGCGATTTATTGAACAAGTGACACTGTCAGTGGGTTGTTCAAGTTAATAATTAGGAGTTTAATATTAAGAAGGCTAGCGACAGAAGTTGTTTCATTTGAAGATACCATTTAACTAAAAGTTAACATCGGTGTGTAATAAAAACATTGTGATGATAGTAATGATAATAATAACAAAAATAATAATATAGTACATTGAGGTGTATTGACATATCAGTCAGGACAGTAAGGACATCTAAACCAACTCTGCCACACGAGCACCCATTCCTTGCTTGATTCTAGCATTATACTTCATTTTTATTCACTCTTCTATTTTCCTTCGCTCCTCAACATGAATCCGATCTCTGTTCAGAGGTTAATGTTCGAATGTCAGATGTTTGACACCATACTAATACCTGAGACTCATCTACAGTTCATTGCTGCGGACCGTTGTTACAAAGCATTCCTTCTAGTCACTCAGGTTAAATAATGCCATACTATCTCCCTTTACCGTTTAAACACTACACATTACATTTCATTTCCTTTTACCGTTTGTCTAAGACTGGCACAGAATCGGCGACATGTTTCTCACGATATAGTATAGGTGAAACTAAGGTTCTGTTAGATAGCAAACCAAATTCTAAATCCAAATAAAAGCACTCATAAAGTCAGTATCTCTACATCCCTTAAAGGAGAGAGTGTTGCGAGACTAGTTAAAACAACGAGCGCTGCAGTTGACTTCTGAGTGTTGTCAATTAAAGGGGACAACCGTGACTTAAGTCTACAGACACTTGCTAACGGCAACCGGCACACGTTCTGTCCTGCCTCACCCAAAGGGAAAAACTTTTCTATCGCAAGAGTTTATACTCTCGAGCAGCTGTACACTTTTTTTTTATTTCTCTTGTTCAAATCCCGCAGGACGTGGCTGCCTTGTGTGTTACCTTCACGGCTGCCTTTGCTAGGCATCTCAGGCTAGATGTACAAAAACGTTACTGTTACGTTTTAAGCTGTAGGAAGCACAGGTATTTGTTGTTAACAAATTTACTTTATAACATGCTTGATGGATGTGATAATCAATATTGCTTGGCACTTAAACTGGGGTACAACGGGAAGTTAAACAATGTCTGTTTCTAAGGAAATAATTTAATAAAATCTTACTTCAGTTGCTTCATACTTGAATTCAGCATGATGGTAGACAAAAGAATGTTTGTTTTTATAGAAATAACTACAACCCTTAGCTAAAATGTGTTGTGTTTAAATTGAGCTACCATAAGGGTACCATACAATGTGTGGCTTTAGAGAAACAAGTATTTAAGGATATACATCTGTGAGAAACCTTAAGTCTACAATTTTGTTTGGATTGACTTGAAAGTTTGTAGTATTAACAACATTTCCCATCGTAATTTTTAAACCTTTGTGCAAAATGGGTCTTTTGAAATTAATATAGCTATAGACTTGTATTTCCATTTAATTAAATTGTTCGGCACGATGCAATTTTTGCTTGAAAAAATAGCACTTTGCAGTTATACTGATAAATACGTTATTAGTGAATTTATGAGATGAAATTTTAATCTGAACCTCTTTTAAGATTTAAATATTATTCAATTCTGATTTTATTAACCTTAAATATTTCCTTTGAAATGTGAGCTCTGTTATTCAATTGCAAAAACACCGGTAACATTATAAAAATAGTCTCATTAAGTTCCTCTGGTACAATTTTTATCCAAGCACAAACATTTTCAAGCTTCTATTTTGAAAACTGCATCGTGTGGATCAATTTACACCTTGAAAACCGCTTAAAATTAAAACCACGAGAAATTCACCAAAATAGGTGATTTAAGGCACCACGATCACTTACAGTAAGCTATTGAAATAGTCACGTGACATAGTTTAAAGGGCCGTATGGCATTACAAATGACAGGAAGTTGAACTGTAGACAAGGATTACTCTGCACGGTGTTCATTTTTATTCGTTATTTCCCGCCCTCCAATTGAGCAAGAATGACGTCATAGTTGACTGGTGAACCTGTCTTGAAATCATAGCGCCCTCTACGGAGAAAAAGCGGTCATGTTTGCGGAACAGTAGCTAAGTAGAACGCTCTGATTGTGATTGCGCTGATATCTAATACAACCGGCCTGAGCTTTCACATCTATTTACGGTAATCATGATTATCATTCTAGTACATATGTAAAGCAGCACGTTTCTACTCTAAAGGTGGATATGTAGACAGAACACCGCGTCATCAAGGTTGAATACTACTTTCCTACCGGCATTAAAATTAGTACGGCATATAATATATTTTAAACCGCAGCTTTCACCTGTCCCACCAGCGCCATCAGCTCCTCAACGACAGCTGAGTTCACCACAGCAGCCACATCAACAACCTCATCATCCAGCAGCACCTCACACTATCAGCCAGGAGCAGCACAGGGAGTCCGGGGCCTAGGGGAGGCCGTTCAGGATCTGCATTCGGAGTTCCTAGTCATAACAGCCAAACTGACCACCTTAGAGGAACTACTAAGAGAGCTCATGGCTCCATCTGAGCCCGCCTCGGTAGCGTGGTGGTAGAGTGTCTACCTCACGTTCAAGAGGTCCGGAGTTCGAATCTCGGTCAGGGTGAGCTACCTGGATAAGGTTTTTTCCGAGGGTTTTCCTTATCTTGAAAGACAAATGTCGGGTAACTCTAAGCTCTGTGGACCCTGGGCTCATTTAAGCATTATTTCGCCCATTTCATTCATCGTCCGATATGACTTAACGTTGGAGGACGTAAAATTATAACAACAAAGAAATGGCTTCATCTGCGCAGAAAGCTTCAGCACACACGGATCTCAGCACAGAGCTTGCCGAATTACAAGAGGACATATAGAAGAAGCATAAATCTCAATCAGACATCGGGACACGCAAATACTTATGCTCCGGAGACTCATTAAGGAGGAAGCGGCAACCCTCCAGACAATGTTCGACGGACCCAGCACCAGAGGTCGACACCAACCGCCGCAAAGACCCTACACTCGTCAATATCCTTAATTCCTCATTCACTTCCAAACAAGACCGCTCACCACTCCCTGACATATCACCCAGAATCATGTTACACCTCCACTCCTAATACACAAGGGCGTAAGCAGGGCCTTGGTCATGCTTACGTCCTGCCGCCTTCCTCACCTTGGCCCAGGCCAATATATCCCTTCCTAGAATCCGCAGGTGCTTACAGTGGTACTGCCAGAGCATCACTCCAGAATACACACCGGTGAAGGTTTTTTTAGTCGGTAGGGCTGGTGGTTCAATCCCCCAAAGGAGTCCCACACTCAAATCCCAGGGTTAGTGCGTAACATGCATTTTTCCTCCACTCGAAAAAAAAAAAGCGTAGAGGAGTTTATGCAGCGCTATCCGGCATTCAGACAAGTCCTTCGGAGCGTAATGTTGTCAAAAGTGTCCAAGTAACGTTAAATTGACATACTTGTGTTTGCATCATAAACGTCTTACGTTTTATTAGTAATATGATATAAACTTTTTGTCATTCTCACGCTTAATTAAAATGTATTTATTAATGTTGGTATCCTTATGTATTTTAAAACCAATAGGTGCATCAAATATTTAAAAGGTACAAGATCAGTTACTCGTAAAATGAGAAATACTCAACGCTATAAAGTAGCGTGTGTACCTCACACTCAAGAGGTCGTGAGTTCGAATCTCGCTAAGGATGAGTTACGTGGATAAGATTTTTCCAGGATTTTCCCTTATCCTACGAAGACGAATGTCGGGTAACTGTGAGCTCTAGGAATCTTGGACTCATTTGAGTATTATATTATCTGCTTCATTCATTCACTCACTCATTTATTCATTCATTGTTCGATATGACGTGTACTGTTGAAAGAAAAAAGGGGAAAATCTGTTTCTTTATTAAAATGTTTTGAAACTAACAATGTTATTAATTTGATATTCCTTTATTAAATTATAAATGTTATATATCTTTACAGAGAAACACCAAATTGCAAGATATGGTTTGCATTTATCCGTCATTTAGTATTAACATTCTTTACAAACAAACTACGACAGTTATCGTATCTACGCACCAGGCGAAATTACGCACCTTTATATTTCGCGGGCAGACCCACCCCTCCAACAGTATATTTACCTGCCGGTAGAGGTAGCCCTAAAAGTTGCTGTAAGCTGATCAAGTGCGACAGCAAGCCGCTAGGGGAATCGTATATAAACTCGCTCCATCAGGGATGGTAATGATGGCGTCAAGTTCTGCGCGGTAAAACTACATATAAAAATTAACAAAAATAAGTTTTGTCATTTTTTGCACTTTTGGGCCAATTTTCACACATGGATATCCTTAAGAACTAAATAGTAACGTAATTTTTCATTTATGTGTGATGACCTTAGTTTCCGGTGTACAGATACACCACATAGTGCGAAATCTTCTTGTTAGCCTGGAGCTCCTACGTTACTTTTCTGTAAAATTCTACTAGAAATTACCAGGATTCTCGTTTACGACGAAGATACCATTCACGAAAGGTTCTATCGGGAAGTTTATACATAGAACGTGGCATTGCTTTCAGCAGTGAAAATTTACGACATGGTATAAAATCAAGTAGTAGACTGCATAGAATAAACCAGCGGAGTTTCAGAGCAATCGAGTACCGCACCTATAAAGCGTCTGAGGTATTTTAAAAACAAATAAACTTTGGGATGTAAATTAAATGGGATGCATAAAAATGTGTAATGGAAATAGCAAGAAAACAGGACTATATTTGATTACAAAGCATAATCGAAAGTTTACTGGATAGCAACATAAATTTTTGCTAATATACAGCGTATTTTAATGATTTTAGATGTATGAAACGTTAAGCAATCTTGTCATTAACTTTATTTCAAAATAAGTTTGGAAATTTGTCAACAACGTAAACTCAATTTGCGGGATAGGTGAAGACAGATAAATCAGACTATTACTGGGATATTTGTACTGCGAGGTTTTATCTTTGTTTCATCATCATGGTTAACAGGAAGTGGATTTTGGAACTTAGGGTACAGCCGCCTACTGTGCTTTGGAAAGCAATGTGCAACAATAAACACAGAGGGTGAGCAGAACTGGGGTGGCAGACTTGACGCAGGGGGGTACCTACTCTCTCTAGATATTATATCCAAACACTAGTGTGTGCCCTCACAGGCTTGCTTCTGCCCTCGGAGAACTCTAACCGATGATCCTTTCAGCACCAAACGAAAGGTTAGAAAGTTTTATAAAGGTAACGTTACTGACACACCTAAACCTTAGGTAAAAACAGGAAATGAAGGGAAAATGCACGGCATTATACCAAATAAGTCTTATCTATGCAATCCGTAGTTTACAGTCCAATGTGAAAATATCGACTCTTTTAGTACAAAAGGTGCTATTGCAGCTCTACCCTTCTATTCTGTAATATATAAGCCCAGCATTAATACTTACAGCCTTGAATGAGGACCAAGAAGCTGTGAAAAGCTTAAATAAGCGACAGCTTTTCATGTAGGTATACAAGACCAGCAAGGTGATAAACGACTGCTTTCTCAAAGAGCAACATACAATACATGACAGCTGGTCGAGTGGGTTAGCTAGCGGAATCTAGTGATATAAAGGCTAGGTTCGAAACTTCACATTGTTAGGATTTTCATTTTCTTTCTCCTAGTCTTTATTGTCTGTATTTTAGTCCCCTTAGGGGAGGAGATCCGTCCCCTTCAGCTGCTGTGGTACGAGCACTGCGAAACCTTAGCACTCGTGGTACTTCTGATATTATGGGAACCTCGGGCCGAACATTCGAGCCCTTCCCTGAATGGGAGTTGTTCGGATTGGGTTGGACTCTAGGGGGCAGTGTGTTCCCGACACCCGTGGGAGATCCGGTACCTCCGGCCAGGCCTCGGCCTCCCGGAGGTGTTTGAGGGTTGCCTTATAAGTCCCGGGTGTTATCTTGGGGGGGGGTGGTAGGCTGGAAGGTTAACACCTGCAGTCGCGCACGCGGGCGCGCGCATGACCTGAACACTTAAACCTAAACACCCAAATTTCCATCTGATCTCTCGCTACTGGTTCCCCCCTCTGCTTGTCGGATCGCTAGCGACCGCCCGAAGCGAGGTGGAACGTGCATGTCCCCCCTTCATGGAGGGACACCCCGGCACCAGAAGCATCAGTAGAGGCCAAAGGCGCCGTCTTACGTAATGACACGCAAGCTCGCGCATATTATTATATCTTTTATACCGCACGGGTAAATCTGCACAGCGGATAGGTACCGTGGCGTGTAACCCTCCGCCCGGCAGAACCCGGGCGACCTGCACCTGCTCTAGGCTCTTGGCTCTTACATAGCTGGTAGAAGGTGTGCTAGATCACCAAGCGGCCCCACCGAGATTTTCGCTAGTCTTCCCTGCGGGGTTGACGCGCGTAAGTGGCGTATCTACTTCCATCCCTCCTTGACTTTGTTTTTGATGGGGGGGGGGGGACTTTCAGGTAACAAAGTATTGCCCTATGGAAAGAGCCCTGGATTTTACATCATTCCCGGGTAGAAGAAGGCCAGGTTCTTCGTACTTTTGGGTAATTACTCTGCGCTTAACTGTCTGTATTTTAGTTACTAATTTCTTTATTGTTGCTCTTGGTTCTCTTGTGAGCCAAAGACACAAGAATTACAGTCAAATAGTTAGGTATGTGCAAAGATTACCTCACGATATAAGTTGTGCTGAGCTCACGCTACCGGCAGGTAGGAGGGTCCTTGATCTTGGAAAGGTAACTATGGGCTATCTTCTCTTTATATTTTATTAGGGAACATGTTTATCTTTGTGACGCTTATATACCGTATCTGGTGTTTCAACTATGTTACGTAGTTGGTTTTAATTTTTAGGAGCATGTCGATTAAATTAAATCTAATAGTTTTTGTTTCATGCTTAAATCTTATGTTTCACTTTGCATTTTTGAAATATTTGAAACTTGGTTGAGGGATCAAGCACAATGCCAATCATAAGAACATATCTACTACGAACTATACATTTATAACTATCTGCCAGTGGAAAACATAGCTATTATTGTATTTTGTAAATACCTATAATGCTGTAAACATGTTATTTGTATCATAATAATAAATTATAGGCTCCAAGAGGTAAAGAAAAGTTTAATAAAATGTTTGAGCTGAACACGAAGAATTTGAACCCAACATGAAGTGGCATAGTGGCAAAATAACCTGTATAATACCATTTGGCCAACGCTACCTTTCAAGGGAAGGTTCCTATACGAATAAGTAGGCGCAGAACTCAGATCTCCATCTCGGATCTTTCCACGTATTTTACAGCTCCCTACAGTGTTTTGAGCTGGTTCTGGTATTTTTACTGCAAATAAGAAATCTGTATCCACCATTTAAGTTACTGTAGGTGCAAAAATCTCTCGTAATCTTTGACATAAGCAAAATAATCTACCAAATACTTAGCGCTTCTTGACATGGCTGTACATTAAAATCACGTTTTAGATGAAGATTTAAATCCAATTGATCCCACTATGTAAATCTGCCATCTTATGTTCCAATGCTGTTAACTGATGCGTGTGATAGGTTGCTCCTTCAGAGCGTGTTTAAAGGTGTTTATGAAAGAACCTTAATGAAGAAAGGTTTGTAAACTGTCTGAAATTGCTACTGCAGTTCTCTGTGCCTGGAGATGTTTTTGGATTAGACATACATAGTAATTACTTTCTGTCTCATACAATCCTTATGCAAAGAGTTATATAACCCTTCTCTCTAAACTGTTCTGCAAATCATCCATTAGAAAGCATTCAAGAAAGGCATACGACACATATGACTCTTAGCATGTTGCATGAATTAAAACATAAATAGGGGAGGTGACTCACATGGTATAATCAATCCCAGCCAAAGTCAGAGTGGCAAGTTCAAAGGGAATGGAAACTAGGATCTCTGGTATGCGAACATGTTATGTTAACCCTTGATCGAGCTTTGAGTGTCAAATATACCCAGATAGGTAAGTGGCTATAAGTAGTATCTAATGAAGAGTCAATGGGGGTTAAAATGAGTCAAATACAATGGTGATGAACCACATTAGATATCAATTCCGGATTGTAATGTGTCATTTTGTTTTGAAAGCATACTTGTTTCATAGCAAGATATGCTGCACGCTTCCATCTTTTAAAATTAATATATTTGTTTAAATGAAATATGAAATAAAATGTAAATAAAATGTAAATTAGAATCGGATTTTTGAAACACCATCTTATACTCTTGCCCTAATACTGATTTTATTTTAAGCATGATTTCCTTACAATGCATAGATATTATGTTCCTCATTTAGATATAGAGGATTTGTCTTCATTTATGTCAAATATCCAACATAAAAACAATAAACAAAGTTCACGTTGACATAGGTTATTTATCTGTGGGCTACAAAACATAACTTTAGGTTACAAAAGTTACTCCACGATACATGTCCCCATTTGCAGTCAATGCTGTTGCGCATTCTCTTGCGAATTCCTGAACAATTACTTATTTCGTCACATCAGTGTATATAAGCTCTCTCAGAGTGCCAATATTCGATTTAGCAGTCCCATAAACTAGGGACCTTACATGTCTCCTAAGAAATCCATTAGATTCAAATAAGCAGAAAGACTTTTCTAACAAGTCTGCTACGGCACTTTCCGGTAGACTCATTAAATTTAATTCAGGAAACCTTTTAAAATAGACAATTAATAAAGTATTAAACTCGGGTTCCAGGATTTAATATATGCGTGTCTTACCTTGAAAGAACTTGAAAACTAAATTCAATGCAATGCACTTCTATACAATGTAAAACTAGAAAAGAATGACAGGCAGGAAATTCATTAAATTTGGATATTAAAATCTCTAAGGAATGGAAATTTCCTGAGAAAGTCAGCAATGTGTGAGTGGAAAAGAACATTTATAATATAACTTATGATACGCGGAAAGCGAATTTGCCGCCGATTTGAGAGAAATAGCTGACTTCAAGGTAACTGAGTTCGACAGCACCGTTATGTTGTTTACAATACCAGAATTGGTCCTGCCCGTTATAGTTCGACATAAGCAGTCTGCATATGCCAAAATGAGTGTAAAGAAGGATCTGTTGAAGGTAAACGAAAGTAAATGAATTACCTTTGCACTTAAAATAAGTGACCTCGTGAGCACATGCACTCCGTGTTTAAGTAAAAGCTGCAGCAATTGATTCTTTCCTTTGATACTTTAATAAAATATATTAGTCACTGTACTGTCAATTCTGAAACCATAAAAGCATCAAGAAGATATGGACCAAAAAAAAACGTTCAATAAGAACAAGGTTTCATAATGAGTATCCGATATTTCTGTTATGGATGTCCTAGATATAAATAGTTATCAATGTGTCACATAAAATGGAAGTATTCTGGTTTGAAAATATACAATTATAATTTTAAAGTAAACAACGTATAGTTGTATTCATAATTTTTTTGATTGAACAAAATATTTAACAAAGGTTAGTGTATAATAACATTATCCACATTTTGATACATTTTGAAGAGCTAATGTTGACATAGATGATACTTTTAACTTTTTCTAAGTAATCAATAAAAATAATTTCCTCTGCATTCCATAAAACACTTGTCATAACCTTAATAGCTGACAAAATTGACTTTGCCGTTTTTGGAGTAGGTTCACCAGGCGAAATACACTTATTTGACTGTGATTTACTTTCTGGAGTGTTGTGATGTATCCAAGTTTCATTCATGGCAATAAGCCGTCTGAAAAATTCTCTGGAATTTTTACGGTATAGCTCCAAATTCTTAACAGAAACCGTTTTTCTTTGCAACTTTTGATCAGGTGTCAAACGCGTCACCCATCTTGTAGAGACCTTATGAAAGCCCAAAACATTACTTAAAATATTACTTGCATGATATTTTGATATGTCTACACACTCTGCTATCTCCAACAACTTAGTTAACCAGTATTAAATGATGAATTTGTCCAATTATATCTGGAGTTGTGACTTCCACAGGACGTCCAGAGCGAGGCTCATCACTAGTGCTCGTACGTCCCAGTTTAAACGCTGCAACCCATCTTTTAATCACTCTATATGAAGGGACAGGATCCTTCAACGTATTGTCCATTTCCTTCTTGATTCCTTTAGACGTTAAACCTTTCAAATGAAAGTATTTAATCACTACTGCATTTTCGTTAAACCTCTACGCTTCTCTTGTTTATAATGCTGTCATTCAAAAACTAAATAAGCTATTGTACTTTAAGTATGGATAGAAGCTAGTCTAGAGTTAAACTATACGATGTTATCCGTCAAACTGGCTCAGTGGCGGCGCCATTTTTATGGGAGATCTGAGGACCGGGCTTTAAAATGACGGACTTTAACTAGTCCTTAGCTGCCACCCAACCGGCTGGTATGTTACATATTCTATATTCATCGCAATTCTTAAAAATATGATATTTTACTTCAATACAGACTATTCTTCTTTAATCTATTCCAACAAGCCGGCCCGGGTTTGATCGCAGTGACTCCAAAGTGAAATTTGCGATGCACAATTGATGATGCCCAAAAAATGATGCCCAACATTTGTGAGACCGGTTTTCTTCGGGATACCTGGTTTCCCCCACCATAATTTCACCAATTGCTCCATCATCTTTCCTTTCATTCATCTCGACCTCATACTATGATCCATTTCTCTCACTCTCACACCAGCATCGGGTTGATCACTCATCCTGGTTCTCCATTAGATCCAAAGTTTCGGTTCCTCAGGCCCGACTTTAAGGGATAGAGTAATAAGAATCCCCTAACACAGGCGATAAGTGGTACACTAGGGATAAGGTAAAGAAGGCGAAGAAGAACTACAATTATGTTAACTTCCTACTTAACTTCGTCTTTAATAAGATAAACCTTTGCACCACCATAGCCTCAAAGAATAGAAACACTTTTGAGGGAGGAGAATGACGTGGTAAAAACGATATTGTGGTAGATGTAAATCCTCCGCAGTGTTCCATGCCGAGCAGAAAACGCTACGTAAAACGCAACGTCAGCATGAACGTCGAACCCGGGACCTTACATTACTGCAGAACCATCATGCTTGATATACTTATGCCTAAGACATCTACATTGTAACCATATGGATCATTTAGACCGAGCTGTAACCCCGGCAAAAAATTAATTATGTTTGACTGATCAGTCGAATGTTGTACACAGTTTCTCTGGAGTGGCAGGTTACAAACGCAGTCATTATTGATTCTCTCTGTGCAAGAAGTATCACGAAAGAGGCTTTGATGTAAACAAAACCGAGCCGTTTGAAATAGCATAGTGGTTAGTGAACGACCGACCAAATGTCGACAAGGGACCGTTGTTCAGCCCACAAAAGTCCATTTAGCGTCCGGCAACTGCGAAGTGGGAGCCACGGCCTTTTACGTTCCAGAGTGAAGGGTTTAAAGACCGTTTAAAGACTTTTCATAAAACTAGCTTTCATGTGTGTTACTAGTGAAAGAGGATTTGTGGCTAGAGTTACTCCCAGCATATCAAACACCTTTCTTTTACTTCCTCCATCACGTTCGTAGTAGAAGAGGGTAACTTGAAAGCTGAGATATCACTGGAAATACAAGTGCTTATACCCCCTAAATAAAAAAGCATACTTTAAAAATAGTAATTCATGCATGTTTGTATATGTGTGTGAACACCTCAACGTCAAAACTAACACTCGTTATAAAATTGAGGTAATCCTCCTTCATTTTCAATTTTTGAGTACTTTTCTCAAATATGACATACGAGGGCTGTTTAATAAAAGTGATCATAATTTTTTAAGGCCATAGTTTTTCGCACTAAAATTCAATCTTATTATATTCTGTTAGCTTAATGTGAAACAAACACGCCGTAGTAGTTTAATTGTTGGCACTCCTGGTTCCCGCCTGTGAGAACCAGGCAAGTTCAGACATGTTCAATATCGCCTACCGTTGCGATGGAGGTAACATGCGAGGAACAGATCTGCATGCAATAAAAGTTGATGTTAGAGGAAGATCCGGAGTTTCTTTCAAACGTAATCGCTGCTGATGAAACTTGGCTACATCATTTTGTTCCTGAGAGCAAACAGCAAAGCTCAGTGTGGAAATCTCCTTCATCCCGAACACCCAAAAAAGCAAAAGTGGTTGCTTCTGCTGGGAAAGTTATGGGCATCTCATTCTTTGATATTTATAGAATGGTTTATCAGCATGTTGTACCTACACACTCCTCAGTAACTGGACAACACTACGGGGATGTCCTGAAAACATTGCAAGTCCATATCAGGCGCAAAAGACCACATTTCCATGAAGCACGCTGGATGTTGCTCCACGATAAGGCGCGGCCGCATATTGCCAATATTGTTGCTTAATATCTTGCAAAAATCAACGTGAAGTGCATTCCTTACCCTCCCTATAGTCCGGATTTAGTCGCATGTGACTTTTTTCTATTCCCTAACTTGAAGAAACGCCTTCGTGGAAGGCGTTATCCATTATCGGAATAAGGTGCGGAGGTGATTTTGAAGGATCTCTCAAAAGATGGTTTCCAGCATGTGTTTGAAAACTGGCAGAAACGCTGGGACAAAGTGCATCGCATTCAAGGGAGACTCTTTTGAGATGTACTATAAATATTATGAGGATGAGTAAAGGTACGTTGTCAAAAAAAATGTGATCATTCTTTATTGAACAACCCTCGTATATTACAGAATTTCAAAGCAACCACATATATCTGACTATGACTTAATCCTGATGTAACCTGCCATTTCCGTTGTATCTGCAACGACATATTCAGTAAAAACATCATCATCCTGCAACTGCTTATCTGTGATATTATAAAGTAGATAAGAAAAAGTGAATTTTTGAAAAAAATAGTACTTTGTACAACCACGTGCATGCATTTCATTTTGGGTCTTTGTTTAAATGAAGCTAAGCATGGAACTCTACATTAATGTAGGGTGATTCATACCTCATTTTTATAACTGTTCTAAGGAGTGTGTCGTTCGAAATTCTGGTTTCCTGTACACTTCTTTCATTATGCAATAAAAGGATGAGAAATGGCCTGCGATCAGAACAGTAACTGCTTTGTCTTTCTCTAACATTATTTACCCTAACGAGAAATCACTTGTTCAACAACACATAGCTCAAAGATTTTTCGGAGAATTATTTTGTGTTCAGGAATTGCTCAAAAGTTAAAAGTACTCAGAAGCATCTCTCTTGTTAATGTCTTCTGCTCATGTTATCTGTCACTTATAACTTCGCCAACTGTAGAAAAGTTCTTCAAAGTGTATCCTATAACAACAACAGTTTGTTACAGGTTACTCTCAGAAAATGTTGTCATGCAAATATCTAAACACGTTAACCTTCGCCAACTATTAGAGCCACTTTTGAAAACAAATTAAAGGAACAAGAAAGACCAATTTTTTCTATGTACGGAGTAGTTTGGCATTGGAAGGTTTTCTTAGAAAAATTGCTGTCGCATTCTTGGAGGATGGTGAACTTGTACACAAATTTTGGTGTTTAACATACCTTTTCGTTTTTAATTTATGCTGTATATCGGATTGGATTGATTTGTTCAGAGGGGATTCGGTACATTCACAGACTCATCTATTGTACCTATGCCCAAAGTGTGGCACCTCCGTGACAGACGAGATGAAAAGAGACAGAGGGTGGCCGACCTCAAGGAGTCACTACAGTATAGAGGGCATAAACACTACAATTTACTATATAGAAGCTTCCCGGCGGTCCAGGACAACGTTAACCAATTTCTACCGTAGCCCCGAAACAATCACGAACTCTGTTCGAACACTAGAGGCCACCCTCCCCAGAGCAAGGCAGGCTTGCACAACCGGCATCCCGCCCGACTAGGCCGAGTCTGTCCCAATGGTGCAGAAAGTGTTTACTCAGGTCATATCATCCTGCCCTGCAGTGCCGAGACTACCGCCGACACGTCTATCCTGAAAGAGACCACCAGATGAGAGATGATGTCAAATAATAATGAAGGTAAAATGGAGGGACAGCAGTTTCATGGGACATAATTAATCTACCCAACTTTCACTAGCGACCCGGGAAACCAACAGAAAAGGTTCGTGGGTCAGGTAGGTCGGTCACGGGAATCGAATCCGGACCTCCGGAATGCAGGCCACAGACGAAATTGACTGAGCCATCCCGCTCGGTCTTAATTCAAGCGTTAGATATGAGGACGCGGACACACACACGCGCATGCGCCCACACACCACGGAACTATAAGACTACTTTCTGGATCGAGGGGACCTCAAAAGCCAAAACACCTCCATAAGGCATTATGGAAGGATCCATATTTCAGAAATACAATTCCTTTATGAATGTAATTCTCATTTATTTCATTAATACTTTACCAAACTGCCTACATCATACATTGAAAAACTAACTTCTTATTTGCATTTGAAGCAATATGTTTGCTCTATGATTTGCTAAGTTCAAAGATTTATTTTGGATTTCTCTGTGATTTCTAAACCTTGAGCATGGATTTCTTAGTGGCCGAGTTTATCAGAAAGTCAATTACCTTACCTGCACTATCATACCAGCTTTATTCCTTAAATACATAACTTTCCTTATCAATAACCTATACCACAATCACATTTTAACTTGTGCTGATTAACACTGCATTAATTTATGATATGAAACTAATTTGTTAACTTTCTATTACTTTTTAAACTGTTAGTCTTATCAATCAATAATGCCGTATTAAATGTGTCAATTACTAACCGAAAGAGATAAGATCGATAGGCAGCTTATGTTAAGCTGAAAGTGCTAATAAAACTCTGAAAATTAGGGGCTTTTTAATGTAATTAAACTTCTAAATTTGAGCACTGGTTGTTTCTTTAAGCGGAATGAATCATGTTTTCCCATCACCCAACTTTTACAAACAATTTACCACGGTGGATGTTCAAACTCGGTGTGCCTGGAAGCATTTTATTAATGTTAATTTAATTAACCAGTAAATGCATCCAAACAGAATGCAGTTTAAACAATGTGTACCTTTGTGCCCTGGGAACGAGGCCAGGAAATCTGTCAAGGATTGTAGATAGTGGCAATGCGAGGTAACAAGTCCAATAGAGAAACCATTGAAAGCTGTCACGTGCCTTTTTCATGACAAAGCGTTCTCCTCGGATTTTATCCACCAAATGATAAAATACTGCAATGGCTTCGCGTCACTACAAATGTGTGATTTACAGCATGTTACTATTGCTGGGATAACGTAATGCCATGACTCTGTATTGGACCCTGAGGGCTCGTAATGTGGAACTCCTTGTAAATGAAGATACGGTGACAGCTGGCCTGAATTCTCGTAGCATTTGTTATCCTTTAAAATGTAGTTCACACTTGGAATGTCTCAAGTTCAATACGACCTCAATCCTTTAAATAATTCTAGACAAACCGCATTCCAGATCTTTATTGCTGTATTTCAATAATATGATACGCTTAAATCAAACAATTTCATCTATCGACTATAACTGAGCAATATAGATTAGTGTTAACTAGGAGACTTGCATTCGGTGGACCCTGTTTCAATTCCCAGTGAGCCGCCTATAGGCCTTTCTTGGTTTCTCTGAGTCGGTAGTCGAATGTTGTGGTGGTTCCCCATATATGCCACCTTATTAAAATCTGTCTCAAGGTTCAAGAAATAAATGATGACTTGGCTGTAGAGGTGTGTTTTGTCAAATTGCTCATATGGGCCCCTCTCGCTCTGCTCTCTGATAGCTTCACCTTCAGGGGGCCCAGGGAGGCTCACGGTCTTGTGGGTGGGCTTGAATGGTATAGATGCCTGGAAACGTTAGAGACCCCTTGATCACCAGAACACCTCTCCCTTCCGGTCTGTAACCACATCCATACATCCATCCTTTAACCTGTATCTATCCAGTATAACTTACCTACTTTTATGACTAGCTTGAAAATAATTTTAAAAAGTACTTTTTTATCTCTTATTAATCATACAAATTTTATCTCAAATAGTTATACATCAACATATATTTTATTGTAACAACATAACAGCACAAAGGGCGACAATAGGACAGTCATAAAGAAGCTTGCTATATTACTACTCTTTGTGCATGAACTGATGAAAAACACAGATAAGACATCATGTTTCAGAAGTGTACACTTCAAGTTCCATTAAAACCTAACAAACAATAGCAAATATATCCTAACGTCTGTGACTACAAAGAAGTCCTTACATATTTTAAAAAGCTCTACTTTTTCTGAAATATAGCTTTGTCATTCTCTTTTTGCTTCGTGGACACAAAAATGTATGAGGGTGATCCGTTTTATTTCCTGAGTTCATTATCAGATATGTGACGTTTTAATCGAAATTATTACGTTATGATTACTAAAATAAAAAGTAACAATCTTTTTTTTCATATAGCATGTGATGAAATGACTTTTCAAAACCTGTCTTTTGTTTAAGATTTGGTTTCTGTTAATTCCGAATATTCTTTCTTTTGTTTGCTTATAAGATGCTGAAAATGACCAATTCTGGTATTTATAAATTAGATGGTGACGAAAAAAGCATTACTTAAGTATTTTTCTGCCATAACGTATTACAAAGAAATATATAAACCGAACGACATATCAGTACGTGATCTATTGATTAGTGCTCGGAACATAATGCAAGACGCGGTTAAATTGTGGTGCTTTATTGGACTCGTAAAGATACGCCTGTATAATACTGCCATCACACCATACGGGGTTCTTTAGCGATTCTTCGAAACTCTCTTTAGATTAGCAGAATAAGTCAATGGAGGCTGGCCCCGTACCTCAGTCGGTAGAGTCCCTGCCTGCCGTGCTAGGGGTCCCGGGTTCAATACCCGGCGGTGGGGGTGGGTAGTTTTCTCCGACCAAGTTAAAACCTCATCTTCCCCAGAGTCTGGAAGTATGAATGAGAATGTGAATTTGTGCGTGATCTAATTATTAAAAACCAACGAATACGAGTTAACACCTTCGGTATGCTCCAAAGGAGAACGGCCGGCGATATATGCATTGGAGTTAAAGCCGGGGTATAAATGGAGGAAGTCAATGGAAAATAATTGATTTACGTGTAATACACAGTCATATTTTATACATTTGGTTATCGTATTGATGAGTGTTCAACAATTTTAAATACGCTTAAGTAAATTATGCAGCTCTCCTCTATGACTACCTCCTATTGAAGCAAATTTTAACTAAAAGGGCACATGTGTTAACCTCCACATGATTTCTGGACTCTTTTTTCTAACAAGGAACCTAAAAACAATTCTTTTATATTTCCTTCATGTTGTTCCGAATAAATGTTTGAAGAAATGTATTTCCTTTAATTATTGATAAATTTTAATCCATAATATCCTCTAATTACTATTATAATTATATTGTAACGGGACCGCTGGGACACCCTGTGAGCAGCTGGCAACGGAAGGTAGGGGAGGACCGCGTTAGCCACACCTCCCCCTCGTTTGTCTTGTAGTGGTGACAGGCAGTGGTTGGGAGGAAAAACATCAGTGGGCCGTCTGTTTCTGCCCACCTGGTTCCAGAAATTACGGAGTCTGGAACATTCTCCTGGTCACTAGAAACCGGCGATATTCCTATAAAGAGGGTTACAGACAGACAGAGTTGGTCTGGTCAATCAGTTGGTTAGTGAGTGTGAGCGAGAAGACAGTCGCAGTTCTTGGTGTAAGAGTCAGTCAGTGACGTGTTAATGAACGAAAAGATTGTGCAACGGAAGACTGTACGAACTGGGTATGAGTATCGGAGTTTATGTAATCGCGAGTACAAGTGAAGTTGTAACGGACGAACTGGTAAATTGTAATTGTGTGCAGCAAGTAATTTTGTGTAATTGGCAAGTGTTAAACTGTAAGTCGGTGGAAATAAAGAACATTGTTGAGTGGTGTAATTGGACTTTTCATTTCACGAACCCACAAAGTCACACTGGTGTCAGGAAGCGGGAAAATAACATCACCAAAAATTACAACCATGGACGCGGCATTGGAAAATTTTTTGGAGAAGATGATGAAAATGCAGGCCGAATTAACAGAGAAGCTGGAGACTAGAAATAACCTGGCCGCGGAACTGAAACTAATCAGGACGGCTAGGGACAACATCACCGCAGAGCTGTAAGAAATGAAGACGGCAACTGAAAACCTCGCTGCAAAAATAGAAGCGGCAAACAACAACCTCATCGCCGAGAAGATGGAACAAATGAAGGCCGAGTTAACCACGGAAATGAGAGCAGCGAATGACCGTCTGGCTACCGAAATGAAGGTGGCGAACGAGGCTCTCGCCGCCAAGTTTGAGGAACGGTTGGCCGGCGTGAGGGATGACGTCGCGAACCTGGGCAAGCGGAAGAGTCAAGTAGACGACCGCCTTAATGACTTAGAGGAAAAGGCCGACAACATCGCAAAACCCCTCACCCGCCTGACGGAGGAAAACCGGCCTTATGTGTGGACGGAGGACGCCGAAGACGCTTTCCAGCACCCGAAGGGGACCCTGTGCAGTGCTTCAATTTTGGGTTTCCCGCAACCGGGTGGCGCCTTCATTGTGGACACCGACGCCAGCGACCATTGCATTGGAGGTGTCCTATCGCAGATCCAGGACGGCCACGAGCGCACAAGAGTGGAAGAGAAGGAGCGTGCCGCAGCAGTCCGAGTAGTTGTGGCAGTGCCTGCTGAAGGCTGGGATAGCGCAGGCCTGAGGAGGGAGCAGCTGGCGGACGCAGACTTTGGGCCACTCTTGAGGGAAGTGGACGCAGGGACGAGACCGACCTGGGAGGACATCGCACCGAGGAGCGCCACCTACAAGTCGTACTGGGCCCAATGGGACTCGTTGAAGACCAGAGAGGGCGTGCTATTCCGGGTATGGGAGTCACCCGATGGGAAGGCGCAGAGAGGACAGTTGGTACTTCCCCGGAGTAAGGTCCCGGAAGTCTTGGAGGAAGTGCACGCCGGTACTTCAGGAGGACACCTGGGAGCGAACCGTATGATTCACAAACTACGGCAGCGCTACTTCTGGCTGAGACTCCGAGCAGATGCTGGTGGTACACCTGGACCGCCTCGCACGCCTCGATGGGGCTGTTCGGGGGCGAACAGCTTTGAGGAGGGAGCAGTGTAACGGGACCGCTGGGACACCCTGTGAGCAGCTGGCAACGGAAGGTAGGGGAGGACCGCGTTAGCCACACTTCCCCCTCGTTTGTCTTGTAGTGGTGACAGGCAGTGGTTGGGAGGAAAAACATCAGTGGGCCGTCTGTTTCTGCCCACCTGGTTCCAGAAATTACGGAGTCTGGAACATTCTCCTGGTCACTAGAAACCGGCGATATTCCTATAAAGAGGGTTACAGACAGACAGAGTTGGTCTGGTCAATCAGTTGGTTAGTGAGTGTGAGCGAGAAGACAGTCGCAGTTCTTGGTGTAAGAGTCAGTCAGTGACGTGTTAATGAACGAAAAGATTGTGCAACGGAAGACTGTACGAACTGGGTATGAGTATCGGAGTTTATGTAATCGCGAGTACAAGTGAAGTTGTAACGGACGAACTGGTAAATTGTAATTGTGTGCAGCAAGTAATTTTGTGTAATTGGCAAGTGTTAAACTGTAAGTCGGTGGAAATAAAGAACATTGTTGAGTGGTGTAATTGGACTTTTCATTTCACGAACCCACAAAGTCACAATATTTTAAAACGTTGGTCACTTTTAAAAATAAGTATATTAAATATTATATTTAATATACCAAATTTAAAATACCAAATTCAATATTTATCCAAATTTTTTATTTTTACTTATATGTACCACATCTGGTGATACGCTATCCTAGATTTACGGCATGTAAAATCCTCAAGTCTGATAAAGAGACCTCTGAGCAAAATTAAGTGGCTTTTCATGCCTAAGTAGAATGGGATGCTGAAAACCACAGCAGCTAAAAAGCACCCATAAAAAGAGTTTCAAAAAGTAAACAGAAAGATGAACACATAAACATCAACACACACACATACAGGCACCCATTTGTAACAATGACTTTTTATTCAGAAACTCTCCAAACTTGCATTTAACGTTTCATTATACCAATATTCAGGATTGTAACATGATATTGAAGCCAAAACTGTAGTTATTTTGGAGCACATCTCTATGTAATAATATGAACGTTTTAAGTTACTAACATTTGTTACAGGAGAGAAGTTGAAATAATTATCTGTATTAAATTGAGATCACGCTTTCTGAGGCGTAATGAAAACTTGTGTATATTCTCCAGAGAGTAGAAGCTCTAGATACGTATTTTCAAGTGATTAAATGCGCCATCAGTGAAGGTAGCAGCAGCTATTTGATATTAGTACGTTTATGATGCAACTCAAGCTTCCTGATTTGTTAATTAATCATTTTAAAGTAACGTTTGGTAATTAATTCTACCTTCTGGCAAAGCTTTTCCAGTGCATGGTGCCTAAGATCAAATATTCATATGTAAGTATTTAACATGCCGTCAATAATCTCATCAAAACCTTGTTCTTAAGCTTAAAGTGTAATATTCATAAACGAGATTCTATAAAATGATACGAAAATTTGAATACTTAGGAGTAAGGTTGAATAACAATGGAAAGTGAGGAGCACACAAGAGAAACATTGAAGCAAAAGGGAGGGAGGCAATAAATGGAATAAGAATATGCAAATATAAACTAGAAATGACAACCAAATGGTTAGAAAGAATGTACGAATCACTAATTTAATCCAAAATGTTGTATTCAGTGCAGATCTGGGGGGGGCCACAGAGGTAAACAAAACGGTGGACCAAAACAACAGAAGGTTTCGTAAAGAGCTACTAGGCTTACCAAGGTCAGCACCTAGGGAAGTAGCTTTAGTAGAATTAAGAAATACAAGAAGAAACAGAATAATAATGGAAAGAATAATAAAATTTTGGTATAGGTATTTTGTTAAAGAAGAAGGGGAAGTTATGAAATTATGCATGAGAAAGCAAAAAATTTTAGAGAACTCAAATAGTTGGTGCGATGTGGGTAAATTAGTAAAATGCAGAATAGAAGATATAGAAAGACAGGAAATATGGGGAAGTCTAGAAAATGTGATATCATTACAATTTTACAAGAAAATAAAAAGAAATTGGGGACGAGAAGCATATGTAGATTACCGCAATAGGCAAGAGAGAGAAAGGTTAGCATGGATGAGAACATGAATAACATTTCTAAGAGGGATAGAAGGTAGGGAAAAGGGAATGTGTGAATTGTGTGGGGGAAAAGAAAGCATAGAACACTATGTAATAGAATGCGAGGAGGTTGCAATATGAAGAAAAAAGGTTTGGGAAGAAAAATGGGAGAAAGAAGAGAAGAGGATAGTAACTATAAAATCGTTAACGGGCAGAGAGGAAAAGAAGATAAGAACTATTGGTGAGTTCTTGCAGAAAGTAAAATAAAAATGGGACAGAAATGTAAAAAAATGTAAGAAAGAAAGAGGACGGGGAAGAAAGGGACTAATTAAGTAATTAAGGAGGCATGGAGGTTAAAAGCTACCTGGCAGAGCAAAAACAGGGTGGCATGCAAGTCAAGGTAGCAACAAGTTAACGACAAATAAATGTAGCCAAAAGATGTAAATTGTAATATTTTGGAATATGAAAAAATAAATATATCATATCATATATTGACATGCCTCGTGTCCTTTATGTTCCCTATTTACTCTCCCTATCCGTTTAATTGAAAAAGCTAAATATTCCAGTAGGAGTAATCACACTGAAACCCCAACTCGGCAAACGCACAATTAGATCTCACTGAACTTGTATATAAACAAAACGTTTAAAAATGGATATTTTCACTATGGAGTGTAGCTAAAGACCATTTGTTATGAATCTAAACCTGGCAGATATATTTTGAGATCCCCTTAACGCTTTTGTGCAGCAGCCAATATGATTGTGGACTGTACCGAAGTTAAACTATGCCCGCTTTAGCAATTCCTACTTCAGCACGTATTACGACAGGTCTATGGCACCAATAAACCTCCACGTAGGTACGTTCTTCCCCATTAAATGGAATTACTGCAAGTTGGACGTTTCTCCGTATACGGCTGCCGTACTTCTCATATCCATCACGTCTAAAGTGATAGTTACGACCTTTGGATGGGATCACATTCTGACCTTTAGGGGTAAAAGACCTCCAAAACACCGCACGTGAGGCTCCAAATCCATCGAGGCTCGTTTCGCAGAACAAACCGAAAAGTCCTGAATCTTCCTCTAGATGCGAGAAGAACCTGCTTTGTATTGCTGATTAACGTTTTTCTCCTTGATATATAATATTTTTAGACACTTCAAAAGAAGTAAAGCTCAAAGTAGAGATTCAAAAGAGTTAAGATTATTAATAACTCAATACGTGAAGTTCAAATTTCATTGCGTTTTATTACTCCAAACGTTTAAAATATTATATAAAGATCCTGAACTTGTGAACCTTTGAAAATACAGAATGGAGATAACATAGAGTTTAATATGATTTTATGCCCATTCCTACTTCACGCAGCATCTTATAAAACCAAATAGTAACTGATAAAACAAACTTGGATGGGAAACATTGCAGATATAAATTTAGAGCTCCTCCTCGGTATTTTTATTTCCATACGGATTGAGAAAAATATAGATCGTTCTGCCTGAATTAGAAATACAGACCTGCAGAAAAGAATGCAAGAAATATAGGTAAATATCTAAGGAAATTTAGAGAGAAATGGTTAAGATTGGCGAAGAATAAATAACAATTAAGGGCTGGAAAACTAGAACGAGGGATACAAGGCAGAGGAGGGTCATTAATACGCGAAAACAAGGGGTTATGTGTATTGAGACCAAAACTCGAGGCAAGCAAGTAGGAAGAGTATGTTAGATGTGAATAAGTCATTTTGTTTTTGTGTGAAAGAAATGTTACAAATGTCAATGTATCAATGAAATTGTATCTAGAAGAAAGGTGAGAAAGAAAGAAATAATTCTAATTCTACTTTCTAAAAATCGTCTACTTCTCACTTCTTATTCACAATCATAAAATTTTTATTTTACGAATTTTTGAGACAGACTAGAAGTTATAAAATAACCTCTCTTAGATCCATTGAGTTTATAACTTAATACAGATTCATAACTCCATACAGATTGCCTTCAAAATTAGTGATTCTGAATTTTTAAAAGCTATTGAGATAATTTTAATATGTAAAGCGAAAACCTAGGGTGCATTCATTAGGTAATATGTAACATGTAGCTGTATGTATATGTACGTTGCTATATATGTGAGGAAATTCATACAACACTACATACGTATCATTTGTAGTGAATTTCATGAATTATTTATGCATCAATTTCTATTGCATGCGTTCCAAGATTTTTTTTAAATATTACAAGTACTGTCATGGCTATTAATAATTCACAGTCACATTGAACAACCTCAATATGGGGTTATAATTTATATGGGATTATAAATCTATGTGGAGATAGTAAAAATTATTTATTATTTCTAGTGTATTTTAAAAACGTGACAGAACAAGCTTGTATTTCTATTTAAATTTAAAAATTTATTTAAAGTTTAAGTGCTGTACCTGGTATAGTGATAGGGTGCCTATCAATTAAGGACGCAGTTTGCAGCTTGTGACTATACAATAAACTGAACATGCTTTATTGACCAGCTTACATATTTATTATCCCACTTATTGCTTATTTTAACACTACTAATCGTGCATGGCATTTAATCCCCTGTTTTAGAACAAATCTTTCATTCTACGTTGCAAGTTGTAGGCAGAGGTGTAAACCTAAAGTTTTTATTCAGCAGGTGTAAGGAATTCGCCGTGCAAAACCCACCTCTACGTAGGCAAAATATAGTGCTTTTTCCAGTGCAAAATGGCAAGGAAAACACGTCTACATACAAATATAATAAACAGGATCACTATTCTTGCTAAAAACGTGTCCTTTTTTCTGCGTTGCTACAGACAGAAAAAAAATGTAGCGCAACTATGCACAATAAAAAGCTGGTGCACATGGAACTGCTTCTTGGTAATGTAAGTAGTTCCCGGTTTAAAAAAGGCACATGTAAAAAAGATATAAAAATCACATTGCCTGGATATATTATTTCTCTCCCTGGACCCGCATTTTAAGCCGGGTGTAATAACAGGGGTACTTCGTTTTCTTTTAAACTTTTTATGCTCGCATTTTTTCAGCAGTAACTGAATATCTCTTTAATTTTAAAACTCAGCAGAACCCCACGGTTATGCTTCTGTTAACCAGTTACCTAGTGAGATTTTTGTTACATTTTTCTTACTTATTTTTCTCCTTCTATCTGTTTCTTTTTTGCATTGTATGTATCTTATCAGCAAACGGGTTGGTAACGCTGAAGGTCATTGTTTCGATCCATCTTGGCCTCTACTCTAACCATGAGGCCGAGCGGAATGGCTCAGGATGTTTCGTATGTGGCCCCGCATTCATGAGTTTCGGGTTCGATTCCAGTGGCCAGGCTATCTGATCAATGTGTTCTTCGGAGTTTATTCCGATCGCCAGGGCGAATTTTCTTCTTCTTCCTTCTTCTTCTTCTTCTTCTTCTTCTTCTTCTTCTTCTTCTTCTTCTTCTTCTTCTTCTCTTCTTCTTCTTCTTCTTCTTCTTCTTCTTCTTCTTCTTCTTCTTCTTCTTCTTCTTCTTCTTCTTCTTCTTCTTCTTCTTCTTCTTCTTCTTCTTCTTCTTCTTCTTCTTCTTCTTCTTCTTCTTCTTCTTCTTCTTCTTCTTCTTCTTCTTCTTCTTCTTCTTCTTCTTCTTCTTCTTCTTCTTCTTCTTCCTTCTTCTTCTTCTTCTTCTTCTTCTTCTTCTTCTTCTTCTTCTTCTTCTTCTTCTTCTTCTTCTTCTTCTTCTTCTTCTTCTTCTTCTTCTTCTTCTTCTTCTTCCTTCTTCTTCTTCTTCTTCTTCTCTTCTTCTTCTTCTTCTTCTTCTTCTTCTTCTTCTTCTTCTTCTTCTTCTTCTTCTTCTTCTTCTTCTTCTTCTTCTTCTTCTTCTTCTTCTTCTTCTTCTTCTTCTTCTTCTTCTTCTTCTTCTTCTTCTTCTACTACTACCTTCATGGATTAGACTATAGCCTGTTTCGGTCTCACATCGATCATCCATCGTTTCCTAGGTCGTCCTATTGATCTTCGTCCTTTCGGTTTATATTCCATTATTTGTTTAGGGATTCTCTCTGGAGTCATTATTCCTAAATGTTGGAGCCAATTTTCTTTATATTTTATTAATTTAAAAAATGATGTTCCATTCATTTCTTATGTCTTCATTTCTAATTTGATCTTCCCTTGTACATCCCTTAACAGATCTTAGGAAACGCATTTCTGCTGCTTGTATTTTACCAAAATCTTTGTTTCTTAATGTCCATGTCTCGCTTCCATATAGCAAGACAGGGAGTGCCATGACAGAATAAAATTTTAATTGAGTTTCTCTTCTTGTTTTACCTTTTAGTGTTCTCTTAATTGTTCCAGTTACTGCTTGAAACTTACTTATTTTCTGATTATGTCTTGGTCCATTTCATAACTTAGGTCACATCCAAGATACTTAAAATGTGAAAGGCGAAATGTAAAAGGCGAATGCTGGGTAACTTAACTACATTCCCGAATGTCCTGTCCCTTCATTTCATTTGCATTATCATTTCACATCATCCCTCATTATTTCTCCTGGGGAAGTCCCATTTGGGGGCGTAGGTACAATAGACCATGACTGGAACTCCGTGCCGAGTCCCCTCCGAAGCATAATTCTATTCAATCCAATCCTGACCATGACTTTCCCGTAGTAGCCAAGGCAAATACTGAAGTTGTGTGTTCTACTACAAACCTCTTCTCTCCCATTTCCTTCCTCTTCGTGCTTTTTCATGTTAAATAATAACTTCGAGGCTTTGTGCTGATCTGCGGGCAGCTGGCGTAGATTGCTTGCGTGTTGAGCCTCTTCATTGGAGGCTTCTAATCGAACTTTCCCCGGATACTACAAGAGGAGAGCCTTTGAGTCCCCTCCGGGGATTTGGAAAATATGCGCATCTTTGCCGTCCGTTCCTGCAACCCATACGTCTCTTGTGGTTCCTTCCTCTCCTCCGTTCCTCCCGGGTGTACGCACAGTAATTTTAATTGCGGGTCGAGGTGCAAAATGTTCCCTCCGTTAACACCCGCCCTAATTGCTTGTTTAAAAACTGATATTCGCATGATTTTTCTCTATTGGCCATTCAGAAACATTCTTCTTCTTATTTTTATTGTTCTTCAGTGAATAGGTTGAACAAAACTGAATAGAGAATGAGATATGAGTATATCATATGTAATTTTAAATATTCCTATGGAAATTCCACTGCAAATACACGTTTGATGTCCCCTTTATAAGAATAGGTCTTAAAAGAGAGAGAGAGAGAGAGAGAGAGAGAGAGAGAGAGAGAGAGAGAGAGAGAGAGAGAGAGAGAGAGAGAGAGAGAGAGAGAGAGAGAGAGAAAGTGTATGTATGTGAACCAAACGATTCACAAATGATAAGGCGGATAAACAGACCTAATATTTTAAGTTAAGCAGTTTCTGAGGATGTAACACGAAGATTTTCAGGACAGTGCCTCATTCAAACTTATATGTATTTTCTCAAATAAGATATCGTCGTTTCTAATGCTTCCCATTTGATATATGGCAATCGTGTACAGAGGACACCTCGCTCGCTGTAACCTCTGCACAGATCTACTACAACTAACACCAGAAGGAAGGGATCAAGTAAGGAAACGCAGGAGCCCACAGAGCTTCAGGCAACTTGGGTACAGGGACGCGCGGAAATCTTTAACAAAGCCGAGCGTACATCCTTGCGATAGAACATGCTACAGAGCCACCAACACTCTAGGTCAGGTGTCAACAAGCATCTCCATTATGAGAGGATAGCCACCCCAAAACGTTGCCCAAAGCCAAGAACAGAATTTACAGTGTGCAAACATCCGTGCCAAGTGCCCTATATCGCCATACACTTTGAGCCTTTAATCAGATATGGTAGGTAAGGAAATAGAATGAAGGCAAATAATAGAAAGGAAATCCTAGCATTAATCATCCTAGCATTAACTTCAGTGCCTGGGAGAACCATGAGAATCCCAAGTTGGAGTGCACGGTCGAAGGTGATCAAAACCACGGCTCCTGGAAGCGAGTCGTCACTTTATCCTGATTGTAATGACCTTCGGGGATAACCTATCCCACCAAAAGGAGTGGATCCTGTTCTAAGGTGGAGCACTCGGAAAACGCAGTGTGCCACAAGTGTAGGCTGATAAAAATGGTGATTGAAGGAAGGGACCTACAGCTTTCACCGTTGACTCTGAACCTCGTTGGGGCTTGGGAATACTTAATATGAGCTACTCAGAGGCTAAGGCTTGGAAACGTAAAATCACTGTTTAAAATCTTCACCGTGAATCGAACCACGAAACCCAAGCTCGAGAGCCACAGATGAGACTACTGAAATACCGGTATACTGGTAATTAAAATGTAATTATATCTTGAAGTTTCTGCTGATAATCTGTGCAGTAACCTTCACTGTTGATTAATATGTATATACTTGTAATACAACTATTAGGTACGAGGTGACCAAGAAAGCACTATAAAAAGTGCACAAATGTGGTAAAAGCGCACAATAACTAATACAATTTTATACCATTAACTATTGCGAAGGATATATTATTACTGGTGTTAATTATCTAATCAACTCCTTTGAAGAACTTAGGTCTTCGTTTCTAATGAAAACTTGAAAGTCAAAATAGAATGTATTTAAAAATATTCCTTCTGGGAACATTTTTGTCTGTATTTATATTGCTGAATATAAAAGATAGGTTTATATAATATATGTATATGACAGTCAATAACCTGCTATAATATGGGCAGTTAAAACTATCTGTTGTCAAATACGTAAGCACTAAATGGAATTTTCCTTGTAGTTCTCACTTTTTACAGCCCTTCTTCTTAAAGAATCAGAACTCCTGTGATCCCAACTGGAAACTTTCGAATTTTGTTAAATGTTTTGATCACGTTCCTTTAACGCTGCACATTCCCGTGGGTTAGGCATGCTGCAGTACCTTAAAATATCGCTATAGCTAAAAATCCAAAGGCTTCAGATCATGTGCACGGGGCCACTATGCTAATGGATCTCCTCCACCAATCCATTTTCTATAATACTTTTGTGATACACACTGGCCACAAGACAGAAATTTGGCGTGGTGCTTCGCCATGGATAAACTAATATATGTATTTTTACAAATATAACTTTCTAAATTACCCAGTAAACCTTCGCAAAGTAATCATTGACGTTGTTTCGGTTTGGTAAACTGTACGATCTCTATGTGACTGTCAGTCCAGTTAATATCTATATATCCATATATGGAATGAGGTTAAAGTGAATTTAAGACAAATCACTCGATTTTTTCTGTGCGATGATTATGTTATTTCTATGAACTTATTAATGAGATTGATGTGTGGTTTTCACAGCATTGTTTGGTAGTTGGATTTTCCTGGTTTTAGCCTATAGATTTTAATAACACTTAAAAGGTCTATTTTTGGAACAAAAATAAACTTGTTTAAAAGGAACAATACCCAATTAGATCAAAAAATAAAAAGTACGGTAAATTAGTATGTTAATGGTGTTTTCCGCAGGATTCTAGTGCCAGTACTTCACAAGATTATAAAGAATTGTCAAAGCATGCAAAGTGAGACATTTTTATACTAATTACAAGTAGCTGGCATGGTTTAATTTCTATAAGAGTACTCAGATGTTCAAATTTTTAATCAGAAAGTAGTTTTTCAACCACGTCGTGGTCATCTTCAGCGGGCCATACTGCAGCGACTAAGTGTGGTATTTCTTCTACCTCTCCAAAAAGGTTAGTAACTCCGCCCATTGGAAATCTCCTGATTTTCAATGCCAACCTTTGGAACTGCAACTCTTGTATAATTCTCGACTGAAGAAATGATCTCAGTGGACACAGATAATTGGATGTCACCTGTGATATTGGCAAGTTGAAGTTGAATCGTCTCTGGACGTGAAGAAATCAAACTTTTGGATGTTTGTTGAGGGAGATGTACTTCCTCTTCTGTCTCCGTCACTGGAAACTTACACTGGTTGCCAGATATCTGTTCCATCTCCTTCATTGGAATCCTGAGTTGGTTGAAATCTGTATTACAGTTAACACGATATCTTATTTTGAAACCCTTTCACACCGACAATTTTATGTTCCATTCAACCGGCTTAGTCACTGTTGTTATGGTTTGTTTACTCGTGTTTGCGGTTCATTTGTGCATTGCGACGTTCTAGTCAGTTAGTGACAGTTCAAGCAGTAGTTTGTAAATGAAGATGTGATTTACCAATGCAGAAAAAGGCGACATGCTCATGGTGTAAGGAGAGTGTAGGAAGAATGCAGTTCTTTCTTGCACGGTGTATAGGTACGGTGAGATATCCCAATAGACGTCCACCTTCTCGGCAATTATTCGTCAGCCTCTTCAGCCATTTACGTGAAAGTGTTAGTGTAACACGAAGAAAACGTAATAGAAATAAACAGATGGCTGGAGACGTAGGAGAAATTAATGTTTTGGCTGCTGTTGCAGCTGCTGCGCAAATTAGATCCCGCACAATCGCACGTGGAAGTGGAATAAGTCAGGCAAATGTACTTCGCATTCTCCATCGACATCACTTCTCTCTCCATCAAGAGCTACATGGAAACGATTTTGAGCATCCTGTTTACTTTTGTACATGGGCGTTAAAACATGATACTCCAGATTCATTAAGTATTTTGTTTAATGATGAAGCAACATTTACTAATCATGGCCAGGTAAACCGCAGATAATTGCACTATTGGTCTGTTGACAGTCCGCGTTGGCTTCGTCAGGCGAAACGTCAGCGTCAATGGAGTTTAAACGTGTAGGATAGTGAACCATCAGCTTATAGATCTTTTTTATAGAAAGAACACTAAACTCGCACGAGTATCTCAGCCTCCTAACAGACCATCTTCCACAGACCAGGAGGAACTGTGGTTCCAGCATGATGGCTCTCCATGTCATAGTACACAAATTACTACTGCTGGTCTTCACGGATTATTTCCAAAATTGATGGATTGGACGAAGCAAACCTGTACCTTGGCCGGCTCGTTCACCTGATTGGACTCCATTGGACTTTTCTATATTGGGAAAACTGAAATACACTGCCAAAAAGGATATATCAACTACACCAGATGATATAGAACAACGTAATACTATTGCCTGCTCTGAAATTTCTGCTGAGAGACTAGAACGTGTGCAGTAGTCTTACCACAGGAGACTGGAAGCTTGTGATGGTGGTTATTTTGAACACAAGCCATTAAGGTTAATTTGGCACAGAGGCGGTGCACTCTATTTTGTATTTCTTTAGTTTGCGTTGCCACACGTAGTACAAGTGTCAGTGTGTAGAACATTCCAAATAAAATATCTCGCGAACTATTGGCTCTATAATCCTGTGGAAAACATCATTAACATTTTAATTTGCCGTAATTTTGGTATTGGTAAGTATTGTTTATTAGGTATAGTGCCATATAAATAAATATATGTTTGTTCCAAAAATTCACCTTCTATGTGTTATTAAAATTTATATAGGCTAAAACTACGAGCCCCTAACTACCAAACAATGCTGTGAAAACCGTACGTTAATAGCACCTTCCATTTCGGAAATATTGCCGATGCAAGTTTTAGGTGATTAAGCTTGTATAATGTTCAAGAACTATGTAATGATGTTTATTGCTCAAGGACAAATATTTGTAAATTAAAGTACACCCAATTATTTTGTGAACAAATCTGTGAGGAAATGCTGTTATTTACTCAATCTTGCTGTCAGTTCATTAGGTTCGATTAGATACCTTCCACACAGCGTGGAATTCAGTTATGACAATTTTGCAGCAACTGTGACCGACATTAATAACTTTAGCGTCAGTTATTGTAGAAGTGGCATTCTTTGCACATTGCATGTGTACCTTAGTCAAGCTTTCCTAGTGTTCATTAGCGTCAAATATTCTACTGCTATTTTTCCCCACGCTACAATGAAACGTATGCAAGTGTACACACAAAGGGGTTCTTAAACAGGCAGTGTTTGCGGTCTCAGAAATATCCATGTAACTTTCGTCGACTTAGGCTTGGGAAGATTACACTCGCTACATAAATTATTTCCGTGAAAATGTTGACCCCAGCCTTTGTTGTTTCATGTGGGACCTCTGTGAGAGCGAGACAAGATTAGTTTTACCTCCCTTACTGGATTATTTACCGCTCCATTAAATATTCCAGGTCCCTCATTGCCAACCGGCAGCGCAAGAATTTGTTTTGAGGCGAAAAATAAACCACCGCTTTAATGGCATTTCGGGGCAGCACGCCGTAAAAATAATTAGCACCCAAAAATGGTGTCTATAACATTCTTTCCTACAAATTAAGGCGCTAAAACTTAATATACTGGAATTAAAGTTTCAGCAGCAATATCTAAGATTTTTAATGGTGTTTCGCTTAAAGCGACCGAAGAAGTTCTCCAAAACTACTTCTGCGCTTTCTTGAAGAAGTACATAAATTGGCGTTCTGTAAGGACCAGTAAGCACATAAGTACAAATTAGTTTACACTAGGTAGCACTCGTGGTCGTTTCTGAAGTCTCATTGACATGACTAATTACAAAAATTTCAATCCAATATGAATTTTGACTTTTTTCACCCTTTCTGTGACAGTAGAAGGACTAGGGAATTACAATTTCTGTATCTTCTGTTAGAGTTTCTTTCTTTCTTTGTTTTAAACCTGTCTTAACAGACCATAACATATGTCTTAATAAACATATATTCATCGTGTAAATAATTTAATATACTCTCCACCGATTCTTGGTGACTTCATTGTATAGCTATCTGGAAACCTTAATAGTGCATCCTCCCCGTTATTCCTCAGAACTGTATCATCAAAAGATTTTGTAATATTTGTACTGACGAATTCTGGTGACATTCATAGAAAAGGTGTGTAATATCCGTTTATCATAATTACTGATTTCTTTAACATCTTACCAGCGGTTTTGCAAATTCTACACGCTGTAGTCCTTTAGTGTGTAAGTATATTTTAGCATGAAAGCTTTCGTTGTTTATATCGTGTTTATATCTAACATTAAGGAGTTTACTCTTAGAGCTTTATATTTTTATAGGCCTTGAGTATGAATGAGTAGAAGCTATTTCTTTTAACCCTGCAGTAGGCGCGTGACTGACCTTAACGCGACTGGGCGCGTGGTCTAAAGTTGTAGACCATTTTATTTTATGCTTTTAATTATGACTATATTGGAATTAGAGGAATTAATTTACATAAAATACACCAGGAAAGTATTAATAATGTAAAGTAATGTTTTAGCAATAGGAAAGAGGTTCAGAGAACAACCATAGTAATAAAAATATTATATCGGACATTTTAATAACAGAAAAAGAGGCCATTCCACTCCATTATAGATTTTATAATGCAAATGCAATTTATATTCATTATCACAACTTAAAGTTAATTTAAAAAGCTGTAGAAACTTACAAATATTAATACATTACATAACTTTGCTCTTATACAGTTAATACAAACGTCCTTCATGTGATATTTACATGCGTGTTTGTAACATTTTCAACAGAAACGCCAGGTAGATTTGTTGCGTTCTCTTGTACTATATTTTCTCCACTTTGCTCTTTAATTCCTAGAAGCACTATTGCACGCCTTCTTATTCCTTTAGGAGGCTGAGGAATTTTAGATTTAATTCTATCTGTGGCTTCATAAGTTCTCGTGACAAGTTGTTAATGAACTGTCTTTGTTTGGTTGGTATCCAGTATTTGCTTTATGAATGCAAAGAACATTAATTGCAGAAGTATTTAGCAGGTCATTGAAATGACCATGGGCCATCGGTATGTGTTACAGGCCTCAGTGTGTTTTTGGCATAGCTGATCCATTAAATCAACTGCAACTTTTGTCCTGTTGTAACAAGTAGCAATTTCAGGTTTTCTTTGCATTCCTGTTTCTTCATCAATAGCATCATCGTCCTGCATGCTGGATATAACTAATACAGGTATATTGTTCTTAGGAAAATAGAATACTCTTCTCTAAATCCAAAGAAAAATGAATTTTGTTCAGTTTTTTATACTTGGTAAGAATTCTGGATCAATCTTAACTTTATTCTTTCGAAGAGTGCCAACATAAGTTAGTTTCTTTTCATGCAACAATTTTCAACAGCCGCCATGTTAAACTGTAAACAACATACAAATAGATTCATAGAAACAATATTCTTGATAAAAGGTACAGTAATTCTAGACCGATATGGATAACTAGACATATAAACTAAACATACAACACATAGCTATTAAGCCCGCCTCGGTAGCGTGGTGGTAGCATGTCTGCCTCATGTTCAAGAGGTCCTGTGTTCGAATCTCGGTCAGGGTGGGTTACAGGGATAAGGTTTATCCGGGATTTTCCCTTATCCTGAAAGACGAATGTCAGGTAACTCTAAGCTCCATTTACCCCGGACTCATTTGAGCATCATTTCACCCATTCTATTCATTGTCTGATAGGACGTAACGTTGGAGGACGTAAATTACAACAACAAGAAATAGCTATTAAGCGACTCGATTAGGCGCGTGGTCTACAGTGGTAGACCAACGTAAGACAGCCGTCAATAATAAAAGCCTGTGTCACTTTCAAAGGAACTGAGGTACTGATATGAAGAAAAAAGCGCGCCTAACAGCTACTAAGAAGCGGGAGTGCATGCCCAACGCAGAAGTTGAAGAAAACAATTCGAAACGTACGCGCCAACTGCAGGGTTAAAGAAAATTAGAGTTTCAATTCGATATTAAACACGAAAACAACCACGAAAGAGAAGCTAAAATGCATAGGTAGATCCTGCTAGAACAGAATCACCTCGTATTTGCCTACCGACATGGGGAAACCAGGAAAATTCCATGATCAAAAAGGTCTGTTTTCGCGAGTCGAAACCTGGACTCCTGAAAGTGAACTTTATATGTTGCTGCGGAAGTATCTCGCTCGGTATCCTTTTTTATATTCTCTTGCATAACTAACTCAGAAATATGTTTACATTTAGATTGGGAACCTACGGGTTTTCCTTTAATTTGTTTCAAACTGCAAAATGTACTTGTTCAATTCTTTGGGAGCCACAGCCGTTTCGTACCATTAAGCTGAAAAGGCAGGCTGCTTGTTTAACCTTTCCGGCGAGTCAATACATATAGTCGGAGGTTTCACAAAATAGCGCAATAACCTAATAATTAAATTGCAGCAGTAAATTAAGAGGGCAGGGATACAAGGTGAAGGGGGAGGCAGTAATAACCCTAATTTCACCCGTGCTATCTTGCAGCGGCAGTTTCCGCCCCAATATGAGTCCACATAGCTTGCAGCGTACACCAGGGAGTAAATTGGGCATTTTTCCATATGGCCACAGCGAATACTCATTTTTTTCCTTTTGTTGAGCACAACCTTTTTGTAAGGGTGTAGTTTATTGGTCGTTCTTCAAAAGGCTGTTTAACAATGAGTCTTTAGGGAATCTATCAGAAGAAATGCTACAATGAAGCAATGTAATGTAAATTCTAGTGAACATAGCAAGCTCCTGAGTGTTGCCGAATATAATATAAAGTGAAAATGGTTGTGTGTTCTCATATTCCTGGATTTTGTGTAATCCGCTTTCTTTTGTTTTGTTGCTTTCAAGTTGTATATTTGCACTGCTGTTTACCTGAAACGAATAAATTGAGCACGGGACGAGAGAGATCCTCCCTTGAGTTTCCTTAAACCCACTAGTACTCTATCAATGACGCAACATGCTGATGTTAAAATACATTGGAACTCCGAAAAGAAAAGTATCTGATTATTGTGTGTTTTATACACTACGAGAGATTTCAAATTACAGGTAAAGTTTATTCGCTTTATGGTACAGTAAACACGATTTCATTACGAAGTTTTGGGAAATTAGTACAGTTTCAGTTTCTTTAGCAGCCATTTATTAACTAACAATATACCTAAATAAGTATTGCCTATTGCGATTTAAAGGTAGAATTACAAAAACTAAAGCTAAAACTCAATTGAAAACGAACCAGCCTTACCCGCAGCCGATTTGCATAGACAACAGTAGAAGATTACGATCATTGCCTACAAGGATCGCCTCTCAGACACTTTGGAACGACTACTGAAGTTGTATGACGAAATTCAGCATCTCCTCATTGATGAAGATTATAACACTGCGGAGAATATATTCGCACCGCCAAACGAGCTATGTAGAATGCTTCAAAATGAATGCAGTACTAAGATATCATTGTAGCACTTATAGATCTAGGACCCAAGATCACACCAGGCTCACACGTACCATTGATCTCTCATAATGTCGACAGGTGGAAGGTTTTAAGGCACACTGAAAACGGGATGTGCTTCTGGAAACTGTTTGAGTCGTTTCATCAATCAACAAGGACGTCTTTCTTCGAGGGTACCTCAAGATGGAACTTAAGATACTATTAGGCAATCACAGTTTCTAATTTTGAAGAAATCTATACGATGGTAGAACCGAATCACTGGGGTCAAGCTGGTGGGACAGTATTGTGACTTTGTGGGTTCGTGAAATGAAAAGTCCAATTTCACCACTCAAAAATGTTCTTTATTTCCACCGACTTACAGTTAAACACTTGCCAATTACATAAAATTACGTAATGCACACAATTACGATTCACCAGTTCGTCCGTTACAATTGCACTCGTGATTACGTACGGTCTTCTCACTAGCACTGCGTCCTTACACCAAGAACTGTGTCTGTCTCCTCACTCACTGACTAACTAACTAACTGACTGACTTCACTTCGCTCCGGCAGCCCCTTTTTATAGGAATATCGCAGTCTTCTGGCTTTCACAGGAAGGTTCCAGTAGATGAAAGATCCCGTAATTTCCAGAACACAGGTGAAAGAGAAACAGACCGCACAATCATGTTTCTTTCCCCAGCCGTCCCTGTCACCACTATAAGACGGACGAGGGGGAGGCGTGGCTAACACGGACCTCCCCTGTCTTCCGCTCTCAGCTGCTTCCATAGGGTGTTCCAAAGCCCGGGTGACAGTATGTTCGAAACGTGAATCGCTGTCTGAGAAACGCCAATCCCAAGTGATAGGATTAAATACCAATCTCATAATGACTGAAGTAGCTCTTAATTCAAGGACAAAATCATAATTCGGAGGTCAATATCAGAGTCACTGACACTATCATCCTTTCTTTGTTGACAAAAGCTAACAGCCATATCTACTGAACATCATTGTGAGATGAAGAATAGTTTGACGAAACAATTCACAATCTATCAAAAGATTGGCCTGTGGAAACGCTGTCCAATCTGGTCGTTTCTTTGGAGATAGGTGTGCCGAATAAAATCGAGATAGTTTCTATGCCCTGATATACCTCTGTTTTCTATAATGTGCTTTCCTTTGTTAATATATATTTCTACTGGTGTTTGTATGAAATACATAAATTGAATACAGCAGTGAGGAAGATCTTTACTTGAGTTGCCTCTGAGTAACATTAAACCGTATTTGCAAACATGATATTGAATAGGACGCTGAGAACATCCGCCTCGGTAGCGTGGATGGTAGCGTGTCTGCCTCACAATCACGAGGTCCCGAGTTCGAATCTCGGTCATGGTGAGTTACCTGGATAAGGTTTTTCCGGGGTTTTCCCTTATTCTGAAAGACGAATGTCAGGTAACCCAAAGCTCCATGAACCCCTGACTCATTTGAGCATCATTTCACCCATTTCATTCATCGTCCGATATGACTTAAGCTCGGAGGATTTAATTTAAAAAAATCTGAGAACATTCAATTAAATGACTTTCATAAATAAAACGAAATTCGTTCTCGTTTTGAAAGGGTAAGATAGATAAAAACAAATCAACAGTTTATCTCCAAGGGATGTTGCACTTGGATTCAATGACAAATTGATGGCTAGGAGTTAAGGCCAGTTTTCATAGAGAAGAAGCCCATGATATAGGTGTACTTTTATGTAGTCATGCTCATAGTAAAAAAGAAAAATCATGCTCATGACATTCAATGGAATTAGTGAAATTAGTTGCAGTAGTTCAATTCGTTAGCAGGTGAAAGAACAAACTTTTCCTTGTTTAAATAAAACCATGTTGAGCAATAACAGCAAATATGTTACAACTGCAATATTGCTCAGTACTGTCATGTAAGAAGAACCGGAAAACCGTAATATTTGCTGCTTTAAGCGTACCCCAGTGTTCTACTGTTGATTGATGAAACGAGCTGCTTACGTGGAAGTCAATAATAGTTAACTGAACATACTTTTCCGATTTTGAGTACTAAGAAAGTTTTTTGTAACGTATTGTCATTCAGCGCTCATTGATAATGCGTAAGTGAAATGTACAAGATAAAAGTGAAAACAAACTTTAAGTCATTTTTGTTCCTATAGATCATTTTCAATAAATTTTAAGGTCGTAAAGCGGTCATTGTACGGTCATTTTTTATATTCTTTAGGTAAACAAAATCTGGGCATTATTAATAAATAACCATTGATTGGTAATTTTCCCTAATGGTTGACTTATCTAACCATCCATGCAAACCTGTTTGCTTTTTGGTTTACATTTTATCATTTTAGTTTCGCTCATTATCTTTCGTCTATCCTGCATGTGTGCTGTTTATAGCAAATCAGAGCAAAATCCACTGGGAGCATTTAAACTACTGAGTTCAAAAGTTCTTGTTTAGCTGTGTAGAATGTTAGAGAAAGAGCTGCACTCGCGGAGTAATAAATATGTTCCGCAGTTGTTTTGCTGTGGCAGATAATAAATCCTTATTCTCATTCTACGGATGTAATACTCTCTCACTTGAATGTCCACTTTGTTCGTAAACTTTCTTCCACTCCCCGAGGCAAGCACATACACGCACACAAGAACTTTTGAGCATCTGAATGAGAGCATTGTTCCGTTATCTGGCATTAATATTTGGATAATTATATGTAGCAATCGTAATAAGAAATCTGCATTACTATTATATACCGGATGTATAAAGTTAATTTCCAGGGTTTTAAGAATGATAGAAAAGATTCGTGGCAGAAGTCCCGTTATCCTGTTAGGAAAGGTTAAATGATAAATCTCTTGAACGAAGTTGAAAAAAAATTAACCAGTGGCTATGAGACTTTTGAAATGGGCATTGTTTTCCTCTGTGTATCCCAATATTACAAATGCCGTAAAGTACTAAAACTGAAATGCTAAGTTTAATTGATTTGCTGTGTTACATATCCATTTAATACTTAACCATAAGTTAAATTTTGGTAGTTATCTCTGCCATTCCTTATTTACTTAATTTATGTACAGTAAGATTAAACACAAATGATATTAGTTAAGTGCAGAGGTTCTTCCCAGTCAGTCCAGGATTCGCAGATCCAAAGACCCTGGCCTCCTTCAACCCGGGAGCAATGGATACTCCGGGGTTCTTTCCATGGAGCAATACCTGATTTCTTAAAAAGCCCCCCCTCCCCGTTGACAGCAACGCCAAGACGGAATGGAAGTGGATACGCCACTTACGCGCGTCAATCCCGCAGGGAAGAATACCGGAAAACCTCGGTGGGGCCACCTGGTGATTTAGCACACCTTCCACTAGCTCAGCAGGCTAGTACCCGGGATTTATGAGGCAACCCTCTACCCCATCCGGGCGGCAGTAGCCTGGCCGGAGGTACCCAACTCCCCGTGTGTGTTGGGAACACACTGCCCCCTCGAGCCCAACCCAATCCGAACAGTTCTCCGACGTGAGAGGCTCGGCAGTTCGGCTCGAGGTTTCTCTAGTAACGTCAGAGGTACCATGAGTGCTAAGGGTCCGCAGCGCTCGCACCACGGCAGCTGAAGGGGACAGATCCCCTCCTCTACGGGTACATAAATGATATTACGAGGTGCGTACAAGTTTAATACCTCCTTTTTTGAGGACTGGGACGAGATACGAACTTTTGGTTTTCTTTAAAATACATGTATACTCTTTGTGAAGACCTTATAGAGATGGCAGCACTGTGCAGTGCATAGAACTCTAGTGGCTGCGACGAGTTAGGACTGTTTCCGTTACTTAAAATGGCGACGTCTATATTACTAGAACAGCGTGAAATTGAAATTCATCGCCAGTTGAGTGAGGCATGTGGTGATGGTACCATGGATGTGTCTAATGTGTGTTTCTGGGTTCGACAGTTCAATGAAGGCAGAACACTGTGTGACAACAAACCACGACAGTTGCGCACTTCGCCTACAAAATTGGCATTTCCTTGGGATCTGTGCACACAATCCTGCATGAAGATCTGAGAATGCTCAATCAGTGATCCTCCAAAACAACGTACTCCACTCGCTGGATTATGTCGTTAGACCGGCTGGTGCTAGGCCGTGACTGTCTTGGTTTGTTGTCACACAACGCTCTGCCTTCATTGAACTGTTGCATCCAGGAACGCATATTATACACATGGTACCATCACCACATGCCTCACTCAACTGGCGAACTCTGTTCTTGTAATGAAAACGTCGTCATTTTCAGTAGCGAAAACAGTCCTAACTCTCGTCGCTGCCACTAGAGCTCTATGCACTGTACAGTGCTGCCATCATGTATTTAAGAAAAATACCAGAAGCTTCTATCTGGTTCCAGTCCTGAAAAAATTAAGAGGTGCTATAACTTGAACACACCTCGCATTTATCTACATTAATAGAAGTTATGTAGCACTTCATGCAAAGCAAATTCAAATTTCCTCCACTTTTTCGATGTCTCTACAATGCATTATATATTATTAAACTGTTCTTGTAATAATTCAATTGCGTTGATATATTTCTCTGTTAATGTTTATTAAGCTACATAAGAAAGTAAGCAGAACGGTTGCACAAGAACAGTGAACAGCAGTTAGCTGTTCCTGAGAATCCAACTGTTATTATAAAGTACTATTTTATGTTTATTTTATAAATGCTGTAGAACCTAGAATACTGATAAGTGACATTCTAATAAATTATGTTTTAGTGAAGCATGCAAAGTGATCAGTAATAGCCCGCCTCGGTAGCGTGGTGGTAGCATGTCTGCCTCACGTTCAAGAATTCCGGATTTCGAATCTCGGTCAGGGTGAGTTACTTGGCTAAGGTTTTTTCCGGGGTTTTCCCTTATCCTGAAAGACGAATGTCGGGTAGCTCTAAAGTGTATGTACCCTGTACTCATTTGAGCATCATTTCACCCATTTCATTCATCGTCCGATATGACTTGACGTAGGAGAACGTAAATTACAAAAAAAAAAAAAAAAAAAAAAAAAATATCAGTAAGTAGTAATAGCATTATTGTTTAGTACTCATAACAAGCACTGGTGGATTTCACCGAGTGTATCCATGTGGTTTGTTCTTCGTAATCTGGTTTGTTTGTAGAATCCAGAACATAGACAGCCCCTATGTTGACATGTCATCGTTGCTAATGAGCTGTCACAATGTGGTAAATTTCTTGTTGAATCACCTCCATTAATTTAAACGCCATAAACATAATTAATGAAATCTGGGCATTAAGGAGATTAACATTGTGTAGAAAAATATTGCCCATCCCTTACAAATAAACCAGATAAGTCTTTCGGAATGAGGAAACTTCATACATCCTTTGGAGAAAAAAAGAAAAAGAAAAGAAAAAGATTCTGGAATCGTATATTTTTCTAAGTGCACATCGTATCCACGGCCGGTTTACAAAGGTGTCACGAAACGCGTCTGTTAAGCTTCGTCCTACTGAATCCCCTCATAATTGAGTCTCAGTTATTAACCGTGAACTAACAGGCAAGCGGTTACAGATAAGCATGTAGGAGCTCGACCTACAAAGGTTCGAATTCCGGACATCTTTTTTATTGTAGAAATATGAAATGTGTATTACGCACGTTGTAATATAGCTTCCAACTGCTAATGTTTCCCGTAGGGAAGGGGATCCGTCTCCTTCAGCTGCCGAGATGCGGGCGCTGTGGACCCTTAGCACTCGTGGTACCTCTGCCTCTGACGTTACTAGAGGAACCTCGGGCCGAACTGCCGAGCCCCTCCCTTCGGGGAGTTGTTCGGATTGGGTTGGACTCGAGGGGGCAATGTGTTCCTGACACTCACGGGGAATTGGGTACCTCCGGCCAGGCTACGGCCGCCCAGAGAGAGTAGATGGTTGTCTAATAAGTCCTGGGTACTAGCCTGCAAAGCTAGTAGAATGTGTGCTAGATCACCAGGGGGCTCCACCGAGGTTTTCGGTAGTTTTCCCTGCGGAGTTGACGCGCGTAAGTGGCGTATCCACTTCCATCCCGTGGTCATTGGACTTTTGGGTAGATCCTCTGCACACATAACATAATAACTGCTAATGTTTACTTGAATTTATGGCAATTATGCTCACACAAGCCTTTTAAAACTAACTGAAATAAATGATATATTTCTGTATGTAAAATAAAATAAGAATGGAAATTAACTTACAATCAGATGTGTAAACATTCTGCTCGAATTACTGCCCTCATTCTACGGAGTATGGATGAGACCAAGTTCTTGGTGAAATTGTTACGAGAGGATACTTTCCATTATATGCCAGCAACATGCATAACAGATGCAAGAGCCCGGTGTTTACACAACCAAATATTAGGACAACTTTATAATAACATTGCATTGATTTTGGAAACGACAAGAATAAATATGCGTTTTTATAAATGAATTTTTTAAAAATATTATTATTTATCATCTGCAAGAGAATCATAAGGCATTCCTGTTAAAACAACATGCTCATCAAGGGTTCGTACTCCTGTTGGTACACTTACATAGCTCTGAAATAAAGCCAGAGTGGCATTAAAGCGTATAATGAGATTGAAAACTTCAATGTTATAGCAGGGATTCAATTCATTTAACTTTTAAATTTGATTATAACTTTACAAAACGTATACTGTGAACGCAGCGTCAGCGAATGCTTCCGATATTTTCCGAATCGAACTTCGTTTCTGGCAGATGCTTTTTCCCCTTCCCAAGGATGTCATTATATTCACTATGGAGAGCAAATAAGGAGGGAATCACTATATAAGATAATAAAATGTTTTACTCTTTGCAATACTATAGCAAAACCAATAGCTATACCACTTGAAAAGGTATCATTAGTTATTTTTGGAAACGCAACAATAGTAAAGAATATTTGATAAATGTTTCATAAACAAGGAATGACTCGTTAATGTTTACGACAGCAAAAACTTTCTCATATAATTTATAGGCTTTAAGTGGATCTACATACACCCTTTGTATTGATGGAAATGTATTTTTCTTCTAAATATAGAATAAAATCGTTTATTTGAAGTTGCTCACTTGGATAATAATCTTTTTTATTTGAAGTTTTACGTCCCTCAACGTTAAGTCAAATCGGACGATGAATGAAATGGGTGAAATGATGCTTAAATGACTCCGGGGTCCATGGAGCTTACAATTACCCGACATTCATCTATTACGATAAGGGAAAACCGCGGAAAACCCTTATCCAGGTAACTCGCTCTGACCGAGATTCGAACTCGGAACCTCTTGAATGTGAGGCAGACACGCTGCCATCTACGCCACCGAGGCGGGCGACATTAATTTTCTTATAAATGCATCAACATTAATCTTTTCCTTTGACTTATGATTTAATTTAAATTCTAGGAGAGTTCTCTGACATGGTGTTGAAAGCACCCTTGAGAGGGTTCCGCGATAATGTATGAAGCTTGCCTTTGCGGTGCTCCGAGTTCAATTTCCGTGAATTACCTGCTCTGACCATTAATTTTTTCGTAATTTTTACTTTTCGGTAGATGAATGCTGGAGTTATTTCCTATCTCCTATCTCTGCCCATTATGTTCCTTTTGTTTATTTTTTTAATGTGCTTGTCTGTTTATTGGTGAATGACAGCTTCGGACAAATGACATGGATGTTCTTTCAAAGGAGAGAATGTTCTTCGTGGGCAGTAAAGTGCTTTTTTTGGTCACACAGGTCGCTCATTGATCTATCTAGACGGCAGTGGAAGCAGATTTACTCTCGTTTTCCTGGAAGAACTGTAAGATAATGGATCTACATAGCCTGAGCTGCGAGATGTTCCTCTTCGTTGCCCCTGTCACTTAGGCAAATAGTAGACTGTTTAATTTCATACCGTTCCGTTCATTCGTTTTGCATTGCATCTTTCAGATGCTTGGTGTATGGCGATGCGCGACAGATGGGACGAATGATTGCAGATTTTACATATGTTCTAGGTGTTAGGTGACGTTATACGGTCACTTTCTCCAAGTGGGGATATTATGTTTTTCTACAAACACCCGGTAATGGCAAGAGAGGGCTTCCGACCGCTTCAGCAGCTATGGTGGCTATTGCCCTGTGGACCCTTATTACTCATCGAACCTCTGACGTACATTGGGTCAAACATTTGAGCCCCACGTAAGGGAAGTTGTTCAAATTGGGTTGGTCTCGACGGAACATGTTTTGTAAACTACGGCTACTGGATACGTTTAGCTAGTCTACCGCCCAGGTAGGGTTGAGTGACGCCTAAAGGAATCGCCGGTACTATTATGCGTTTCATATGGGAAGAGCTCTGGACCACCACCAATTAGATGCGTCAGCGTGCTCTGAGTTGCCATCTCGTTACCCCCATTCTTTTCTTATTTCACTCTCTCTCTCTCTCTCTCTCTCTCTCTCTCTCTCTCTCTCTCTCTCACTAGACTTTGGCGCTAAACGTAAGGAAACGCAAACTTAGTTTTCCAAACTTTTATAATAATGATGTTGTTGAAATCACAATTAACTGATGGTTATTCATATATTATGCAATGTATTAAATGCTATAATTGTAATTATAGTTTATTAATTCCTATTTTTCTAATCCAACGGAACTGCTGGTGGCGCATCCATATAGCTATAAATGTCCTTACGTCAAGAGACAATTAGTTATTATCATTGTGTTCACCGTCTGAGTATTGCAAATTTGTGTTGATAGTATCCAAAATCTCATCAAGTGCTATTTATTTCCAAAATTTATCTTCTTGTAGTTTATCTGCATGTCTCACGCAGTTTTCAGTCTTATTGTTAGCTTGTCAATTTTTTTTTCCTGAAAAATCGTTCAACGTCAGTCAGTTTATTATTTATATTAGTAACATATTTTGATTCCACGTTAACTGTATTGAATTGTACTGACATTGAAAGGGGGAAGAGGAATTACCTCATGTCTTATTTCAATTGTAAGTTGATCCAGCTGATATACTTTCCCTGGTTTTTAAACGGAAGAAAGACTGAATAATACTGCTTAGAGCTCTCTAGAGTATACAGAAATTACGAACCATTCATAAACAAATACAAAATGTGGCTATTCACGTTCTTACAGGCCAGCAGGTAGTATACTGTTTGCTCTCTCTTTCTCTCTCTCCTTCTCTCACTCGAAATTAATATATATAGACTTACTTTAGGAAGTTATTGTCTCTGTGGCCTATCTGCCGTTTATAGTGCAGCCTCCGTGATTCCATCACTTCATCTCTTCCTCCTGTGGGCAGTCGCAGTATACAGTTGTGATAGTCGTTTTTAATCCAACCTCGGAAGGGGAATAATTAATATTATTAATTCATTTTATGATGTTATATAAAATGTAAAATTATTTTAGAAATGTTTGAAGTATTAATATGTTTAAATTTTGTTTGGTACGTAAAATTATATAACAAATAAATAAGCTGTATTGCTGGCTGCGAATGACATAGTCAACAAGAAACGTGTGCCCGCCTCGGTAGCGTAGATAGTAGCGTGTCTGCCGCACGTTCAAGAGGTCCCGAGTTCTAATCTCGGTCAGGGTGAGTTACCTGGATAAGGTTTTCCGGGGTTTTCATTTATCCTTCAAGACGAATGTCGGGTAACTCTAAGCTCCATGGACCCTGAAGTCATTTGAGCATCAGTTAATCCATTTCATTCACCGTCCGATATTACTTAACGTTGGAGGAAGTAAATTAAAAAAAAAGAAAGTAAGTGTGGTTACAATGGGAATGGAAAATCGATAGTCTTCCTCACAAGACCAGAGAGAATGCTTTTGATTGTCAGAATACAAAGACGTAAATACTTTTAGCTCGAAATTTATAAAAAAGGGAAGCTTCAAGTGTGATAATAAGTGTCAAAGTACTGTTCAGTTATGTTATAACTTCTTTTTAAAACTTTAAACAAGAAATAAGTTCAGCATATATAAAAGTAAATTCAATAATTTATTTTATTTTGGTAAACTACTTCTAGAAGGAAGAAAGATATCCATCCGAGACTATGCCTTGGGATAGGAGTCTTACATGTTTTGACTGGGAAATCATCTTTTAAAGTAACTCAAAACAAATTCAAATAACTAAAACAAAAATGTCTTCAAGCTTCATCAAATATCGCCACAAATTAAAAATATACGTAACTTCACATCACTACCAGGCAACTCATAAAACGTTGCATATAACGTTATATATTCCTTCTTCACTTGTCGACGCAACGTGGTGCAGAATCACACATTTGGAGAAAATAAAATGCCATCTCAGAAACTATTTTTTCAGTGTCCGCCTCGCTCCTTCTACCCTTAACGGCTTCATTGCATGACCTTTGGCATAGCATGTTAAACACGAATGAAGTCTAAAAGGAGGAAAATGTGCTGTTTCATCATTAGAACCGCTTGAGACAAACGGTTCGTCTTAGACTCGTTTACCTCCAGAACTGAACGAGGTATAATGTTGATCAACTTTGTTAATGTTCGAAAGAAAAAAAGCCAGTAAGATATGCATATCATGGAGTTCATCGCCACCAGACTGGAACCACTTCCATAGAGCATGTAATTAAGAGGTAGACCAGAGCGGTTCTGCAACCTCTCAATTACCGCTCATTTAACTCGATTGCATACTTTACCTTTGCCGCTCGTAATGCCTCAACCCACAATTTGTTGATTGTACTTCGTTAATTGAATTATACCTCCACTGCAGCTGTTGACGTAAGCAATGTGGTGCATTCACCGACAGTTATCTCAACCAGAAGTTTTGCTGTGCAAGTAAAAGGTTGATTTTTTTATCGCCTACAATTAATCTCTAGTAAATAGAGGAAGAATTGCATTTCACCCAATTTTATCAGGATAGAGGCAACTGGAAGAATAGCGGTCACATGACAAAAAATGTATACTTCAGAGATTAGTTACTTATGGGACTTTCGAGGTAAGTTGACTATATTAGCGAGTGAAAAAATTTAAAGCCTAGGGTTAAATTTCAAGGGCATGCTAAACATGAAACCTCACTAGTTCCATAAGTAATTTTATCTATTACCTAAAAATAAATCGATTTAATTATGAATTATTACAATCTTCTTCTCCTTCTTCACTCCATGGTTTGGACATATCACCCGTTCCGGCTTAATAGATCTCTCCAGCGTTTCCTGCGTCGTCCTCTGTCTCTTCTGCCTTTTCGATTATAGTTTAGTACTGCATTTGGATATCTTCCATCCTCCATTCTTAATATATCTTAATGTCATTGTTGCCTTCGTTCTGATATTTTGTCATGGATTGGTTCGATTTCTAATTCCTTTCTAATATCCTTATTTCTTATTTTGTCTAATACTGTACAACCTTTAACACTTCTTAAAAATTTCATTTGTGCAGTCTGTATTTTATTTAAATCCTTTGGTGTTGGCACACAGGTTTCGCTTCCATATAGTAATGTTGGAATAGCCATTGCCTTATACATTTCCACTTTTGTATCCCATTCTCACTCTGTTTCTAAAAGTTCTTTGGATTGTCCCACATATTGCTCAGAATTAGTTTACTTTTTCTTCTATATCAGTTGTATTTCTTAAACTTATGTTACATCCTAAATATTTAAAACTCGATTTTTGTTTTAAAAATCCCTTTTCCTAAAACAACATTTGATCTTACATAATTTCCTTTAAAAGCTTCATAGATATAACTATCTTTATATGTATACATATACATTGTAGATGTGTGTTTGTTTCTTGTTTTCCAGATACCGGACTAAGCCATCTACGAGGTAAACGATAGTCAAAGAGGTTATAATAATACGACGCTGTATTAGAGTAGGCCTTCCTGAAGATTAATGTGTTTTTGTATCGTAAATTTAAACTTCATTCTTCTGTTTTTTTTTTTAATTTACGTCCTTTAACTTTTTAAGTCATATCGAACGATAAATAGAATGGTCAAATGGGCTCACGATCCACGGAGCTTAGAGTTACCCGACATTCGTCTTTTAGGATAAGGGAAACCCCTGGAAAAAGCCTTATCCAGGTAACTCACCCTGACCGAGATTCGAACTCGGAACCTCTTGAACGTGAGGCAGACATGCTACCATCTACACTACCGAGGTGGGCATTCTTCTGCTTGACCTGCTATACTGATTCTGGTAGAGATAATTCGACTATTTGCAGAAATCATTCATGATCTGTTCATTTATTTATTATTTGTAATAATTTTCCTTTGAATTTTAATTTCATTCTTCTACTTGACCTGCTGTACTGTGAATTTATGGATTCGTAAACTTAAAGCTCCAGGTTGCAGAAATTCAAAATGATGTTTATTTCCGTAGAAAGACACTTGTACAACTCTGATATCAGCAGAATGACGTAACACACACGAGTGAAACCTTCGAGTCCGTCGGACACACGTCCACCATTAACAACTCTCCACTGACTGCTTCTCTGCACACACTCGGCTCCCTCTGAATCATTATTTATACACAAGCAGTTGTTCTCGAGGCTTCTCGAAACCTGACGAAGCCACATGAAGCCACACGAAAGTCACCGATATTTCGTGATGTAGCGAGAACAGCATGGAAACGTCTCTGTCTCTTTCTCCCTCTGTTGCTCTCTTTCTCTTTCACCGCCCGCTTCTCTTCCCTCGGCGTTCGCTTACGAGCGGCCTCGTAACAATAGTGATTCTGGTAGAGGTAATTCGCCTCTATAGTGAAATTATTCTTTGCAGAAATTATTTATGTCTAATAGTAAAAGGCCTACTTTTCACTAACAGTATTGCGTAACGATCTTTTTTTCTCTTCTTATGGTAGCGGATAAATAAATTCGCTCTATCGAATATATATACTAATATTGTATCATACAGTTTAAACTGGATGGGCTGTTATAAATAACGTAAATATAACATTCTCTCCTGCCTGGGATTAACCAAACATGTGGGACATTATGGTCCTTATACAGACAAGGGCCGTTCCGTGGTCGAGTGGTCTACCTGTTGGTTCTCACCAAGGCGGCCCGAGGTTGATCCCACGCGACCACAAAGTGAGATTTGTTTTATATAACAAGGCGCCATGTCCTCTGGTTTCCTCGCCAGCATTCAAACAATTGCTCCATTATCTTTCCTATCATTTCTTCTCACACTCATCTGCCATCCACTTCCCTCACTCTCATACCTGGCATCAGGGTGATCACCCATCCTAGATTCTCTCTGTCACTGGTCAAAGGGATTCCGTTCCTCAACCCGCATAAGGGTAAAGAGAAACAAGAATACCCTGACACCACGTAGTGGTAAAAGAAGGCAGTTAAAGAAGAAGAAGAATCAGGATGTAAAGTAAAACACGAGCTGCTAATTTGCAGTTCCGGAATGACAAACCTAATGAAACGGCGAAATTTGCGTATTTCATTCTACTAAGGAAAACTAAAGGAATATAAAAGAGAACCTTAAGTTCAATGAACAATGAGAGACAAATCGATGCCTACAAAATGTTAGTTCGGAACTGTACGACATTTGTCAGCTTTTATGTTCCCACAGACAAACTAAAAAGCATTAAAGCTGGGTCAAAGAATTAATGCTGCACACAAGATACTGTCAAACTAATTTAAACTTACCCTTCCGTATGTTTTATTCTTTTGTTATCAGACACAGAAATCGATTCTGAAGTTCCCAGGAACATACTTTTTCGACTTTAACGGAGGGTGGAATAATATAGCTCTTCATGTCCAGCAGATAAATTATGGATTATGTCTTCTGGCTGAAAGTACAATTCCAAGATAACATAATGTTGCTGACATATGTAAGGATTGATAAATAAGGATATATGTAAATGATTTAAATATACTTTTTGAAAGTATAAAGCGCAAAAACAATTAAAAGTACAACTGAAAACACTATGCGGAAAATAAAATTGGACATCATAAATAACGTAATGGCTACGGTATAATCCTGGAGGAGTGAATACTGGGAGCAAAAATAAGGTGAAATACGAGGGTTGTTCAATAAAGAATGATTATAACTTTTTACGGTCATATTTTTCGCACTAAAATTAAATCTTATTATATTCTGTTAGTTTAATGTGAAACAAACACGCCGTAGTAGTTTCATTGTTGCTACTCTTGGTTCCTGCCTGTGAGAACCAGGCAAGTTCAGACATGTTCAGTATCGCCTACCGCTGCAATGGAGGTAACTTGCAGTTAAAGTTGATGTTAGAGGAAGATCCGGAGTTTATTTCAAACGTAATCACTACTGATGAAACTTGGCTACATCATTTTGATCCTGAGAGCAAACAGCAAAGCTCGGTGTGGAAATCTCCTCCATCACCAACCTCTTTGATATTCATACAATGGTTTATCAGCAAGTTGTACCTGCACATACATCAGTAACTGGACAATACTACAGGGATGTCCTGAAAACATCGCAAGTCCATATCAGGTGCAAAAGACCACATTTCCATGAAGTAAGCTGGATGCTACACCACGATAATGCGCGGCCGCATATTGGCATTGTTGTTGCGAATATCTTGCAGAAATCAACGTGAAGTGCATCCCTCACCCTCTCTATAGTCCGGATTTAGCCCCATGTGACTTTATTCTATTCCCTAACTTAAACAAACGCCTTCGTGGGAGGCATTATCCATCATCAGAAGGAGTGGTGAAGGCTGCGGAGGCGGTTTTGAAGGTTCTCTCAAAAAATGTTTTCCAGCATACCTTTGAAGGCTCGTAGGAACGCTGGGCAAAGTGCATCGCATTCAGGGGAGACTATTTTGAGAAGGATCATCAAAATTACGAGAATGATAATACGTTTGTACGTTGTCAAGAAAAATGTTATGATCATTCTTTATTGAACAGCCCTCGTATATAGCCCATAGTGACCGCTTCTGAAGATATCACTTTAGTGTCAACTACACAGTTATACAACATTTTGAAAATGTATGTTCAAGACATAAGATTAAGGGAAGTATTAGTAATATATCGCCAGATATTCGTGTAGTTAGGGGGTTATATACCTATATGTGTGCATACATATACATTAGGATTAGGATTACTACGGTGGGTATTCGACACTGCTAGCAGCCTTGATCTATTGTACCTATGCCTCTAAGTGGGGTATCCTCGCGAGGAAGGATGAGGCGAGAGGAGACAGGAGCCCCGACAGTGCTGAGTGTAGTTTTCCTACATTTTATTTTAATGAAACTTCCCCCGGTAGGCCAGGATAATAGACATTCTCCCGTACTATAGTTCGGGAGCTCTCCCAGCAGCCGGTTTGGAGCTCAGCGACCCACCTACTGGAGGAGGAAGTGGCTCACTCCGAGCATATCATCCTGCCATGCACCGCCGAGACACCCACCGACACTTCTACCCTGAAAGAGACCACCAGATGAGAGAGATGTGAAATGATGAAAATGAAATTTTGGTACAGGAAATTTGGGAGGGATGTAATTAACCTATCAAGCATTCGCCTGCGTTCTGGGGAACCCTCGAAAAAGCCAATGGGTCATACAGGTCGGCCACGGGAATCGAAGTCGGACCTCCCGAGCCATCCTGCTCGGTTAGTGGCATAAGTAAGAAAATATAGCATTCTCTCTTCACTATGTTTACAATAGGGCCTTCCTAATTTAAAACAGATTATGCTAGCAAATATTAATTTCTATGAATGAAAAGTATATAGATAAAATATGTATTTGATTTGTATTACAACTTAAGTTGAATAAATAAGACTGGTTTATATTTGATGACCTATCATATAACACGGTCACGTGATTGTGAACAGAACGGATTGTGTCTGTGCAAACACTGGACTTCAGTGCAGCGTACATGAGAACTAATATTGAAACACGTGAGTCTCGTAGTTGGCCTGTAGCGACAAATCTGTCCGTGACGCAAAGCGTACTATTACATTTTCTTTAAATATTTGCACACCACACAAGTTAAGGAATTAGTTCCGCTTCCGGCCGCCAGGGGCACTGTGTCTGCCTTCGTATGCTCTGGAGAGAGAGAAAAAAATGTACGAGTTCCCTCTTTTGTTTTCCAAAGTTTTTATGTCTCTATAGGATACAGTTGAGCACATATCTTTGGATGTGTGCATACACGTTGAGATAGCAGTTTGATCAAACCTGACGGAGGATGAAATCAAAGGGAAACATATACCCGCACATGTCACATAGGTTTCTGGAAGACCTCGTCTCCAAATTAGTAACAGGGGAAATCCACGAATATATTGATCAGAACTACATCGATGGAAAGCTGATAACTTTTGTAGGTCCTCTACCCGTGACTATTCATTCAGTATTGACCAAGTATATGAACCATGTTATTCGAGTATTCGACGCTTGAATTATTAATTTCGCACATTTAAACCAATTTAGCTGAATTTTGTTACAAGATGATGCAACTCAATTGTAATAGAAAATTAATTTTTAATTATAGTACATAACTCCATTTCCAGGAAAGTAATATTAAAAACAAGAGTAATTTATACCCCGCGATAAAAATATTGTAATAATATATACTGGTTACAAATAATAAAGGACCTTCGGCGATTTTTATAATGTTAAACTCCCGTTCTTACAGCTTACAGCATGATTGACGATGAAAACCGCTAGCACATGTAATGAAACAGATATTTGGAAAGGAAACATTTTAGACTAGGTTTGGATACCTATATGAAATTTGGTAGCTGTGAGGAACGAGTAAACTCAAAAGATCGTTAACCATGACGTGTGGTGTTATTTTAACTGCATATTTCGAGCTCATAAATCCAAGCCTCAGATAAATAAAAGTAGTGTCTGAAAAACAAACACGTAATACGTAAGACGTAAAATTTTAAATCAGTCACGAAAAGAAAGAAGAAAAAAGAAAACAGGTATATCGTTGCAATAAAAGAGAGAGAGAGGGAGAGAAAGAGTGAGAGAGAAATTTCTCATTGGTATCTGATATTTTAAATAGGGAAAAAAGAATAACGAAAGCTTGCCCTTTAACTCAATCTCTAGGACTGCTGATTAATGTGCAAGAGAACTTTCCTGTAGTCAAAATTATGCTCCTATTCTTCTTGGAGAGTGGAATTTTGAACATGATAGTTGGAATATATATGTTCTTAGTTCAAAAACTCCAAGAATCCAAATCCCACTCCCACGAAATAACACTATTTCCAAAGCAGAGGTCGCCGATATGAAATTGGAGTTAATGGTTATTGGAAAATGAAGGATTGATTTTAAAATGGAAAAATTATTTAAAAAGTTTCACATATGGTTAGCATCCTTCTATGTCATAGTTAAAAGACACCTCAAAAATTCAAAATCACTATTGAGTCCTGATTCGGCAATGTTTGGGGATTTTTTTTTTTTTCAATGAGAAGTTAAAGTACATATTTAATTCGCAAATTTCCCAAATATTTAGTTTGGAATGTTAACATCTGATTTTATTGTTAAGATTAATACCTTTATAAGTTAATTTTAAATGAATAAATTGCTTTAGAAGCTTTACATACGGTTATCATGCTTCTATGTCATAGTTAAATGACACGCTGAAAAATCAAAATCACTATTGAGTCCTGATTTGGCAATATTTGGGGATTTTTTCAATGAGAAGTTAAAGTATATATTTAATTCGCAATCATCCCAAAAATTTAGTTTACAATGTTAATATCTAATTTTATTGTTAAGATTAATATCTTTATAAAAATATAATAGGGAGATAGCCAATTACAATAAATATTTTTTCTACGCTGAATTTGATTATAATTGTAGAAGAAATGCTTACATGTTGTCATGAGAAAAGCCATTAGCCAACTTCAGGGTTAAGTATAAACAATTAGCAAGGCATTTAAATAGGATAATTAGGATCCTATTGAATATAGTATACAAGGGAAGAAAACATTATCTCCCAAGGCATACCTGGAGAACAGGTGCAGCTTATTAAGTCACGCAGACAGAAATCTTAAAGTAAGAATGGGAATGAAATTCTTACTATTACTGCAACTATTGCTGTTACTACCAAAGAAATATACAAGTGCCTAATCAAAGTTTGCTTCATTAATAACAAATAGAAATGAAAATAAACTTTTATTACAATAATTTGTAGAGTGGAGAAAGGCATGTGAATACAGCGCGGCAATAGTATCAAGATAATGTTTGCTCCAAATGAGCTATCTACTTGAAGCAAACGCAGCTGGTAAATTCTCGCTCTTAGTTAAGTACTCAAGGAAGACTTGGAGATATTTGGGAAGACCAGGTGATTAATTTCAGGAATCATCTTCAGGGTTCATATCCGCACCGTCTCTTCGTTTCTCAACTAACTACTTTGACCTAGTTTTTTCTTTAAGTTCTCTTAGATGCCTCACACCTCCTAAAACTTGAAGCTGTTCTCGGATATGAAGTACTAATAACCTTTAGCACCCGGTGAATCGCCAAGCAAACACCTAACTTCTGTCCAAATTCCCCACACAAACCGAGCACTTGTAACTCTGTGGTATACTCCATAGTTTGAGGTATAACAATATTGTATAGAGACTCACGCTTGCTCTCACTGTATCTATGAAACTTTACTTACTCTGCGATAACACTAGAATTACCTGGTATAACATCTTCTTAGGCACGTGTTTTTGTTGTTTTTGGTTATAAATGGCGAATTTTCTAACATGGTGTTATATTTACTTCACAAATATTTATTTTTCCATATGCTCTCTCTCTCTCTCTCTCTCTCTCTCTCTCTCTCTCTCTCTCTCTCTCTCTCTCTCTCTCTCTCTCTCTCTCTCTCTCTCTCTCTCTCTCTCTCACTATCTCTCTCCTGTTGAAGAAGGCGTGAAATAAATCTTGCTAAAGAGGAACTCCCATCCTATAGTACAGATTAATATCCCAAACCTCTTGATTTGGACATCATAATTCTAAACACCAGATTACATAAGCATTCATTATAGTGAACTTTTTCAACGGACTGAAAAACTACTGAACTGTAAAAATACCGGGAATTAATATATAGGCAAGTCTGTATGGCTGAACCTCGTACCGGCCGCACCGTAGCTCAGTGGTTAGACCGCTTGGCTCTCACCAAAGCGGCTCGGGTTCGATCCCAGGCGACCGCAAAGTGAGATTTGTGGTGGACAACAAGGCGCTGGGGCCGGTTTTCTCCGGCAACTCCGGTTTCCCCCGCCATCTCAATCCACCAGTGCTCCATCTTCATCTCATGTATCATCAGTGTCACCGCCAGCGGTGCCGTATGTAGTAAAAGCGGGCGGTAAACACTACACATTTCATTTGAACCTCGTACCGATTCTGATTTTTATGCGCTCGAGGTTTGGTAGGAAGAATTCCTTGTATTCATATTGTGACTTTGTGGGTTCTTAGAATTATAAGTCCAATTTGCAGAAAACAAAAATCTTCTTTATTTGCGTAGGAATACACTGTTCAATTCTCACGTAACAACATTACGTCACATACACACAGTCTACAACGTTTTGGTCAGTTCTCAACACTCGTGTTACACAACTACTCCTGTTTCAACGCGTCACTTCCTTAAATATCTCATTCGTAATTCGAGAGATTTCCAGAACAATAAAGAACCCAAAATAATCCAGAAAGTTCCATTTTTGGCAGTTTGTTGGTTTCCGTAAGTCTTTTATCTCAGCTATCTTTGTGGCCGGCTATTTATTTACACTAGCCACGCTATCATTAACTGCTTATGCAAGATCTTTATTACCGTGAAACGATATCCGCCGTATGTTTTCTAATTGAGTCGAAACTTTAATGCCGGTTTCCGCGACAATATTACTTTCTTTAACCACTATCGTCCTTTCCATATACTTTGCACATACTATTATTACAAAAGCTTCCCCAAATTTCGACTATATGCTAGGTAAATTAAAAATAGCATTCAGTTTGAGAATTCGGTTTACAAATTGCATAAAATAATGTATGTTTCTGAAGTGAACTTGGTAGTGGACAGCAGTATTTTAAAAAGCAGTATCTCATTGTCTCTTCTCAGTTACTGTGTTGATAATCGTAAATTTAAAAAGTGGTAGTTCGGTGTTTAAGTAATATTTTCTGTTTCACTACTTTCTTTCACAACAGTTTTTATATTATTCGCGAAGTTGTCTTATCAAATACAATTAGCATACTTGAAGTTCTAGCCAACTAATGAAGTCTCAAAAACGCTTGGATAATCAAATGTTTAATATCGATGTAATGTGTGCCATTAAATTCATTATTTGCAATGGTGCCGCACTATCGAGTAACAAATAATGTTATTTTTATCTATGGAGTATTCAAAAGGGATAGTGTATGTAAATAGTGTATACATTCTTTAGAAGCTAGAGAACGAAATTATTCGAGTAATCAGACATGGATTTGAAAAATTCGCTTCATTAATGTTTATGTTTTTGTGATCTTTATATCTATAAAGGTGAACATATTGTACTTTAATAAAAGGCATTCATCGTCATGCTTTCTTATTTCGTCTTAATGAGGTATAATATGTGTGAGACGGTAATCCTAATTTCCCACACATTCCCAGCATGTGGGTCATCATATCTTGTGAGAGCATGCACGTATCTCGCAGTAAACGTGTACTTCAAGACCGCTAGAATACCTTAGGTTTGAAATGGTCCACACTGGTCGAATAGTATGTTAATTTTTAAAAACAAATTAGAGAAATTTTCAAAAAATATAAAAACTATTAAAAATGTAGTTAGAATGACATTGAAGGTAGTAAATATTATTTTAAGTGTTTAGTTAGTACGAATCCATTATTTAATTAATTTTTTATTCAGCGCAATACTTACGCCATTTACCACAAGAAAATGGAGTACACAATAACATGCTATTGCACAAGAGTTTTCTTTAAAAATGAAAATAATATCTGATGATCGAGAAAGCTTTGTGAGCATTTACATAACTTTAATCAAAATGTTTCAAAAATATAGGTAATAATAATAGTAACAGGGCTAGTTTTAAATGAAATAATATAAGCCCAAATGAAAGAGTCGCCTATGTTTTGTTCAGTTCACGCGCAAATAAGTTTGGTAAGAGAGAATTTTTTTCCTTCTGCGGCTTAAACGGAGGGTGTGACGCAATTATTGGAAATTCGGAATTAGTGAAGCGTTATTTTAAATGATAACGTACAGCAGTACAGGCTCTTCTATCCCAGACCACTGATAGCTCTCCCCCAAATTTAAAAGAGGAAAATAAAAATGAAATGCCAACCAAAGGCTGCGTGAATTAAACTATGATTCTGTAAAATACAAACGTTATTAATGATGATTATGCTCTACAGTAGAAACAATTCTTTCATTTCTCCTACCCAGTTTAAGAAATGCAAAAGGATTCTTTTGTAGGAACGTTAAAGTATCAGTTTGAATAAATTGGAATCTAGAGAATAGTCATATTGAAATTAAAAATATACCTACGTTACAGTATATACGAGCGATATTTTCACAATCAGTTGAAGAACAATCCCGCCAATTTCTCCAGCTGTTATTTATTTTTGCGTACATTCTACAATATATTCTTAATTAATCTTAGCTGCTTCTTATTAGTCACATTACTCTAAAGCATTTTAATTTTGGCAGTACCACAATAATGCATATTTTGTTGGCTGAAACATGATGCTTAGTTATTGAAGGCATTGCTATACAACAACATGAGGATGGATTAATTGCCACAAATAATCTCTGGCTGAAACATGATATGTAGTTATTGAAAGTATTGCTATACAATGCCAGGGAGATATGTAATTGCCACAAATATTCTCTGCATTATAAAATCAATGAATAATATAGAAACATGAGGTACAAATGTCATTAGTTGGTGGGCAGAGATAGGAGGAATTATGGCAAAAATAGGAATGGGAGATATGTGGAGATTAGAGGAAAGGAATACATGTGATGTGGTTAAATTAGTAAAATGCAGAATAGAAGATATAGAAAGACAGGAAATATGGGGACGTCTAGAAAATATGAAATCATTACAATTTTACAAGCAAATGGAAAGAAATTAGGGAAGAGAAGCATATGTAGATTACTGCAATAGGCCAGAGAGTGAAGGGTAACATGGATGAGAACAGGAATAATATTTCTAAGAGGGATAAGAGGTAGGGAAAAGGGAATTTGTGAATTGTGTGGAGGAAAAGAAAGCATAAAACACTATGTAACAGAATGCGAGGAGGTTGCAATATGGAGGAAAAAGGTTTGGGAAGAAAAATGGGAGAAAGTAGAGGAAATGGGCAGGGAGGAAAAAAAGGTAAGAAGTATTGGTGAGTTCTTGCAGAAAGTAAAAGAAAAATAGGCCACAAACGTAAAAAATGTAAGAACGAAAGAGGAGGGTGAAGAAAAGGACTAATTAAGTAATCAAGGAGGTATGGAGGCTAAGAGACACCTGGCAGAGCAAAAGACTAGGGTGTCAAGGTAGTAACAAGGTGACGACAAATAAATGTAGCCAAAAGTTTTAAATTGTAAAATTTTGGAATATGCACAGTAAATATTTCGTATCATATCATACAAAAAGCGTCGTTAACGAGGCGTTTTAAGGGTTAAGGTAAAAGCAATTAGTATAAGCTGCTGCAGCTCCCCTAACTAGCAGTTTCGGTGAACTGAATTGAAAATAACAGCAGTCACTTTAAAGGCAAATTCCTGGAATTCAGTTATGTTCAGCTATTACAGATGTTGCTAGTTCAGTAGAGAAAAATGGATTGAGTAATCACAGATCAAAAATTGTTTCTAATACGAATCATATATGAACACGTGTGTAGAGAGATTGTGAATACCGATAAAGTAGTATACATTTCAATAATTCGATTCCCTTTGCCTTTGTGGTTTACAGTATTACACAAATGTTAAGTTTGAACAATCGCAGTGCCAAAAAGAGATTCGGCGAACAGTCGCAACTGAACATTTCTGCGAATTATGATAAGAGTGCTTTGGATTTTCATTATGGTACAGTTACTTCTAGGTACCGCGAATTGGTCAATATAATTTAACAAAGTTAAGTGATTTTGTTTAATTTCAAATAATCAGTAACTCGCTACAGAGAATCTGTTAGCGTCCATTAAATTCATCAGTCAAATTAAATGGTGCTGTTCATTCTCACTGAAACTCATCGGAGAACCAGATTGGATGGCCAGTATGCGCGTGGTCCGTTTGTAATATTATCTACTCATTTTGTATATTTCAGCACAATTAGTAAGTATTAACAATATGAGTCTGACAAAGGTTTAGTTCATAAAAATGTTAAACCCATTAAGATAAAAAATTTACATTAAATAATTTCCGTAAATTAACATGAGTTCTCGCAATTCATTTATTAACACAAAACTGCTTTAAATTATCTCAACTCCGCAACTCCCACTCCATAATAGAAAACACTAATTTTGTAGGGTTAGTGTTAAAGTTTTTCTACATTAAGCTCATTTACCCATTGAATTAATTGACCCCTATAGGGAGCTTTTGAACTATTAATTAAACTCCAGTATTTCAGAACAGCGTGAAATTAGATAATAGCGGAAATGAAAGCGCTTTATTTCGTGTAAACTGGTGTTCATTTGGCAGCAGAAATTAAGTCATTATTGCCACAAGCGAACATAGGACATTATTCGTTATTTTGACATCGTTGAACATTAAATAAAATAAAATAGTACTTTTTGTGATAATTAGCTCATTTCAAGCATTCATTCGGGTCGCGCATTTCAAAATATGAACAAATACTAATAAAACTGAAATAAAATGGCGTATATTATTGTGTAATAGAAGTAATAGAAGCTGATGATCTCTAGATACACTTGCATGCTTTGTAGATCAATAAACTTGTTCATGAACGTTCAAATGCTTCTACGGGTAATAACCGTATCCCTTTTCTGGATACCACAAGATAGTGTACAACACCTCGTTGTGCCATTAAATATATTGCTGGTATTATTAGCATATAATTGTTAGTTGTTATTTGGTAGGAGGAATGAAAAAGGCCCAGGTCTTGCCGATTAGCGAGACCTCGGCCTCCTTTATTTGGGAGTCTGGTGCCTTTTTATATAGTTTAGTTAACTCATGTGCATGTCGGCCGATTCCTTTGACGAACCCTTATAATCGTTTTACAACTCCGGCCCTCCTTCTCCAATTCCGTTCTGCAAGGTTGCCACCTTTCTCGATTCGTCATGGGTATCGTACGAGGTTTCGTCTAAATAAATTATCTTATCTTATGTCCAATACTGTGAAACTTCCTAAGTTTTGACATATATATAACATTTAATATATACATATATATGTATATATTAAATCGCATGAGAAATTATCTACTTTAGAGAAACGTTTCCATTTGTTTTCACACTTGAACAGCGTCTTTGGTATTCCTTTCGTCAAAATATTTCTTACTGTATTTCTGTGAATACCCAGAATATATCATCAGGTTCATTGCATGACTCCTTACCAAGATTATTTTTCAGCACATATCTATATGTGTTCAAAACAAGCGCTTGAATTTGCTTAGAAACAGTTACCGTTATAACTTTGTTCTTTGAGGCTTCTTCAGTAACACAACTCGGCCAGCAACACTTTCCAATTTATTCAGACTATTGTCATCACTTTGAATATTTGCACTTGACTGAAAGTTATCTACTACTTCATTTGCATTTACCACTGCATTTCCCTCCAACGGTCTCCACATCGTGACATATAACGAATTTCTGCAAGTAATGAAACAGATCAACTGGAAGTTGGAACTTGGCAACAGAGACTTTACGTGGAGACGACTGTCATTTCAAGAAAGTCAGCGCTGCTATTGGTCCTCAACGACAGTGTTCCATTTCTGAAGTGTGGAGATAGATTTATGACGGCCATTAGTGGGCGGTAGGGTCAGGTCCTATGAGTCCGAACTGCACACGCGTTGACTAGACAGACTTTACTGTATTCCACTCTTTATTGTTATAATTGAATATACATATTAATATTTCCATTTTATATTTAGTACCAAGGAGTACTTACATATTATGTCAAAATTTAACATAACATAACATAACATGATAACATAATACAAAATAACAGAATAACAGATAACATAACTTGAATATGTAATAACGTCAATGAGTTTATTAAATATCTTAAGCTATCTTAAAACTAATTTGCCACAATTCAGGTTTTGATATAGGGAGTACAATTTATAGTTTATAGATAGTATAGTTTATAGATTATAGTTTATTGGTGTCTTTCACATATATAAACTTCTCTTGCTTTTATGGAGAAAGCATTAGCAGCTTTGCTAGCCCAGACCCAGAGCCGTCTATTCCTTAAAATGTCATATATGTTTCGATCTTGTACATAAGACATTGCGGTTATCCTATTTCGTATGGTGAATGGACATTCCCAGACAGCATGCTCAGATGTTTCTGTAGTTCCACATCTGTAATTATCTGTGCCTTTTAAATTAAATCTATATAGGTAACTCAAATATGGACCATGTCCTGTTATATAATGGATGGACCCTTAGATGGTTCTAAATATCTCATGTTCATGCGTTCCACAATGTTTGGGAAGATGTCATATGTACATCTGCCAGTTGTACTCGCATCCCATTCTTGTTGGAGAAGGTAGTGATGCACCGTTTTTGATTGCAGCAGACGATACAGAAGACGGTGACGTAAATAAAATTATGGGAAAGTTATCACCTATGGCCTGAAGTAGTGAGTTCTTCTAATCCAATACTTCAGTGAATGACTGTGATGTAGACATGATCCCCAGGTATTTCCTTTCAGGATTTCTTTCTTTATGGGTACCCTAGCTTAAATATGATCACAGGTTCTGGCACCTGGGTCACCCAGCTCCACACCGCCAGCCACAACCACAATGAAGCCGGAAGTGCCTTCGCCAATAACTCACATCGCAGACGAACTTCCATCCTCACCAGCACTGCCGCGAAGCAGACCGACTCCAACTGCCGCCGCAGCTCCTCAACCGCCGACAACAGTCTCTGCTATTCACACCGCCGTCATCGTAGGGGCCCCACGGGAACTATCGCTCAGGTTCCTGCTCACCGCCGCGGCGCAGAGATGGCCCTCAGCTATAAGAGCCACCCGCATCACATTCAGGAGAGCCCCACTACCTGTGTACGCCTGCAGTTTGCCGACATAAGGGAACGCGACGCTACCTTGATGTCCAGCCTGCCCAAACTAGGACAGTGCCTGAAAGTCGAGGCCAGCAAGCTGCAGCGGCACATCCCCTGCAGACACTACTGCGCCTACGGGTATAGCGCCGACCGCGCCTCCACGGTGCCACTACTGTGGCGCCCCTACTCCTACAGCTTCGTGCAGAGCACACGATTTTTGACGACGCCACCGGTACTGCGCCACATATAATGGCCTCGGCCATTTTACATGACAGGCGCAGTGCCCAGCATACCCGTGCAAGGACTCCAGCAGATTTACACCCCGAAGCGCACTCGCCAGTGAACAGTGAATGGCAGCTAGCTCTTGACAGCCTCCGGGAAGACCTTCATCAGGTCAGCACCGGACTTCACACTATCGATTAGCTCCTAAGAATCACAATCACCACTGCCAACCACCATGAGGTCCTTAACATGAATCGCGCCTGGGAAACCAGGAGGATTCCCTCACCACCGCCGCCCTACAACAAAACACGACCAACGCCGCCTTAAATGACTTACAGGACAGACTGACCTCAATACACAGACAACTGCTTACTCCACAATACCAACTCGCCTCTACCTTGATAAAACTACAGCAAACATCAGAGACCATCCACAAGCAACTTCAGCACAGAGAACTCTTAGCCAACGAACACAAAGATACACTTGCGAGGATAACAGCATTCGCCCAACGCTCTGCAGACAACACAACTGATCTCCAGACCTGGCTAGATTTTGTACAACGGCCTCAACAATTCAACAGTAACGACCAGGCATCATCTGTGGAGCGCAAGCTTTCACACCTGGAGGAGAACCACCTCAACCAACTACTCAACAATAAGGTTTAACAGCACATACAAGCGCAGGCGGACATCTCTACTCTCTCCCTACGCGAACGTGTACGAAGACAACAAGGATTCACCAACTCCTTGCAATAAAGATAACTCCTAAACCCCAAAACAATGTACGACCGCTCCCCTTCGTGCCATGCCCAGGGCCTCGGTCATGGTCATGGCCAAGGAATCTAAACCTTACGCGCTCCCGCACACTGTGCGGCAGCTTATGATGACGCTATTGACGGAGGAGCCCAAGCGGGACTCCGTAAAGGCAGGAGTATAACTGCCATACCAAATTCCAACTTCATTCTCTTCTTCGAATTCCTTGTTATTGTTTAAATAAATTTTCTAAAACATGATCACAGGTTCAATATAATACAAAAATTAGTTTTAGCACAAATATACATAGAAGATTTAGGTTAAATTAAATATGTCATTTACAGTCACAGGTCCTGAGGACTTTTAGCAAGTGGTCATTCAATGCCCAAGAGCACAAGGGAAATGGTCTGCTGCTATGTCCAGTCCCTTTTACTCGAATGTTGTTGCTGTTTACGGATTTAAATTTCCTCATAATGTTATTTGTTACCAATAATATTTGAATTTTCCACAGAAACATAGATAAAGTAGCATATGTTGTTTTCTACACTTTTAACTGGTTCAATATAGGACTTAACTCTATCACTGAGAATAAATGTTTTCAAAAACTATATATAAAGGTTTAAGATGGGTTTTTGAAACAAAGAAACAATAACATTCTTTATGGCAGCCTTTTATATTCCTGTTTCAGTAATATAGTTTTACAAAATTACAATAATCACATGGCGTAAAACCCTAAATAATTAGCATAATAAAATATGTAGGTCAAGGAAAAGTTCCCGAAAAAAAAACCTATACATATAACTCACCGTGACCGAGATCGAACTAGGTAGCTCTTATATTAGGCAGACACGCTACCACCTACGTTACAAAGCCTGGCGCCAGTGTCTTGTTGGGCAGGTGAGCTGTATTTCTACAGATAGAAACTGAGCGAGAATGGATTTTCCTGTGTAGCCTTTAGTGAACTGACCACTGTAGACTATTATACCTATATTTCGTACTGCAGGGTTTAAGAGATCTAACTTGATGGATGAATGTGCACAGTACCATTACAAAAAGTCAGTTTACTAAGCACCAACAAACAGCCGCGCGGCTACCACCAGAAAGCTATTGCCGTTAAGGTATTGGTATTTACTTATAACTTATGGGAGGCCAAATCGCTCTAATCTCACCAAGATGGCCCGGGTTCAATCCTAGGCGACCGCAAAGTTAGATTAGTGATGGGACCTACGATGTCCTCTCACCATCATTCTACCAACTGCTCCATCATTCATCCTTCCTATAATTCATTTCACCCTCAGGGACGTTGGGCTGACCCCTCAACCTTGGTTCCTTTCACTGGCTCGGTACCTCGCATTCCCCTGCACTGGCTTCGGCGATGTAAGGGAGGAAAAAAATTATAACGTGGAGCTCTGTTTATAAATTTATGTCCACAAATTCTTAGGTTAATGAACCAAGTTCATCACATTCTAGAACAAAGCGTGAACATCAAGGGCATTATAAGTTTTTTAAGTGTTTCACCAAGTCCTTGAATTATTTACATTCATTACATATTTATTCAATTGAGTAAACCTTTGATTTTTGTTTTTAAGTTCACCATTACATAATGTTTAGTTTACACCTTCAAAAAAGTATAAATGTTTCAACAGAAGGAGTTAAATATATTTTGTTAATAGGTTTCTTGATTTGGCTTTTTTCATTTATTAACTTATGTTTTATTGAAGCACTATTATGTAATAGAGAATATCCTGTGAATGTAAAGCAAGAGATATTTTAAGTTTTCACCTCAAGATTCAAGATTTGCTTATAATAGCTGAATACGTATATCATATTGTTAGTAACATAAGCATAGTTTCCGAGACCGTCTGCCAGCAAATTAGGAAATCATACAGCTTTTAAAACAACTGACATCTCCATGAGTTAAAATTCGATCTCAATTATGTTTGGCGACTACTCTGTTTTCTGTTCTACCCGATAACGTTCAGTGGAATTAATATAATTTGGGTACAACACGATGCCCTCGCCGTGATTAAATGGCTCCAGATCCGAATGTCAATCAAGGTGCGCCGTGATGACTACAGCGGAATTTATACGCGACCGTAAATCTTCCCTACACAATGTCCTTATTTTAAAAACGAATGGATCGAATAAAAACCTGTCAAAGCGAAATCTCCCCTCACAATGAAAATATTGTATATTGTATTTGGTTATGAGGTAAACCGCACCGGCTCGCATTTTCTGACAATATAAATACAAATATGTGGGCATAGTTCCATTAGCACAGCAGGACGTTTAGACATTTGTTTATTTACTTGTCTTGATGAAAATAAAAGAGTAACACGGTATTCGTTTTACGAAGTATAATTGTTCGGTATATAACTTACTGTTTCATTTTATTAACTCATGATTTTTCACTCTAAATAAAGCTATTTTAATGCCATATTACATTTCCTAGGTTGTAACATTTAAAAACGCATTCAGAATTAATTTACATTGTGCTCACTAAGCCTAGGATTTATGTGCATATGAAAGTATAAAATATGATAAAAGGGGAAAGGTTTCCAGCAATACCCATTCACTACGTCCACACTACGTTTAGTTTTAAAGCCATTTAGCCAATTAATCTATCCATAGATATGACTTCAACTGAAAAATGTTTGCGAAATTTTGCTTTTGTTATATAATTGATATTAACTAGTACGAAAAGCTACCCTCAATGTAAAAACCGTATTTAAAATGTTCATACTTGTAAGTGTATTCCACTTTCACCAAAGAATACTCTTAACCAGTCCCATGATATCTTAGGAGCCACCTAGGGAATAAATAGAGAGGGGAGAAAATCAAGGAGAGGAGGAGAGAGAGTGGGAAGAGAGTCGGAGGGAAGAAAGAGGAAAGACCATGACTTAGTGGGAGAAGAGGAAGAAACAGGACAGTTTGTTCTATCACGTGATACGTCATTTTTCTTCAAATTTTGATGGTGAATTTTGGCTGTTTATCTTTCGCTCCAAAGCATTCTTATTTGGTTGCAACGATGCAAGAATATTGTTATTTTGTCAGATTCTAAAACAGCAATTCAGGCTGTAGTATCCAAATCCTATACAAAGATGGAAAAAGTTACAGAAATACAAAATATAATCCAGAACATTATAAAACTTGAAAACATATAGCTTTGCAATCCATTCCGGCCTTTTGTGGAACTCAGGGGAGTGTGAGACTGGTATATTAGCACAAAAAAGATCTAAAAGTAAACAGAAAGAAACAAAAGCATTTTTATTTGAATGAATTAAAATGACTCTATAGAACAAAGAGCTAATGATAATTACAAATATCGACTGACTGAAAAGATTGGCAACCAATATATGAAAATACGTCTGGAAAATTCCTCTGTAATTCCGAAATTGCCGCATAAACCTGCTACTGCCATGATGAGGCCTACTGCAGGTCATAATTGCCTAAGAATTGACAGTACTAACTTCTCCAAATTGCGTATTCTGCTTTCAAGATATAGAAATGGATACAAAACAGTGCAGCTTTACAAAATTATAGAGATATAACTTCTAAGTGGGTAATGTAAGCCAGATGAATAATGACTTCATTGTTTACTCCAGAGCATCAGCGACATACATACATTTTTGTGTTATATAGTTTTGAGTTTTTCTAAAATCATTAATGAATCTGTTTAAGAAAGTTAAGTAAGTGCCGTTTACAGAACTATTGTGAATGTAGCATTATATGCAAAACAATTTGCGTTATCATCATCATCATCATCATCAATACTCAAGCAATTAAATGTGGAAAACGATTTGATCACGCAATTGCTTTAACTTAATTGTTTTTTTTATTCAGAGCAACTGATTTACGTTCATTGGGAGCAACAGTTCTTGAAACTATTCTTAGATAAAACAACAATAATAATGATAATAATAATAATGATGATGATGATAATAATAATAATAATAATAATAATAATAATAATCATAATAATCATGATAATCATAATCATGATAGTGATAATAGTAATAATAGTAATAATAATGATAGTAATAATGGTAATAATAGTAATAATAATGATAGTAATAATGATGATGATAATGATAATAATCATAATAATAATAATGATGATGATGATAATAATAATAATAATAATAATGATGATGATGATAATAATAATAATAATAATAATAATAATAATAATAATAATAATAATAATAATAATAATAATAATAATAATAATAATAATAATAATAATAATAATAATAATAATAATAATAATAATCATAATCATAATAATAATAATCATAATCATAATCATCATAATCATAATCATAATCATCATAATCATAATCATTATCATAATCATCATAATCATAATCATTATCATAATCATAATCATAATCATAATCATAATCATAATCATAATCATAATCATAATAATCATAATCATAATCATAATAATCATAATCATAATCATAATAATCATAATCATAATCATAATCATAATCATAATCATAATCATAATCATAATCATAATCATAATAATAATAATAATAATAATAATAATAATAATAATAATAATAATAATAATAATAATAATAATAATAATAATAATAATAATAATAATAATAATAATAATAATAATAATAATAATAATAATAATAATAATAATAATAATCATAATCATAATCATAATCATAATCATAATCATAATCATAATCATAATCATAATCATAATCATAATAATAATAATAATAATAATAATAATAATAATAATAATAATAATAATAATAATAATAATAATAATAATAATAATAATAATAATAATAATAATAATAATAATAATAATAATAATAATAATAATAATAATAATAATAATAATAATAATAATAATAATAATAATAATAATAATAATAATAATAATAATAATAATAATAATAATAATAATAATAATAATAATAATAATAATAATAATAATAATAATAATAATAATAATAATAATAATAATAATAATAATAATAATAATAATAATAATAATAATAATAATAATAATAATAATAATAATAATAATAATAATAATAATAATAATAATAATAATAATAATAATAATAATAATAATAATAATAATAATAATAATAATAATAATAATAATAATAATAATAATAATAATAATAATAGTATTTATTTAATATCCTTTTATATCAATCTTTTTATGCATCAATTTATATTTTCTAAATGCATATAATGAGTTAGGAACTGACGCTAATCTTCACATTAGAGGGTCTCTTAATTCCAAACGCACAATTTTATTCCATCTTTTGAACTTTTCAGTGGCTTTAGCGTCTATAGTGCTAAAATTCCAGAGAATTTCTCGAAAATTCAGTTTAATATAGAAGTGTTTTAATATATGTTGTCTTATTTGAAGTATCTTACAGAGATATAAGAGGCTTCGCAAACCTTTACTTGTCAATATAAGACATTTATCTCAATTTAAAGTAAAAAACTGATGTAACCACATTTAAGCCTACGACTTATATGTATTCAAAATAATTAAATACTGAAACCGCTAAATAAGTATAATAGAAGTAGTTTCTAGTTTCATTAAAAATTAAGTACAGCTCGTTAGTAGGCTCTTTGAATAAAGAAAGAAAATAAAGTATGAATTTGTAATTGTTGAAAGTTTCTCCTCTCTTTCCTTTGGGAGAACTAAATCATGCTCATTCATTGAAAAAGGTACCATCATCATGTGCGATACTCATCATTGATCTTTCTTTCATATCTCTTGATATTTTGTGAAGTTTCTATGAATATAAATTAACAATAAAGTTGGAAGCCTGCTGATGATATCCAACTAAAACTCAAATGAAATGTGTATAAAGAGATCAGATGTCTTAATATGCATTATTTACCGCCTCGAATTTTAGTGCATTTCTTTTAAGTATAAGGAATGGAAAATGCTAAACTAGAATAACTTCTCGCCATAAGTGTACTTCTTTGCCATATATGTTTTATCAACAGATTACACAATATGACAAATTTAACATTCCATATGCATGTTCTTGGGAAAGATGACAGCGCTTTATAATAACTTTGTAATATTTTACAAAACTTTTATAACGTGTTGCTAATTATTTTCAATTCAAGTAGATGATGTCTACAGCTGATAAATATACCACTGCAGTTCAAACAGCGCAACTAGCACTGCTTCAAATCGTGAACTCTTTAGGAGCCTAATTTAACAGTTGAAACACGTTTATGAATAAGGCGTAAACATGAAATACAATATTATAAAGAAACAAGGCTTTCGATAGATAGAGTCAACATGAAAAAATCAATGGCACTAGAGGCTCTCGCATTCGAGATACACCATTTGTGGTGACTTACTATCGCAAGTACTTGAGTCCCAGGTTTTATAATTTAACTCCTAATATTTTAGTTAATTGATGGAAATTAATCATGTCTTCACACTAGCCGTACATAGGCTAAGGTTTTTGATGGATAGAGGCAACATGAAAAATTCAATACCACGGCCACGATTTGAACCACGGATCTCCTGGTTTCCGTCCAGTCGTTCTAACCCATTGAGCTACCGGCCGTGGCATTGAATTTTTCATGTTGACTCTATCAAAAACTTTAGCCTCCGAGATATACCTCTAGTGACCAAACAATTAATTTCCATCAATTAACTAAAATAAGCCTTTCATTAAAGTTATGTTATACATGTACGAAATTATGATGAAGTTGCGTATGTAAATACTGATGAAAGAAATTGACTCAGAAGCACTACAATTTAGAAGATATACTTAGGAAAGTTAGTAAATACAAGGCTATATTTTAGGGCTGCTATACTGGTCCAAAACTTCAAGTTAAGTCCTCCTGATGCACTACAAACTGTATTCTGCTTGTATGTGTCGTGTAGAAAATGTTTCCGTGCTCTACCCTGTAGTAGACCACCTTAACTTTTATTCATTTTCTTATAGAGGGGAGAAGTGAGAAATATTAGTGGTATATCACTATGCGCTATAGAACTTCTGAAGCTTCGGTGGCCATATCGTGACGTGTTGTCATCAAAACATGCAAGTCATCTCAGTTCTTTTTGATTGAGTTAACAACATGTACGTACGAGTACCAACCTCTGAAAATGAAACAAACTTAAAGACAAAATATACCGCATATTGTATATCCACAGAATATATCGATTCTAAGTTACTTTCATTTTCAGAGTTTGGTGAAACATATAAAAATATTACGATATCTAGCGACCGTAACGATAACAACGACGGAAATGACCGAAGAGTAACCAACGTTTACGAAACTGGTCTCGTTAATTCTGTGGAAATTTACATCAATTTTCTTAAAAGATAAGTGAACTTTGTGATAAATAATTATTTGTATTTAGCATTTACTGCTTCACTGGCTTCTATTTTACTTATTAATTTGTGTAAAAGTTTATATTAATTAACATGAAACAGACTGAAGAATAAACGTTTCTACGAATAATCTGTTAAACAGTAATGGAGTAAGTCAAGTGGATGTTTGTTGATTGTAAAGTTATGCAGAATTAACAATTACATGAAATAGCATTTCAATGATGCATTTAAATAACAAGAATTTTACGTTTGTACATAAAATTGAAGTAGAAGTTCTAAGAAATTAAAAACACAAAAATATCATTATTATGTGTTTCAAATGGGAAGGGTTCTGGAGTCCAGCTAATCAGATGCCGTATCACACTCAGCGTTGCCAGCTTGTTAGCCCACTCCCTTTATATTTCCCTCTCTCTCGCACACTCATGCATCATAAAAAGCATTTTCACAAATTATGTCTATTTTAAAACACTATAACTATAATTACAGTTTATGAATTACCTGTTTTTCTAATCCAATGGAACTGTCAGTGGCTCATCCATGTCGCTGTCAATGTCACTTCCATTAAGAGACAATTCGTCGTTGTCACTGTCTTCATTGTCTGAGTCTTGCAAATTTATGATTATAGGCTCCATGATCTCGTCACGTGCTATTTGTTTCTTAAAATCGTCTTCATGAAGGTTTCCTGCATGCATCACGCAGTTTTCCCAGTCCTGTTGTGTTACCATGTCAATTTCTTCGTGAAAAAGTCGTTTAACGTCCGTCTGTTTAAAAGTATTATTTCTGTTTGCAATCCCCCTTTTTATTTGAGCGCACACCAACTCAATTGGATTATATTGGCAGTGGTAAAGTGGGAGGCGTATTACCTCGTGTCCCATTTCAATTGCAAGTTGATCTAACTGATACACTTTTCCGTGGTTTTAAACGGAAGTACTCTTTGCAATAACTCAGTTTGTTTCTGTTTCAGAAAAATTTCTGAAGAACGGGTACACCTTGAAAATAGTACTTCGAGCCTGACTTCCCAATACCAGCCTTTTTGACTCACCACTAAATTTACCGCAAGAAGCCATTGCACTATTTAGCTCTTACTCTACTGTTGTTTAAAGAACAAGTGAATGATATTGATCTGAACTCTCCTGAGTAAATAAACAACTCTTATGCAGCATTCATTCATGAACATAAGCATACAGCATTCCACAGGTTAACAGGAAATGAAGTGTTTGCTCTTTCTCGAATTTAACACCCTGATTTTCTCAGTAATTCTTTTATCCGTCATGTCAGTAGTTTAAATTTCAGTTCTAAGTAATTAAAAGTATATGTACATACATACACACGAACCGCTTTGAACTCTAGGGTAAATAGAGATTACGAACCATTCATAAAGAAAGATATAATGTGACCAGATACGTTCTGGCAGGGCAGCAGGAAATTTATTGTTTCCTTTCGCTAGAATTGGATTATTCAAAGTAATTCTTTTATCACGTCATGTCAAACATTTACGTTTCAATTCTAAGTAATTACAAATATACGTAGACGCATACATGCCAACCAATAATGATATTCATACAGTGCTTACATCGCGATTTATTGTTGTAGTACAGGTAATAGTGGTTTATTTATTTGTATTAGAAAAACTATTTGAGCTAAAAGTATGGGGTGTTCATGGTTATGTTAGATACATTAATCTCTACCTTCCACATGGATCAGTTTTCGAAAAATCTGAATTTTTGTCTTAGCGCGAATTGTATTTCACACAGATTGATTAGTGTGGCGCTCGTCACACACCACTTAGCGGGAATGTAATACGACAACACCGCAGGACTCCGATTGGTTGCTCACCTAGTAGCGCTCAAAGACAAAGACCTTCCCATTTGAAACACATAATAGATGAAGTATAACTTTCATTTCCAAAAATTGTCATGCCTGAGCCCCGAAGTCTGCAATAAATCGTGTTACATAAAGGGAATTATTTCTGTTTGAAAATAATATAGAACAGTAAATGTAATAAGAGTACTGTCATCACTTTTAATAATAATTGCGACGTTTCACGCATTATAACTTCAGGTATGGATCGAGTCCTGGGAAATAGTGCGTACGCTTTGTGTTTGGTGGAGCCGCTAACGTCAGATGTTTACATTATCCTCATTGAAGCGAGATAATGTTGATAAGGCACGCAACATCGTCGGCTTACCGTTAACCGGATTATCATACCTCTTCATCTCCTCTCACACTTTCCTTCCAGGGTTCCTGAACCGCAAAGCGCATCAAAACTCCTTGAAAAAAGTGTTGTTAACTTTGTAGTACTTATTATTCCTCCGTTGGCTTTTGATTCCTTTGCGTAGAGAGTGTTTCATAAAATGATCACGTCATCTTCTTTGGAGTAGCCGATATGAAAGAAAAACACCAACAAGTTTTTGCACAATTTTGGTCTTCGTTACTGCAATAGATAACAGGGTGTCTCAAAAATGTCCTCATATTCCCTGTATTCAGCTGTAAAGCAACCTGCAAAAGGTTTATTAAAATACTTCCACTGACGAAGTTTTATAATGTTTAGGCACTATTACTTTCTTTATGGTTTATAGGTCTAAGAACACTAAGAACACTACGAAAATTCCACTACTCACCATACCTGCCAGTGCATTATTGCATCATGCAGTGTTACTCTAAGTGAAAATGAAGAGTATTCAGATTCACGGAGTGTTAATGAACCAGCTGTGGTTATGGCCCACGCAGAAGCAATAGCAGACATAGATAAATTCATGCTTTATTTCGACACTCAAGTCAAAACATTCCCAAATGAAGTTCTAATATTAAATGGGATGCGAGATAACGCTGATCGTAAGCGATGCACTAAACTGAGAAAACAGAAGCTTACTGACTGTTTCACTACCAACTGGTTTGTAGTGCTGTGCAAATACATGTATTTCAGTACACACAGCGTATGTGTTCTTAGTGTGGCGATAACAATTCCTAAATTCCATTAAAATATTTCGGTGATGTGCATGTTGTTATCATTTTTCCGCCATTCTCAGGATAACCTGCAATTTTGTTAACTAGAATCGGCCCTGATACCAGTTTATTCGGGTAAACAAGGTTCTACTGTACTTATTTCTTCATTGAAATATTTCCTGGTTAAAAAGGCACGTTGAATAAAGTGTCATGTATAACAAAATCATATAATTGCACTTACGTTATTTTGCCTAATGAGTTCTGGGTATACTAATCTTAAAAACTCCTATTTTTCGAAATATTTTATGTTGGTCCAGATAAAAAAAAAATCTGAAAATGGTTATCTCTACAAAAAAAATTATTGGACACCCTGTACTTCAAACAGTTCCATATAGTTTATGTACTAAACTTTTGTATACCTATCTCTTACAATTTATCAGTTACGTAAGATATTCTGCATGCAGGGAATTGCAGAAGCTATTCCCAAAAGTTCAAGACATGTATTCAATTTGTCATGAAAATATGTTAAACATTTTATAATATTTAAATCAAAACGTTAGCCATTTTGGGAAAATAAATTTGTTCGATATTTTCTTCGTGTAAACATAACTTTGGAATTAGAGATTTTACTTGCAAATATGTATTCCTGTTGCATACTTTGAAGATGCTGAACTTAAATGCCAAGTTTGGTATTTAATCAACTTTTCATTTTTGAGTTATTGACGCAGCCCCTGTCAGCTAGGAACACTGAGACCACATATAGCTTGATATCTGAAAGACATTAACATAAACAAACGAATAAATGTAAATAAATGACATATGTCAGATAATATATAGATATAACTTGAGCATATATTCGAAAGACGGACACAGTGACAAGGCTACTCTGCGAAGGTCAGTAAACTCCCTTTGCAATGCCTGTAAACAAACAACCCTACTGTATAGTCTGTTTTGCCCTCAAGGCAAATTTGGTTGCACCCAGTCGCACCCATGCGTGCTTCTGACAACAGGCTTCAAGATTTTGACCGTCGCACAGAACGCATGCTTCCGCATATTTTTTGCATGCAGGCCGTTAGGGAAAGCGTCTCTGATATTAGGTCCGAAACTGGAAATTCTGAACACACCTCGTAAGTGGGGATAGGTACCAGCCAATGGAAAATTAATATTTGTTCATGTGATTTTTCAAACTCCAAAAAATACCTAGAGTGGGATTAATTAAAAGTTATGGCTGAAATCAGGTTTTTGTTTTAAGAGCACTTGGGTCCTGTGATTTGCATGAGACGGACGCGTATACGGCGGCACCTAACAAGTACACTTCCGCGCCATGCACCGATACAAAGTGCAGTATTTAACAGTAGCTCCAGTGGGAGTTAGCACAAAGGGTAATATATAGGGAAGAGGATAATCATAATCAGTTCGACTACGCAGTGCTACTGCCTCTGCGCTTCACATCACAATATTGACGCGGGATGCAGTGACTCTAAACACAGCAACCACACAGACCACGCAAAGGAGCAAAGGAGTCTAAGGACAACAATAAACTTCTGTCTACCAGATTCGAGGTGTCATCTTCATTCAGCCCACAACCAGCCACAACGCACCCACTTCCTGAAGTACAGATGAGAGTTCTCACGCGAGAGCTACAAGTCACCTCGAACCGGTTCCAATCCCCCTACCCTTTATTCTCCGCACGCCACTAATCTGTAATTGTGAGGCGTTGAGCACAAGGGAGAGCTTGACGTGGTTCGCTACGGGCCGGAACGCCTCCTTATGTTGTTCACAGATGCATGTACACACACATTCCCCATACACACAATATTTATTCAAAAATCCTTTTTGCCTTAGAAGGAATCTCAAAATGAATATTTTCTGTGAAATCGAGTTTGGGTGCAAAGCAGTGCCTTCTCTACTTATTTGAAGCGGCAGAGAAAACAAAACAACAAAACTCAAATATATGGACAATTTTCACATATTTGGCTGAAGATTAGAGCAAGTTGAGCACAGGAGGTGGCCCCTAACTTCAATTCTAGGAGCCACAAATTTATGAAGCCTATTCGAAGCAAGCCATTGTAATAGATGTTTATAAAATGGTTTATAAAGGAAGACACTTATTTGCATGTAATAGCAAACGAAGGAACTTGTTTACTACACAGAACTTGTTCAGTCAAGAAGAAGGAATGAGGATTTACTTTTGGGAAGCGCTTTTTCGGTTGTTAATTATTGGAGTTAGTTTTTTTTTTTTTTTCAATCTGATAATTGTTTAGTGCAGTTCGCAAAATTTCACTTAAATATTCATTAGCTAGTTCAGATCCATAACTAGATTTAATGAATTTAAGGGTTGAGTACAGTGTTTCACACACATAAGCAGTCATAAATATTGAAATAAGTCCCTTAGTACACTCTTTTGCTGTGGATATTTTTCTGCTGTAACATTCTTCCAGAATCCTATGGAGAAACGCCACTTCATTCGAGTCCTTTTAGTCCTTCTTCCTTTTGCAGTTCTAGTAGCTCAACTCTACACCTGTTGTATCCTTTGTTATTGGTGATGAAGCAGGACAGCAATCGCCCACAACAACAACAACAACAACAACAACAAAACGTTCTTCCAGGAATAAAAGTGAAGGTTTAAGTGATATTGAATCATTAAATTTGCCATTGATTTCTTCAGCAAGGCCCAACATGTTACTTAAGTAATCTTCTGTTTCCACCTGAACGTCAAACATTTGTAGTGAGTAAATGTTTTAATCTAAAGCTTTAACTTGCTATGAAAGTTAAATATGGTCTGGATCAAATCACATATATGTTTTTCTCTTACTTGTAAAGATATGCTTAACGTGTCTAAATGCTGGACCACATCTGTAACAAAAGTCAAACCTAACAACCACTGGGATTAATTAAGTTCAGGAAAAGATTTTCCTTTTTCCACTGGCCTAGATATGTCGTTAGTTTATATTAATTATAGTTATTAGTCTTACTCTAAACTTGGTGTCAAGAGCCACACGAGACTGACTCAACAGCCGCATGCGGCGCGCGAGCCTCGTTGTGTTTACCGCTGGGTTATACTAATGCAAGTCTCGCCTAAAACTTCACTCTAGATGCTTAGATGGATCCCTGATATGTGAAAATCGATTGGCAATGGATCAATTAGTTTTTACTCAAGCGTACTGATGGATGTATTGGTGAACTTCGAGAATAATTTGAAGCCATGTATCTCACTTGCAAATTCGAAGGTGTAATGGCGTGGACGCTTTCCTCCTGGTGTAATCTCGATCCTGTGGCCAAAATTAATCAGCAGTGAATCCTAAAAGCTTATCACTTTGCTGAAGCTTACCAGTGACAACATATTGGAACAGCTCTGACGTGTTTCCATGCCAAAGGGATCAGCATGTTTTATGGAGTGTTTTGAGAAACATGACGGCAAATTTATTCTCTTGCCTTGACCACTCAAATAGTTCCATGCACATTAAGCTGAATTTATGTGCAGTTCTTGCAGAAAACATTCTGTGCAGGCACTTAAGTTCTTTTGTATATAGAACGCTAGCCTTTCGTTGCTACTTGTTAGAGTTAAGGCTCAAATGTACCCGAAATATTTACTGTACACTTAAATTTTTTCAGTTTGAAGTTCACCATAATCTATGCATCGGCAAAGTTGTAGTTACAAGGAACAATAGATAATCTGTGATTTATTCAGCTGAGTGTAATTTTTGCAAGTTCATAATCTCTTAACTTAAGTAGATATGATTGAAATCAAATGAGCCTTTAAAAATGTACATAATCAAAGTTCATATCTTTGGAAAAATTGTTGTTATGATTAACTTAAGTAAATATGAGTAAAATAAAAAAGCTTTTTAAATGTATCAGATTCATATCTTTTCCTTATTCATCTGTAGGTTGGCAGTATTTTGGCAATACCGATGCGAACATGGTGCAGACAAGCAAAACGCTGACACAATAATAGTTTAAAATGGCTGTTCAACTTTCGACATACATAAACGAGGATCTAAATTATACAATAAACTTTCTGAGCTGTAAAGGGTCGTGAAATACATCAGAGAACGAAGATCGAGGACGATGATGCATGCAAGTCTATGTTTGGAGTAGAAATACAGAAATGCTGATTTCTGGGGATGCTCGACCAGATCAGAAACTTCGTTTTCTGACACCAGAGTCTATCGCAGCAGTTGATGCTTGCAAATCCCAACATTAGTCATGGCTTAGCACAACATATTATAATGAACCACTTATGTTTTCCTACTGTAGCTCACTTCAGAATTTCCGCATCCGCCTGCTCATCAGGCCTCACCCCGACGAGTTAGTGGCACATTTTGGACCACTCCAAAGGACGACAAAGGGGAAGAAATTATACGTGCTAGAGAAGGTATGTGGAACGTCATAAAGTCTTTGCCTATAAATTATGCAATCAATTTTTAGTCAGAAAATTAGTTTTAAAATATTGCAAAGTTCTCGTGACTCCTGTGGTTTAATAATCACTTTTAAATTATATAAATAAACGTTAGTCCTAAAATAATAATGGATAGAGAAGACTCTCTCTGTCTCTGTCTCTCTCTCCCGTATACATACATACATATGCTCGTACGTGTGCAATTTCTGCTTCTGAAAATGAGGTTTACCTTTCTACACGTTTGTAGTTGACTTTCGCCCAAAAAATCGAAGCGACATTTCACTAGAAATATATGATTTGAAGACCTTTTAATAAAAAAATTCTATGTGTTGTACTGATAGGAATTTCTCTATACACCCCAGCAGAATGTATATTCAAAGACCTATTCTTTTACTTTATCTTAATTAAAATGCAAAAATTATTTATATTTTTTGTATAAGATATTGCGAAGTGTACACTCTGGCTGAAAAATTCAATATCATAGCCGAGTCTTAAACCAATAGTGTGAAAGAACAATGTATTTCCATTAATTGACCTAATGGTGAGGACTATAGAGCCCGGGGCTTAACAGCATAGTAAGTCGCCATTAAGTTAGTTTTCTCATGTGTTTATGTGAACTCCTAGAGGTTTACCGGGAGAAACACGAGTTTGATGGGGAAAATTAATGTAATGTTGGCATGTTGGCCATGGTAGCTCAATGGTTAAGAGCAGTCGGACGAAGATTGGAAGAACTGAGGTTCAAATCCCGGCTATGGCATTGAATTCTTCAGTCTGACTCTACCTTTTCAATATCTCATGTGTTATGGCTTTATATACTCAATATTGCTTATTTTTACATCGTGTCTCCAATTTTTTTCTAATTCTGTATCCCTCAGAGCATTTCCGTAACTTATATAGTGTGTAAAATTACGCAATTTCATTAGCCGACATTGAAATTATTAATTAACCAGTTGGCTTTAAGTTCCACACAAACCATTATGGCCGTAGAATAATGTAAAATATCACAAGTCACTGCGGGCATGAAAACACGGTTCGTTTGTAATTTTCAATATTACTATTCAAAGTTGTTTTTTTTTTAATTTACGTCCTCCAACGTCAAGTCATATCGGACGGTGAATGAAATGGATGAAATGATGCTCAAATGAGCCAAGGGTCCATAGAGCTTAGAATTATCCGACATTCGTCTTTGAGGACAAAGGAAAACCCCAGAAAAACTTTATCCAGGTAACTCACCCTGATCGAGATTCCAACGATCGAGACCTCTTGAACGTTAGGCAGACAGGCTACCATCTATGCTACCGAGGCAGGCACTCAAAGTTCAATATGAATTTCTCTTGTTATTTAACGCTTAAAAATTTGCATGCTGGCACATTACACATTTCATTACAGGTAAATTGAGAACAGGAGCAGTCAATTGTTTAAAAACCATGAAATTCCGAATTTTTTTCATACATGGAAACAAACAACTGAGTAGCGTTAATACTTCTACAAACGGTAAAATATTGAAAATTTCAAGACAGTAATAAGGCTTAGAAACAGGTGATACATAGGAAGTTATTAGAAATAAATAGTGTATTTTTCGATTTGCAGGATTTTTTCCTTATTATAAATTTAGGAGTTATAAAAAACTATATACTATTTCTTTGGGAATCCACGTTATTCAGAATTCCAATGTGCATTTTGTTATGTAAAGATTTTACCAAAATATATTTTATTTAACTTGTTACAGACATTTCTGAGGAAACAAACAACTATGGAACATTTCATCCAGTAGATTGCCGTGTCATTTAAATAAATTTTAAATTTAATATATTAACTGAATTATATGGAATACATCATTTAAACTACATAAGATTTAATTACATACTATTTTGGCAGCACATGCAATTTAAATCGTAACCATATGATGAAGAAGGCACTAATAAAATAGTTGATGTAAAAAATTATAATACTTTCAGCTAGGAATTTATTTTTCTTTAAAATCTTGCATTGTGTCTATAGAAAATTCCAGTGTTACGTACCAAGTTCCTTGTTTATCCCGCCGCTTTTCTAAACATGCTAGTTCTCTTTAAGTATCTAGTAAGTAGAAATGTGTATTTTATCCAATCAATGATAGGAGTCTGGGTACAGATTTAATATTGATATTACCTTATGAATAAGCAATTAAAGCCTTTGGATTCACCTGACGTAAGCAAGATTTAATCAAAAATACAGGTTTATAAACCTCCTAAAAATAGCATTATTCGAAAAATACATGTTTTTATGTACGCGAGCGCAAGAACAATATAACTAAAAGCAATAGTTCAGTTAAATTTCAAACTTGCTATTTAAATTAAGTAACTTCCAACGACGTGAAGATTACCAAAACATTCCTTCATTCCAAACTAACCTTAACAAGGAAGACTCAAACATTTTGATCTTTTCATAAAGAGTTCCAACAATTTGATTAAATTCCTATGTTGCCTCTCTATTTGCCTATCAACCAGTAACTCCTCATCAAATCCACGGCCAGAGTGGGGAGTCCAATACTTCCCGAATGGCATTCCCTAAATTATCATTTTACAAAAGCTTCGTTATTTGTATTCAAGATATACAAAGATGTTCTGTTTTAAATGTTGTAACCATTTTTGTTAGAAACATGGTAACCATATTCCTAGTGAGCTACAGGAAGAATTTACTTGACATTTCAATACTAAACCGGCACACTTATGGAGGGAAGTGAACGTGTTCAACAAGTACGATGTTCCTGAAGTCCTGCTGCAGCGTTACCAAAGATTTAATAGAAACTTCTATAATAAAGATTGCTTCTTTTCCCCGTCATATAAACGTGCGCTTCCTTGATCTCTTGGAATGAAAGGAAGTGAGCTGCATCCTCTACAAAGCCTTAAAGCTAGATGTTGTATACGTAAAATTATTAGCCAAGCATATAACATGATAATCTGCATCGTCGATCCAATTTTCCTCCCCTTTTCGTCTCCTGCCTTCTTCTCGTGCTATAACCAGAAATACCTAACCTAGGGGCAGGATACGGATCGATCATCCCTTCAATATTCTGAACAGGGGTTTTCTTTTCTTTTTATTTCTTCGCATAGTACCCTCTGTAGCGCCACCTTTCAACCGTGGTCCGCCTCCCAGAACTTGAGGGAAGTGAGAATGGCATTTTTCATCCCCACTCAGTTCCCCATCTTCGAAACGTATCTCTTGTGTTTATGCGATAACTAGTCTAGTTCACTTAAGTATTATGTTTAAAAACGTTAATATATTTTGAATTAAGCTATGCAAAATTTATTAGGTCCAAAAACTACATTAACCTTTTGTGATTCGCAAAACCAGTCTATGATAAAGCCAAAAACTGAGTTCTAAAACAATTTTTTTTTTGTAATCCACTAACTGATTAGCGAAATGGCGCCGGGGTAATTGTGTGACTCACACTCCGGTGTCACGGGTTCGATTTCCGTAGCCTGGTGTTCTTGGAACTGGACGGCATTTCTATAAGTCGCAAAGGTTCTGGAACAGTTACCTGAGCTCATAGAACAGTCAGTCCAATTCTATCATTGCCTGCCTCGGTAGCGTAGATGATAGCGCGTCTGCCTCACGTTCAAGAGGTCCCGAGTTCAAATCTCGGTCAGGGTGAGTTACCTGGATAAGGTTTTTCCGGGGTTTTCCCTTATACTGAAAGACAAATGTCGGGTAACTCTAAGCTCCATGGACCCGGGCCACATTTGAGTATCATTTCACCCATTTCATTCATCGTCCGATATGACTTAACGTTGGAGGATGTAAATTACCAAAAAAAAAAAAAAAAAAAAAAAAGTACATCCCTTCTCTTCTGTTTACTTCCAGCTCCTACATTCAACGAACTTATTACTCCTGAACTTATCACTCCTAATTTAACCCTGAACTTGCTCCTAGCTGTAAGTAATGCCCCCTTACCTTAATACGCAAGTATATAAGCTTTAAACTTAAAGTTTTTTAAGAAGATATGTGCTTGTCTGTTACAAAATCACGTTATTCAATTGATGAAAATAGCATAAAAATTGTATGACTTAATTCTAGCGAATAAGCCGTCTCAGAATAACTTTCTAACTTACCAAATATTGCCAGAAGTAATCTTAAGGCTTCATTCGTAACATTCGGATTTGAATCCTATAGAATTAATATGGGCAGATACCAAATAATGGGTTGCTTGCAGAAATGTGACCTTTAAAATGAAAGACGGAATGTTGTGCGGCCAATTATTTGAGCAAATTGTACAAATAGAATGTGAAAAGGTATGCTATCATGTGGATTAAATAAAACAAGAGTATTAGGAAAACGATGCACTAATGGAAGAAATTACTGAAAGAATTATATTGAAGACAATCGGATGCAAACACTGACGAGGATGTCAGTGACAATGACTCAACACACGAAGATATGTCAAGTGTAGAAGAATTAAAACATTTAAGGCAAAATTGTTTAACTCAGTGTTATGTTGTGTGTAAGTGAAAAACCTTTTTGGAACTATACTATTTAATTTGATGGACTTGTAGGACTTCCCTGAATAGCGACACATGAAATAAAAAATCCAGTGATACTTGAAAGGGTGAAGTGATCGCAGTGAGATATCACTCACTGCCTTTGAAGACCAAGGAAAACAATTAAAGATGTATTTTTATGTCTTGATAGAAACTGATACGCATTGGCATCTGAACGAGTCCACTTCAGAACGGCCGCAACTGGAGGGGAGGGCAGGTAAGTTGCGCAACAGTTGCGAGCAAGTAAACAAGTGCAGGGCTACTGAGTAATACTATAGCTTGTTTCAAATAGTACGTGTCGCATTTAGAAATTGTGATCAGCACATTAAGAAATAAGTGCTACATTTAAAAACACGATATGTAATAGCCAATACTTATAGATTTATGACAAAAGAACGATGGTCTGGGTCTGCTATGTAAATATGGGAAAGGGTATCTCAGGCAACAATTGTGTCTAAAAGCAGCTTAGGAGAGTTATTGAGGAAAGGGAAAAAATTGCTGCTAGTGCAACAGCGTCCTTCTCTATACCCAGTAAACAAAGATTAAGAAAATGCACAAAATCTAATTTGGATGGTTTTAATTCAGAATTAGTTATGCGACGTGTGAATAATTTTTAAGATACAGAAAAACAAAGACCAACTCTGAAGAAAGTGCTTATGAAGTTTCAAAATTATATTGACTTTAAAGGCAGTTTCTGAACATTAAAGCAGTTCTTCTGAAGCTAGGATATATATGGAAGAAAACCAACCGTGACAGACATATTTTAAAGCAACATCGTACCACACAGGCCAAAAGGCTTAAATGTTTACGAAATATTCAGAGATATTGCAGTGAAGTTTATAAAGTTTACATAGATTAAACTTATATTAATTCAGCATATATTAAGCCATATGCCTGGGGTGAAATTTGTTACAGGGACTCTGCAGCGGTGTCGAAAGGCCGACAGTTATCATGCTGAAGAAGAAACGGGTTTTGTTCCAAACGCCTATGTACTAATAATTTAAGATCCAACAAAGGCGTGGAGATTACTGCGATAGTAAGATTACAACTTAATTCATAACAGCTGCAATACTGGCTTCGAAGGTGAAATTTATTTTTAGAATGCTTGTGCAGCGTACTTTCCTCTCGCAAACTTACGCATGTGACGCATTGTGGTGATAGGTGTAGTATCTCCACCACAGTTATTACTCATCCGTACTGTGCAGGATTTCTTTCAAGATAAAATAATACATATGTAAGAGAACGCATCAAAGTTTTCGTTTAAATATTTCAGTGTTGAAGAGCCACTGCGGATATATAGCCATGGTCTTCACCTGGGATGACGTTTTTCAACACTGGACTTGTAGAGTTGGTAGCTGTGCAGCGGTTCCTGGTGCTGGGGTGAACAACTCTCAGTACTTGTAGGCAGCTTCCGCGCAATTCTGTGACCCGTCTGCCGGCGACCTCACGGCTTCCTGCGGTACTGTCAATTCATCTCCTCCTGCTGGGGGTGTTAGCCACAATACACCTGTGTGCGCATTGTTGTCTACCCTTTACCATTTTACTAAAGAAACTTTGAGCTATATCCCTTGTGTCCACATACAAAAACTATACTTAGTTCTATAACCTGGGTAACCTTGTGGATTTACTTCATACAACAATGGTTGGCAGCACTACGCTCTGGGTATATTTAAAATCGTTACAACAATGTCATCTGTGATTGGCTACTGCTGCACATTATTAACTGTTCATTATCATGCACGCTTTGCTACACTGAACATCAACTCTGGATTCTCATGGATAATATACGAGAACATTCAAGAATATATTCACAGATGAAATGTGTGATATAATAGTACGTGAAACCAACAGGAAGGCAAATCAGGTATTCACAAATTATAACACCAGTTCAGAAGGAGCAGCAAAAGTGTGGAAGCCATTTACAACACATTATAACAGCACAAAAGGGGGTGTTATGGACGAGTTGTGTTCTCATTACAATCTAAAAAGGAGAACACAAAAATAGCCCTTAGCATTTTTACAACATTCTAGATATTGCTTGCTTAGCGTCAAACATTATTTATAGAGAAAACAATCCTCAAACAAAAAACGTGACACACAGACGCAGACCGTTTCTACTAGATCTGAGAAAGCAATTGGCAATGCCTTCCATTATCTCTAAATCATCGAATCCTAATTGCTTGAAAAATAATTATGTGAAATCGTGTGTTGTGTGCATGGTTGGAAGACCTCTAAATGTGGTTCCTGAACGAGTGCAGGCTCAAGCAAAATGAGATGCTTATAGACGGCTGAAAATCTTTGGTGACAGTTTTGTATGAAAATATCGACCAAACAAAAGGAAGAGGAAAACAAGAAAGAGCTTCGTTATCTTTAAAAATCCTATATGTGGTGAACATTGCATTACAACAGTACTTGGACGTTGTGAATTAAAATTACTTGTACGTTTATCTTTGCATTGTAACGAGTAGCAGAATTAGTAGTTTTATGATATTATGTAACTTACTTGATACCATTAGTAAAAAGCTGATTTATTTTGCACATATTTAAGACTATTTACATTGTATCAACACTATGGTACCTAATTAATAATAAAAATACAAATATATTACATAAAATAAAATATTTCATTCGTGAGCTTCACACTTGTTCTATTGGAGAGGTATGGTTACCTGGGTAGCCCAAATGTAGATTAGAGAGCGCATTTTATTCCTCTTTATTTTAGATGCTCTTCCTTGAAAGTATATACATTTTGCTTTAATTACGACATTTATAAAGATGCAATTGTGGAATAAACTGAGGCGTGTGCACACTAATTTCAATATACCTGATAAATAAGAAGTTATAGTTAAAAAGGTTACCCGGGTAACCCAATGTGGACACAAGGGATAATGTGTGTATATATATACATATACATATATACATAAATAAAATTTAGTCTCTTCAGAATGAATTTAGAAATGTCCTCTCAGTACACACGAGCACATGGTATCTGTCACACTGTTTTCCACATAATCTGCATTTGGAGAGCGTGTCGGGTGTATGGAAGTCCTCTGTCTTGCAAACTCAATTATGGAAGCCGTGAACCACTAGTCTTTCCACCAGATGGTGAAGGTCATATTCTGCTCTCATATATTCTTTGTTGATCATGGCATCTGTGTTATAAAAATATTGTCATGTGTAATTTCGTTTGCCTTCCAGCTCCTTCAGTGGACCGTAGAATGCTGCTTTGCAGGGTAAAAGCATATCGTGTAGAAGTTCTTCAATGAAGAATGGTTCACTTGCCAGGATATAGACCAATCCAGCTGGAGTATATTTTGACAGGCATAACTATTTTTATAAAAGCTCCTTTGATATTTTCTATGTCTTTTAGATTCGATTTGTTCCAACGATGTCCTCATATAATCTCAATACCATGCGTTGGTATGGGCAATATTTTTAAGCGGAAAAGAATCAAAGCTGTGGTCAACGATGACGGTCTTAAACGTATTTTGTTAATGTATTAAAAAGGATAATTTCAAGATAAAGTACATTAAACAGCTTTTATCCGCCACCTTCACAAAAACACAAATCATTGCGCGTTACTTTTGTTGCTGAAAAGTAGGCCTTTTCTGTTATATATGAATAATCTCTGCAAAGATTATAATTATTTCTATAAATATATAGCCTCAGAGTCAATATAGCAAGCAGGTCAAGCAGAAGAATAAAGTTAGAATTTTCGGAATTTACACTTCAGGAACGGCTACTCTTACAGAGTGTCAAAGACATTAGTAAATTAGTAATTACTATAGCTCCTCAAAAGTATATTTTCCTCAAGGTAAAACACGAAAAACAATTTTATGAAACTTAATCACTAATAAACTCCACAATGAATTTAAATTATGAATTTGAAAGAAAAAACTAAGGTATCAAGAGTTATCTTTACTTCAACTTATAATCTCTTTGACCATCAATTACTTCGTAGATGGCTAAGTCCGATGTTCAATTGTTTTTTAGATATCTGGAAAACAAGAAACAAGCATACGACGCCTATAATGTACGGGAATATATTTTATTACTCTGGTTTCATGAAAGTAGATTTTTCTTAGGTAACGGATATAGTCGTGCTGCTCTAACGGCTACCACAGATTTATTTTTGGTAATAGATACCTCTCAGATAACGCACTGATTACTCCACGTGGAGTGAACATATATTTGTCATTTGTGATTCCTGCCAATTCCATTTGGCTGAAGTGATACGTTCATTGGTGCTTCGTACAGGTCCGGGAAGCGCGCCAGTTCCCCTCTCACTCTTTCAAGAATAATCAGTGCGTTATCTGAGAGGTTTCTATTAACAAAGATAAAGTCATGGTAAGCGTTCAAGCAGCGCGATAATAACATTACGTATAGGACTATTATGTGTTTCAAATGGGAAGAGTTCTGGAGTCCAGCTAATCAGATGCCGTATCACATTCAGCGTTGCCAGCTTGTTACCCCACTCCTTTTATATTTCCCTCTCTCTCGTACTCATACAACATGCGGGTCTCTTGGTGTTAGACGTAAGGGTAAGCAAATTAAATTTTCCAAACTTTACAATGACGCAGTTGCCAAAATCAAAATTGCAAAAAGCATTTTCGCAAGTTATGTATACTTTTAAATACTATAACTATAATTATAGTTTATGAATTACCTGTTTTTATAATCCAATGGAACTTCCAGTGGCTCATCCATATTGCTGTCAATGTCACTTCCGTTAAGAGACAATTCCTCACTGTCACTGCCTTCATCGTCTGAGTCTTGCAAATTTATGATTATATGTTCCAAAATCTCGTCACGTGTTATTTCTTTCTTAAAATTGTCTCCTTCTAGGTTTTATGCCTGTCTTACGCAGTTTTCCCAGTCTTGTTGTGTTACCTTGTCAATTTCTTCGTGAACCGGTCGTTCAACGTCGGTTAGTTTAAAAGTATTATTTCTGTTTGCACTCCCCCCTTTTATTTGAGCCAACACCAACTCAATTGAATTATATTGGCAGTGGTAAGGCGGGAGGCATATTACCTCGTGTGCCATTTCAATTGCAAGTTGATCCAGCTGATACACTTTTTCAGTTCTTTTAAGCGGAAGTACTTATTGCAATAATTCATTTTTAGTTTATGTTTCCGAAAATTCAAGCCTCCTTTTTGCAACCATTCAACAATCTCGTTCTTTCTGTTGGTCGAATTCGGTATTTTATTTGTAATAACCGCATGGTACTGTGCATTATCCATTATAATAATGCTTCTCTCTTGTAAATAATACAAGAATCTGTTAAGAAACCATTCTTTAAATGTATCATCTGTCATCTCTTCGTAATAGTCTGAGGCACTGTCGGAGAGAAAAATCCATTTGCTTTCTGGTAGGAACTCTGTCTTAGCAGATCCAGCATGACAAATGATGGGCAGACTGCCTTTCCCAACAGGTACCTTAGGCCACCCTCTTCTGAGGAGTCTTGCCAGATTGACTTTTGAGTGCGGCTTTTATTTACCCATGTTTCCACTAAGTAAACGATAGGTCTCGTATCACCAGAATGTCTAATTTCATGCACTTTGCGTATTAATTTTAATCTTGTCCCAACAACGTCACTTCTCTCCATTAAAAATTGATGCCCACTATTTTATTCTTTCTGTATCTGAACCCTAATTCCCTCAAAATTCTAAAGTCGATGATTTTGACCCAGTGTATGAAATTTTAGTTCTAAGAGAGCAAGCTATTTTCTGTATACCTAGTTGGAAATTCACCTTGGTCATAAAACTTGAACACAGTTCTACGTACAACGTCCTTGTCAAAGTCACTTAATTTGTTACCCTCTTCGGAGGACCAACATGTCTCCTGGGCGACACAAACACTTGGGCACCGCTGAGATCAGATATTCTTGCTCCTCCACAAATGCGGTACACACTTGCTTTACCTACACCACACGCTTCAGCAGTAAGCCGTTGAGCGTTTATGAAATCGAGCTGATTTCTATATTTCACATTGCCCAACTTTGTGAAGAAACTGTAGACCTCAAAAATAATACTTCGAGCCTGACTTCAAAATACCTGCCTTTCTAACTCGCCACTAGATTCACCGCAAGAAGCCAATGCAGTATTTAACTCTTATTCCACTGTTATCTAAAGACCAACATAATAATATTTATTCGAACTCTCCAGAGTAAATAAACACTTCTTATCCAGCATTCATTTATTCATAAACATAAGCATACAGTATTCCACAGGCTAACAGGAAATGAAGTGTTTGCTCTTTCTCGAATTTAACACCTTGGCTTATTCGAAGTGTTTCTTTTATCACGTCATATCAATAGTTTAAATTTCATTTCTGAGTAATTAAAAGTACATACATACACACCAACCAATAATGACATTGGTTTATCTCACGATGCGTCGGTAGTAGTATTAGTAGTAGTGGGGCTTAAGGGCGCACAACAGCTGAGGTCATTAGCGCCCGAGCTCAGACTAGGAAAAGCCCACCTGAAATGTAAACGCTAAAACCAATAAAATAAAAATAAAATCCACTAAGAGGTCCAAAACACAAAAAAGCTCTTAAAGATGCTCAAACTGTTAAAATAGATAAAATAGGAGTGCCGAGATGAACCTAAAATGAGGCACGGAGGGGGACGTTGAAATCATATGGAACGAATCATTCCGCTGCGCTGTAAAAAGTCGAAGAGGCCCTCCACAGCAGCATTATCATCCCTCAGCATTGCGCTGAGTTTGGGTGCCAAACACAAGGAGGAGCGCAACGTTGAGTAAAATCGGCACTGCACTAAAAGGTGCTGCACCGTCAAAGGCTCACCGCAGTGAGAACAATGAGGTGCTGAGTCCTGGCGTAACAAGTGTTGATGGCTAAAACGGCAGTGCCCGATGCGAAGTCTAGCAAAAATAACCTTTTCCCTGCGAGAAGAACGTGAAGATGTAGCTCAGGGAATCGGAAGAGGTTTAACTCCCGGAGTTTGTTCCCAACGAGCGCGGACCAGTCATCATGCCAGCGAGTGTTGATGGCTCGGCGAAGGGAAGCACTAAGATCCTCGAAAGGAACAGAATTGCTAAAAACAGTGGGGGATAAAATAGCAGACTTCGCGGCGGCATCAGCAGCCTCGTTGCCCGGAATGCCCACGTGTCCGGGAACCCAAACGAACGACACGTGGAACCCTGAATTAGCGAGCGAATGCAGCCGATCCTGTATTCGCTGTACTAGGGGATGGCTGGGGTACAGCGAACGAATGCTCTGAGAGCACTCAGAGGATCGCTACATATGGCAAAGTGGTCAGAGTGCTGCTGGCTGATAAAAAGTAGGGCTTGATAGATACTAAAAAGTTCGGCGGTATAAATGGAGCACTGTCCGGAAAGACGAAACGTAAAACTCTCCGCAGCAGCTACGAAGGCACAGCCAACACCACGGTCGGTTTTAGAGCCGTCCGTAAAAATAAAACTGTAGTTCTTAAAATGCTGCTGAAGTTCTATAAATGCGGATTGGATGCCAGTGGTGGGAAACGCATACCTGGGCATGGACGTCAACCTAAGGTGGAATAGGATGTCATACCGCGACCAAGGAGGAAAAATAGATTCCCTCCGAGGTAATACTGGCGGTAGTGTGACGTCCAGGGCCCGAAGAAGTAGGCGAAAGCGAACACCGGGCGGAAATAATGCAAGGGGGCTGACAGTGTACTGGCGATCAAGAGACGAGTCAAAGAAAAGCTTGTACGTTGGGTGCGTGGGTAGAGAGGATAGACGGCATGCGTAGGTGCATAAAAGAATATCTCGCCTATAGCACAGGGGAGGTTCAGCTGCTTCAGCGTACAGACTGGGGATGGGGTTGGTTGGGAAAGCACCAGTAGCTAGACGTATCCCCCGATTGTGCACATGATCCAAACGACTCAAAATGCAAGGTCGTGCCGACGAATATACCACATTCCCATAGTGAAGCTTTGATCGTACCAGGGACCGATAAAGCTGTAAGAGCACGGTCCGATCAGCTCCCCAGGATGTACCTGATAAGACACGTAAGATATTGAGGGACCGGGCACAGCGACCTTTCAGGGAAGCGATATGAGAATCCCAGCTAAGCTTCCTATCGAACACCAATCCTAAAAATTTAGCTTCCTCTGCAAAAGGAAGCGTATGGGGACCGAGGTGGAGTGAGGGTGAATCAAACGCCTTACGGCGCCAAAAGTTCACGCACACGGTCTTCTCGGTGAAAAAATGGAAGCCGTTGTGGAGGCTCCAAGTGTAAAGGCGATCTAAACAGACCTGGAGCCGACGCTCCAAGATACGGTAAACATATTGATATTTATTTGTTTTGTATTACGAAAACTACTTGAGCTGATACACTTTTACATAGTTTCAAACGGAAGAACAACTGTCTAATATTACTTTGAACTCTCTAGAGTAAATAGAGTTTACGAACCATTCATAAACAAAGATATAATGTGTCCAGAGACGTTCTGCCTTGCAGCAGGAGGTTTACTGTTTCCTCTTGCTCGAATTTAACAAACACCTTGGCTTATTCAAACTAATTATTTTATCACGTCCTGTAAAACGTTTGCGCTTCAGTTCAAGTAGTTACAAATATACGTACACGCATACAGGCCTACCAATAATGCTATTCATTACAGTGCTTATGTCGTGGTGCATTGTTGTAATATAGGTAATAGTGCTTTATTTATTTGTATTAGAAAAACTATTTCAGCGAAAAATATGGGTTTTTGATGGTTATGTTAGATATATTACTGTCTACCTTCCACATGGATCAGTTTTGGCAATTCGGAAATTTTGTCTTAGTGCAAATAGTATTTAATAGAGATTGATTAGGTTAGCGCTCACCATACATCACTTAGGGGGAATGCAATACGACAACACCGCAGGACTCCGATTGGTTGCTCACTTAGCAGCGCTCAAAAGCGAGTTTTGCTGTTTATCATGCTATTGGAATTTAAGCTCCCGCTTCTAATGCCTAGGGCGTTAGATATTTTTGGTCGCGAATAAACATCAGCCTATCTCGCAAGTGCTATAAATAACTATTATTAGACCAGGACTGATAAACCAAATTAATATAGCAAAAACAAAATAGCATTTCTCGTAAATGTGAAAATTTGACGCCCATTAACTCTGACGTAAACCGTTATCTGCCAGGGCTACAGGAGACAAAGTGTTGGCTGGGCGAGTTTGCCGTGGCTCAGATTTTGTCTCTCAAGACACTAAACAGTTTACATCGCAGATGACATGGCCAAGAAAACACATGGGAGGGAGTTCGAAGGATGGCGATCGATTAATAAAATAAACCGGCCAATGAACTTGGCATGGAATTGGGTTAGCAACTGCTCAAGGAAGCTGCATGATGACGCACTTCCGGTATTAATCTCTGATATGGCGCCTGCTGCTTTCATAGCCAACTTTTAGCACAAGATTAAAGTGGGTACCGGGTGTTCACTCCTAAAATTCATGTAATCCATTGTTTGAGGAGAGATCTTCTTCTCTAACCTGATTGCTACATCAAAGACTGTATGGCATATAAGAAATATACCAAAGTATGTATTTAGATTTCCACTGCCTAGGAAAAGTCCCCTAGAAATTGAAAAGTAGACTCAGATTGTTCATGTCCTTCCCTACCCCACCACTATACTAAACTTGATGCATCGATGAGTGTAGTGCTGATGAAATGGATTATATTTAAAAGAAATAAGTGGTTAAATGATTATAAATAAAACTAATAAATTTATTAATTTAAAATGATATTTATAAAAAATTTAAGAAAAAAGTGAATCAATAAAATCAATTTACTAAACCAGCATAAATTATACATGTTAATTAAATTAAAGAATAGACAAATATGTTTAGACTATTGAAAATTATAAATTATACTTAAAGTAAATTAAAGATTGGTATAATTTAATAAGCTTATATTTAAAGTGTAGTGCGGGATATCAGCGCCTTTAATGTTAAAAGGTTTAATATTTATTGTTATTTGTAGTTTTAAAAATTGAGCCGGTTACCATTTGTAAGTGGTGAATGATAGTACTTTTAAGATAGGTATTGATTGTTTTTATTGTTCCTTAATATTAACTTTTATGTATTTTAATTAACCAATTTTCCTTAATGTTTTAATTGCAGTACTCTCTGAAAACATGGATTTATGTTCTTGTATATGATTTCTGAAATTTAATAAATGAATGAATAAATAAGTAAATAAATAAGAAAATAAATAAATAAACGTGAATAGATACCTCGTTGTAGATATTAGATGCCTTCGTACGACATTCAGGTTTAATTTAATTTAATTTAATCCCAAATGTAACATGGAATATTTTTAAAATTAAGGAATTTTTATGGAGAGCCTTTTAATACTCTAAAAATGTTTGGGAAACATCCACAGTATAGAGCTAAAATGTTATATGAACAAATATGTTGGCATATTTCAAATCAAAACACAATAAAGAGTCACTAAAGAAACAAAATTAAAGAAAAATCTGACAAAACATAAAGACAAATGGCGGTCTCTGAGTACGCTCATTTCTGGTGGTTTTGAGTGTATCTAGATTTGGGCGATGTTTGTATTGTGATTTCAAATCCAGTTTTGTTTTTCAGTTTTATGAAAGAAAATAATAGGATTAGACTGTATTCAAAGCAGAAGGGATTCCACGTGAACTTATGGACGGGTTATGCTTAGGGATGAGATGGGAGTGAACTATGGGCTAGGGCTGCGAATCAACATGAGGATTCCTTATTGTGAGCTAGAGATTCATCTCGACGCCAGGATTCGCTATAGAACCGCCAGCAGATTGGAGGTCGTCACCATCAGGACAGGTGACTGCAAAGCCAACCCAAGCCAAAAACAGTAACTAGTTACTGTGTGAAAAATTCCCATAAAACAAAGCCACACTCTCCCGTTACCAACACATTAAGCCGCGATTGAATGAAATCAATTAGAGCGGATTGAAATTAAATTAAATTAAATGACGCGACCGAAAATCGCAGGAATGTCTAACTTGCTCTCCATTGAGCTAATTTGGCTCTTAATCTATCTTACAAGATTTCATCGCATCCTTTACTTTACGTCACTTTTAATTTAAATTTCTAATTTATAGTAAATAACGGAAAATGTTGTTCTCTGGCAGTTTTATGGAATACCTACCAAGATTTCAAGTGTTCCCATATGGATATTCTGAAGTGAATGATTATATCGGATGAGGTACATTTCCATCTTACTGTCCATTTAAATAAATTGAATTTTCAATACCTGTTCCCTTCCTGCCCTTCTCCCAAAGAATTGTTACATACCAACCTTTAAACAGTTTAATCTGACTATTTCCTCTCATTTCCCGTACCTTTAACATGAATGTTACACCATGGAGGCTAAAATCACCTGCCATCAACACCACGTTGACAAAATATGTGAAGGCTGATACCCAAAAAATTTCTTTTTATCATGTTGTTCATAGAACTGTGTGTCACGTACTCCAATTATGAACCAATTTTTACCGATGGTATCCGATGTGACAATAATGGCTGCGAGGTGGCTGCACCTGATCACACCAGGAGTTTACCACACGCTCTCACCATTTTCTCCAGTGCACTGTTTGCTACATGTTTTGCCATGAATTATATAACAAAGAATGAAAACTTCAAATCATTTATTATATACACAGATTCCCTGAGTGTACTAATGGCTATAAAACAACGATCTCCATGCCACACCTTAGTAAGGGAGACTCGTGAGTTATACAATGACATTACTACATCAGGCAAACAATTGATTTTGACATGGATACCATCTCACTGTAACATAGAGCTGACACTGACAATCATCCATCAAATTTACTAGATCTTCAGCTTCCACATAAAGTTTATTTACGGTGTCTTAAAAGAACTATCCTACTCCGATGGAAGACAGATTGGTCAACTACATCTAATAGCAAATTGCATGAAGCCTGTATAATACCTGTCTATAACTGTTAGAGCGCTAACCCGCGAGACCAAGTACCAATAATCCGGCAATGCATTCGTCATACTGCGCTTCCAACAATACACTGGCCAACAATGAAAATGTTTCGGGCTTAAAAATAGTACATTTACATGTGTTTCTATCTGCTGAATTCAAAAATCGCTATAAAAATGATGGAGTAGTTCTTGCTTTGAAGAAAAAGTGATATTTCATTTTTAGAGTGAAGATTTTAAATTTGGAGGAATGTTTGGGGAGTTGACACACATGTCAAATAACAAAACGCAATCAGAGATAAATTTTGGAAATTAAGTGATGCAAAAGTTAAGGAAATCATTTTTGTCGGACCACAAATAAGAGAACTTGTAAAGGATCTTGCATTTGCCCAAATTTTGGAGGGGAAAGAAAAGGAAGCTTGGGAAGCCTTCAAGGGTGTTCATGGATTTATAGGCAACAAAAAAGATGACATCTACAAATATTTGGTGTCAGTGCTACTACAAAAATACTGTAGCCTTAGATGCAGCATGTCCCTTAAGATCCATTTTCTGCACTTCCACCTAGACTTTTTCCCTCCTAGTTGTGGAACTGTTAGTGATGGACATGGGGAGGGATTCTATCAGGACATTTCGTTATGGAACAAAGATATCAGGGCCATTGGAATGAAGTAAGGCATGCGGATTTCTGTTGGTCTTTGTATAGGGATTCTGCGGAACTCCATCACAAGAGGCAAGCTAAAAGACGACGAAGTCAATAGGCCACCACATGATTCTCTTCCGACACGACTATCTGCGAAGTATTTTTCCAGAAATTTAGAACTCTTAGCATGTAATTACCAGTTAAAAATAAAATGCACCCTCATTGTTGTTAGCATGTATGTAATTAAAATGTATCCTTTTCTCTCAATCCTTTAATATGCAATACTTCCGCATTGCTTATATCATAGAAACTGGAGCTAATAAAAATTTTTCATTGTCATACTTGTTTTTCTCAATCCAAAAATAGTATGAATTGCCTCATGAAGTGCTCGAAACATTCAAAATTATTTTTAGCTGCCCAGTGTTATCAGCGATAGACAGTAGGACCGGTAAACAGATAAGCAGCGGGCACGCTGCTTAGTGCACACACGATCAGCGCAATCGCCAAATAACCAAAAGTAATTTTGCCTCCTCGAACGTTCGTTATCCCTGCGTTATACGTCCGTATAACTGTGCAATTTCAAAATTTTTGCAGTCTCGTGAAACGGACGACTGAATGAGATAACATATGCTTTTGTTTCGAGAAAGAGGGATGCTTTCTGACAGAGTTTGTGAAAACTAAGATCACATGTAATTAGTGCTGTGATTGAAAGGGGTTTGAGTTATCTTGTGTTCGACTCCCCGGAGAGTGTCCGTCTTCAAGAATAAGCTCGTTCCGTATCTCATTATGCCGAGAACAAAGCGAAGTCACAGTGACTTTAAAGCGGCAATATGAGTCAACGGAAGTTTATTGAAGTGAAATAGGTTACCAAGTGCATGTAAAAACTGTGTGAAGTATCATTTTCATAACTTAAAAGGGCGCAATATTTATTGTTTGATTTTATGTATTTACATGCATTCTTTTATATCCAAACTATTGAAGTGTGGACCTATTTAAATTGTGTTTCAATTTTTCGATATAAAAGATGTGAAATATTATTAATGATTTCATGAAATACGAATTTAATTCTTCTAATGACACGGAGAGAATGATAAGCAAGGAATAAGTAGAGAATGAGAAAATAAATAAAAATGAAATGCAGCATATATTGGGTACAGGGAGTGCCATTTTCATAAGTTCCTGTGAAAAAGTGTTACCTGTGGATAACTACAAAACATTTTAGATAATGTTAAGGATCCATCGATGAAAACAGACAGGCGACACCCTCTGGAAATTAACATAAAAGCAGTAAAACCAGATTAAAACATTGAACTCTTTGGAGCGACATTTGCACGCAATATGGAGCCAGTTACGTGTTAGTGTAATTTTCCAGCCAATAGAACACAATATTGTCCAATCGCAGTCCCTGGTACCAGATGTCACTAGCTGCAACTGGTGGGAATCATGTATGTGGTAGAAATATCGGATTAAAGATAACAAACCATTGTTTGGAAAGCCGGCTTCATTGCTCTCATTTAAAATAAAAGAATAAAGCGTGTTTTCAAATGCTCCTTAAATAGGGAGCATCCGTCAGTCTATAACCCGCAGCATTGTCAATAGTCATGCTTTGTTATGGAAGTTTAGCGTTGGAATAGATGTCAAATGAAGTTTCGTTTTAAACACAATTATTTGAATTAATTATTTGATGAAACAATTGTAACATGATCATTAAGTTACACAGAATTTGCAAAAACATGATGGGTAAGATTAAAAACACAGTAACTTCAGAACTCGCATTCGAGAGTTCCCGGGTACGTTCCCCAACGACTAACCACTCCTCCCCTTGCCACAGCCTAATGCTGGGGTAGATTATCTACTCCAGGGCTTCCTTTCCTTCCCTCCTCGATTCCCCCCTTTGTTATTTCTCAGATTTAGTTATAGGTATGGTAATTCCGACGAATACAGATAGATGGTGCAGATGCGTGGGTTGTGTAAACCTTCCCCGGCCTTCTTTGGAGTAGCTATCCAGAACGCTAGGGTTGCTTCGTTGCTCTATCCTTGGGATGAGAAGTTTCGCTGATGCCCCGAGTGATAATCTGCTCAACTGTTAAGGATATCTGCTCGTTTCTACAGCTTCGCTGACTCCACCCAGTGTCAGCCGATTGTCTTCCAATATCGCAATAATTACTTTCTTAATTATGGTACTCCAATGTACGTATATATCGACGATGAAATAGTGACACTCAAATAGTGGTTCATAGAACTTAGTTCCGACATTCATCCTCAGAGTAAGGGAATGTCCCGAGAAAAACCATATGTAGATAACTCACTTTGATGAAGATTCCATGTCTGGACCTCTTGAATGTGAGGCATACATACTGCTACCACGCTACAGAGGCGGCACACTTCTCACCCCTGAAAGGGTGGTAGTACTTATTAGAATCCTTCCGAGTCTGTGGACGAGGTGCCCCTCTCCGTTCCGTACATCACATCACAAAATAATCTTTAAATTTTGAATCATTTTCTTTTCACTGATTATCAGATAGAGTATTCAATTACGTGTCATGTCGGATGCAATCCTATATATCAGTAAATCAATTATTATTAAAAATGTTTCCATGGATACAAAGAATCGACAGTCAAGTAAACAAACATCCATGAATACAAACAAAGGACAAATAATCAGAGAGAAACTCCGTTAAGTCTGTCTGTTTTAACACTGTGAAAGTGCATTGAATTATTATTCTGGCTACTTTTTGAAAACTATTCAAGACTGTCCAAATCTCAAATTATATATAAATTACAACAGCCAAAATATAACTTTATGTATTTAAGCAGTAGAAGTATTTTGAGAAAAGAGAAAATATCAGGCGCTAGGTGCAGAAGGAGCAGGCTTTGTTAATAAGACGCATATCTGAGAAATAACTGCTGGAGTCTGTTCACGGAATCTTGAGGAATTTCATTTGGGCCAACATCTCTTTTCATAATAATTACAGCGAAGCCTCCGCTTTAATATTTCATTCTGTTTTGGAATCCTACGGGGAAAGAACGCATGAAATTGCGACACCTGGGTACAATAAATAACAGCTGCGTACGGTAAAACGTGTTTCGCGAGATAGGATTTTAGATGAGTGCCAGAGAGACTGGGCAGCTCTACGGTTATTTCTCACATTTTGTGGAATCGTTATACTCTCTGACCAAAAGGAGAACGTTCTCACTCCCTCCACTTTGTTATTAAAATGGCTACTTCCCACAAACCACCTGTTACAAACAGGTGCAAGGTTTATAAAAAGCCTTTTTTCCCCTTCCTCGTCCCCCTTTCTTTTGTAAACCAACTCGTCTGTTGAGTGAAAACTGAGAGGAAAAATATTTTACGATCTGTGTAGTTTAGATTGCGAAGTATCAGACCACTGAATTACCTCGCAAGTTGCAGGTAGCATACAAGCAGGCAACCATATAGTTTATGCTTTAATGGCAGACTCTACAACTAACCTCATATTATTACATTGCTCTCTGACATTCTTTCCTCCTCTACTCATTTTCTCTTCTGTCTCCCACTTACGTAATGCTTCCAAAATTAAAGTTGTTATGAAAACACATTAACATACAAGAAGATGTGTTGATCGAATAAAATCTGCTAGCTTATTATTCAAGTGGTTAAACTCCATTTACATCTTGCTGAGCCATATCACCCGCTTCTTTCGGAAAATACCACATTAAAAGTTGGTAATCAAAAATTGATAATTTAAACTTATTCCTCTTAATTCAGCTATTCACTTTTCATTAGTTGCTTCTAATCTATATCCGTCACTGTAGCTAGGCTCTACTGACGACTTTTAAATGTGTATATCTATAACTTTGTTTACATAATTGCAGTAGTTTAAGCACCTATTTCCTCCATGTGTTCTTTCGTGGTAGACCAAATAGACATTTCTTTTCCTCCATTATTTGTACATGTCCGTAACATTCCTTTTTCACTTCTGTTTATCCCAGTATCCTCTGCTTTCATTTCTGTTCCATTAACAACATTCTTTATATGCTGTAATCGAGGTGCTCGCATGCTTCTACTCGAACCATATATTTGGCTACTCTCCAAATTTTTCTTCCATCTATCACAGAGAGTTTAACTCTTTGACCCATATATGAGGACTTTATCATTGTTTTCAAGACATGTATTTACTTTCTTTACTAGTATAGTAAGCAAATATTAAATATTAAGTTTCCACCGAAATATTTTTGGGACCAAAGAATCTAAAACAATCATTTTTTAAAAAGGTCAATTTGAGTGCGAGTGTGTGTTTGATGATTATTTCGGTTAATATGAAGTAGAGGGAGAGAGAGAGAGTAATATCTAATGCAGTAAGAATAGTTTGTACCACAGTATAAAAATTTATATGAGCACAATATCAGATTTTGCCTCTTTTCCCTCGATGCCATTGTACACATTCAGAATCTTGTTACTTTCCTAGCTTGATGGGTTTTCTTTTCATAATTTAGTTTTCATATGTACTAAAATTGTCTCTGGTTCTTCCTAAAAGTTTAATAGTTTAACTTTTTTATGTTTATGTACTTTACAAACAAATTATCGCCATTTTCACCAACAACTATATAAAATACAGTGCATAAAACTATACTCCACGAATCTTGTGCTGTTATTGTATGATCATGGACAAAGTGCAGGAAATGCAACATATGATGATTAACATGTAAGAAATGAGAACACGAGTTACTGCTAATCACATTTTATTTGTCTTCTAAGTGATCAGCTTAGGTCTAATGCTACACTTGAATCACTCTTGCACAAAATAGGACACACACACACACACACACACACACACACACACACACACACACACACACACACACACTGATTCTTCTTCAAGTTCGCATGTTTGTCAGAAACTGTCCACCGACATAAACTGGCTCCTATATACGACCAGGTGCTGGGTGGAACGTTCTGGAAGGTGAGCTTTCTGTACACAGTCAAAGGGAATTCTCTAGTAGATAATTCCACGCAGAGTAGTACTATATGCTATACTTCCCGGTATTGTTCCACAAAAAATACCGGTTATTAGAGCAGGTAGACGTGGGTCGAACCGGTAGCGCTCTGTACGAATCATTCCATTTGTTCAAAGCACTTTCGAAGCAACCTTCTTGAAGAAGGTTAGTGATATTTCACAACCTTCTCTCAGTAGTGAATAACAGATATTAGCTATAGCACAATGTACATCATCATATTGTGCGTGGAGACGCTAAATATACGCCGACAATCATGAATTTTCAAAAAGCATAATTATTACGAGTTTACACTAATTGAGGATTATCTGAACTTCAGTGCATAACATATTTGTCACGTTTAATTTGATCTCTATCTCGCACCTGGCCACTAAACCGGGTGGAAAGAAAGTCTCTCACGAGGTATAGGAAATTAAACTCTGAATACACTAAAAATGTACATAAAGTACGAAAAGCTTAACTATATGGATAAGCTACAGAGGCATTGAAACTTCATACGAACCATGAAAAATTAAAAATATGGGTAAAGTTTAGCAAGAAAATCTGAAGTTACAACAGTTAAATAGCACCTAAAGATCGCTAATTAGACTTAAATTCCTGGTCCGTAACAAATTGAGTGGTAAACAGTTAGCAAATATAAACAAACCTTTGACTTCGAGCAAAATATTTACTGTTTCATTACTAAAAGCCTTTAACATAAACTGATAATGAATAAATAAGATGAATAGTATAGTCAGATAGCTCTTTAGCAATTTAAATAATCTCTACAGAATGGAAATTGCCGAGGCAGCTCAAGTTCCCTTTAGAGCACACATAAAAAAATAACACACCAAATACGATGGGATCGCTAAATAACTCATTTTAAAGGCAACTAAGAAATCATTTGAAAATCAAGAATTGACTCTGAATTGGCTCAATGGTACCAAATTAATCTACATCACAGTCACTTGAGTGTGATTTCATAAAAAACCAATAAATGGGGTGTCACTTATATGACTTTAAAATGTCATATGGGAGTGGAGGGCAAATAGGATACTGAAGCAGCAAATATTGGCGAGCAATGAGTCCCACGTAAGCGCGACAATTTGAAGCAAGAATATATGTGGCGAGCAAATGGAAACAATGGGTGTTTAGCTCAGGGTAAAGCAATGAGGTTTCTCCCAGGGTATGCGTGAGCATGTATGAGAAATATAGTTTTAATGACCCTGGAATGTCCGTTTGAAAATGGTTTAATGACTGCTTCTTTTATTATTACATTAAACTCGAAGTTGCCGACCAAGTGTTACCAACATATCACTATTTAGAGTTACTGAAGGCGGAATGCTTATTACTCTATAATACTTAATTAGTTGCGTATAAACCGACAAATATCTTTTCTCATCACTACTGGTATGCCCTCGATCAAGACAGAAACCGATAACTGCCCTAATCGGCTCCAATCCACGAACTGACTGTCCTCACATTTGCGCGTGTGGGTGTAGCTTTCACTTTCTCGAAGCCCTTTATACACACAATGATTCCCTTTGTGACTATTTTGTCATGCCGTTATGAAGGTTCCGAAGAATGTCTTTACAAACAAAGTCAAGTGCTATCCATTCAGGATTCTTACTAAGAAAAACCTTTTTCTCCCGTGTCTTTTGTTACACGACTCAACCAACTGCACCTGTTCGTGTCGTAACAAACATACAAGACTGCTTTCAAATCCATTACGATTCTTTATACCTTGCACCCCTTAGTTTCGGTATTAATACCATTAGATATAGCTCTTCAAACCTTTCAGAATTCTCAGAAATGTTTTTCATCAGTTCACTTTTTTTCCAAGAAAAAATCGTAATACTTGTTTTGTAGCTAGTTTGGCTAAGACCCGTAGCTGGCGACGGAGAACATACCCCTGGGTTAGATTCGCCAAATACCTGGGAATACAACTGGACCGATGCCTCACTTTCACTCCGCATGTCAGGGCAAAGGCCGGCCTCGGCCACACTGCGCTCAGACAAGTATATCCCATCTTCCGGTCAACAATGCCCATCCATATCAAACTGCGGGTGTGTCCTGCGATCGTTCCGCCTCTGATTCTGTATGGATGCAAGACCTGGGGCTCGATGGCTCAAACCAACCTCCGCAGGCTGCAGGCCGTACAGAACAGGGCCTTAAGGATGATCTGCGGTATCGAGAACAGGTTCCCATCACACTTCCTACACACCCAGTCTGGCATACCATACGTTGAGGACGTCGTGCGTAAACGAACGCGCACGTTGTATGCCAAGATTACTCCTCACCCAAACAGCTGCTGAACACACTGGATCAATATGACCACCGTCTCCCCAGGAGAGGGAGTAGCTACCGCCTCCCCAAGGATGCCCTTGGGTGGCAAAGTCGGCCTCTCCTCCTTCATCCCCAATCACCGCTAGGTCACGCCGCACCTTGGTCGTGGCTGGAAGGTTGATACCTGCAGCTGCGCCCGAGAGCGCGCGCACGACCTGGAAAAACCTAACCTAAAAACCAAATTCCATCTGGCCTTTCGCTACTAGTTCTCCCCTCTGCTTGACGGATCGCTAGTGACCGCCCAAAGCGAGGTGGAAAGGACACTCTCCCCCTTCATCCCTTCATCGGAGGGACATCCCGGCACCAGAAGCATCAGTAGAGGCCAACTGCGCCGTCTTACACAACGACACGCAAGCTCTCGCAAACGACTATACCTTTTATACCGCACGGTAAATCCGCACAGCGGATAGGTACCGTAGCGTGTCACCCTCCGCCCGGGAGAACCCGGGCGACCTGCTCTTGGCTCTTAGCTTGTGTATGAACAATAGGACGCAATATCAAAGAGAATGTTGAGGCAATCTTTGCTCGGCAAACCCAAAATGTATCCGACACTTGTCCATTAACATCAAACTATCAAACCGTTCCACATTTTGGAAAACCATCACTATTTATAGTGCAAATAGATGTTTGAGAAGATACAGATAAAAAAAAAATAAAGTTGAAACATGTTCCATAAGTACGGGAATAGGGAAAAAAGTTAATGAAAGGTTCCGTAATCCAAAATTGTATAAGGTTACATAAATCACTATATTGGTGAGAAATTACCTCCTTGTTAATATTTGTGCAATGTGTTATCAACTAACTGGGGCTCATCAAGTCTCGTCTAATCCTTGTTTCACATAAGCTTGCCCCGTATCTCTTAACGGTCATGTGACCTTATCACCTCTCGTTGGCTGCTATTGTACTATAGACTGTTGAGCGGTAAAAATTAGTTCGTTATTTAACATGGTGATATATCTTTATACGTTAGAAGGGAATTGTCAAATTTATATTTTAATTAAATGTATTAATTAAATATATTAATTAAATATATTACGCAACAGAGTTGATTTATCTGAAATGCATGTTAATTCCTAAACGAATAAAGAGGAGGTTCCTTTGCTCTCCAGCACATGGCACGATAGCACGTGATTTAGCGGTAGTGAAGACATATTTGTTTATATGACTTTTATCACTGACCTTGTTTTGAACTGGAGTCATATATCGCCATTCGAAGGTGTGTTGTGCAGAGTGCGAGAGCTAAATTATTTTATTGATCGTTTATTGCGCTTGTACTTATTATATGTATAAAGGTAGAGTCTACCACCAATTTTTCGCTGAAGCGTCGTAAACGTAAACCTTTACAAAGCGGCGAAAAAAGAATTGTGGTGCATGTGTTTAATGCACTCACAGAGAAGAATCCGTCTTTGTCAGTGAGAGAAGTGGAACACCTGTGCTCTGAACTTACAGGTGTGTTAGATACGTAAGAACATCGCGACATAAAATTGAGACAATAGGAAAACTTACCACTCCAGGGGCGATATTGCTATGTGGCGAAGACGTTGTTTATGGACAATCAGAATGTACTGGGATACAAATCGCAAAATATACTACTATGGCGAGACTTGGGTAAATGAAGGACACACAAGTATGGCATAACAAGTCTTTTAAGACTAAAAGACAAGTATTTTTGCAATGTATGTGTGCTGGTTTTAAAAAAATGCCAGTGGGAATGGCCGAAGGCCTTTCATTATAAACTTCTTTAAGTTCCATTACTCATTCATTCAGTTTCAACTTGCTCAGTTTTATTATAAACTTTATTTTTGCATTACTCCATATTCTTATTTGTATGATCTTATCTATCTTCCTGGCAATTATTATGACGTTTACTGCAGGTTTAAATGTGACGGGAAAGCACCGCCTATGGCCTATGGCGCGAAAGCATTAGCCAATTAGGATGAGGGGGAAGGTGGTTGCACGCGGAGTGATATATGTCAGCGGTGTAACGTTATATGAAACAGAGATTAGTCAGGTGCTAAGAATGCACCGACGTAGGAGGCTAACGTAATCTGCGTTGTAACAGCTACTGGTTTATTGGAAATTTATACGCCTTTTCACATACATATACTGATCTGATATTTTTTAGTGAAGTGCTATAAACAGTGATTCCGTAAGAATTTAATTATTCTATAAGTTATATTATATTTAGAACATTACAGCCTTCATATCTTGTAGAAACTGCTGCTGCTGCTTCTGCACACGGACAAGGAGTAAATATGGCAAGCTATCCGCGTGACAGCATGAACGTCAAACTTTAAGCCACCTTATACCTGCTTTAAAACATCACACAGCTAAAGAGGTTACATAGAGTTAAAGTAGACTGGTTTTTGTAATTAATAACACTAACGTCCAACGTTTTGCCGGTTTGAGGCGCATTTTCAAACAAGGTTGTCCTTAAGAGCATCCACAGTTAACATCTCCATAAATATTCGACTACTTAAAACATATTACTTTAAGTCCAACGGACCTAAAGAACTTATATATTGAAGTATATACTATGGCTTTTTCTTCTAGAATCTTTTAAAGCTAAAAGCGTTTATATGCGTTGGGTAATATGTGTCGCTTAGACTAACTTTTAAACACTTTTGGATACTACAATGTTCCATAAGCTTCTACATGCAAGCACTCTCCTACAAACATTCAGCAGAAAATCTAAGAAAAAACTTTAAGAAGGAAGAATATTTCTTGCTGTCTTTAACTTTATTCAGATATTCTACAATTATTTCTACCCTGAGGATGATTTCTTTAACGAAATCATATCTAAAATTATATGTCATTCCTGGATGGACGTTAGTTTTGTGTTTTAGTATTTAAATAGTAAGATTTATGTGCAATATCTTATAAGTAGTGTACTAAATTTCTTCTTGAAAACTACGAGGTATGTTTTTTAAGTCAGTACCGTTTTGTGATTCCGCCGCTGCTTTCCGCGCATGCGCGCTAGTTACCTACATCTCTTGTCTACGCACGGACGCCACTACAGTCTGATTCTTCATTGTATACGTTGGTTACTGAGTGTTTAAGATGCCTCCCGTGAGTCCCGCCAATTGTGAAGTACGGGCTGTTATACGATTTCTTAGTGCTAAAGGCGTAAAACCGATTGATATTCATCGTGAGATCTGTGAAGTTTACGGACAAAACCTTATGAGTGATGGAATGGTAAGGAAATCGGTGAGAGCATTTAAAGATGACCACACAAATGTGCATGATGAAGAACGGAGTGGGCGTCCTTCGGTCGTTACTGAAGATTTGGTGCAGAAAGCGGAAGAAAAGGTGAGAGAAAGCAGACGCTTTACAATTTCACCATTGTGCGACTATTTTCCTCAATATTCTCGTAGTGTTTTGTATCGCATCGCGACCGAGAACTTGAAGTACCAGAAATTGTGTTCACGTTGGGTTCCGAAAATGTTGACGGATTTGCACAAAACCCAACGTTTAGGCAGTGCATTGACTTTCCTTGAGCGGTACCACAATGAAGGTGAAGATTTTTTAGACCAAATTGTTACTGGTGACGAAAAATGGGTGGCCTACGTCACACCAGAATCGAAACAACAATCCATGGAATGGCGACATTCATCATCACCCACAAAAGTGAAGTTTAAGCAAACAATTTCTGCCCGGAAAATCATGTGCAGAGTTTTTGGGACAGAAAAGAAGTATTGCTAGTGGAGTTTCTGCCTCGTAATGAGACAATCAATGCAGCGTCTTTTTTGTGAGACATTGAACAATCTGCGCCATGCAATCCAGAACAAAAGACGTGGCAAGTTGAGTAAGGGTATCGTCCACATGTGGCTAATTGGACCAAAGATCTCATCAAATCTTTTCAATGGGAAACTCTAGATCATTCTACATACAGCCCTGATTTGGCGCCCAGCGAATACCATTTGTTCCTGCACTTGAAGAAACATCTGGGCGGTCAGCGTCTTCAAGACGATAATGAAGTCAAAACAGTTGTGATACAGTGGATAATACGTCAGGCGGCAGAATTTTATGAGGAGGGTATTCAAAACCTTGTGCCACGTTATGACAAGTGCCTCAATATTCACGGAAATTATGTAGAAAAGTAGATTAAGGTACAGGCTTTCATGTAAAAATAAAATTATTGCGATATCTATGCACGTCTTTTTTTAATTACCAAACGGTACTGAGTAAAAAAAAAACATGCCTCGTATTAAGTATATCTTCTTCTTCCTCACAAGGCTAAGCCCTCCGACCTATTTCAAAGCTAACAAAACTGGTCGCTCCATCCCTTTCATTGTCTTCCAACACGTCGTCTGCATGAAGGTTCTACCTAAAGCTTGTCGTGAATATCTTGAAGGAGGCATTCTTAAAACAAGAATCGGAAATTAGTAGGTTATATATTTTTCTATTATTATAACTTAATTATTAGATCGAATATCTTTATTATTCATATTTCTTATATTAATTTATCTTGAATTATTTTATACAGGACTATATATCAGAAGATTTACTCTTAATGAATTTATTTCGTTTAATTTTAATATTTTTATCAATGCCATTCTTAACTATTAGTGCTAATTTAATTAATATTTTATTGAGAATATTTAGTTTCCTATTCTTTAGTAATTTATTACCAGAAAGTAAAATCTCGTAATGTCAGTATATTAACTGCCTTATCAAATCAAGTAGCACATGTAGCTTTATTAATATCCTTCGTGTGAGTATTAAGCTTTAGAAAACGAAATTATGTTTACTTTTAGATGGTATACCTAGAATTTGAAATATTTATTCCAAAATATTTTACTTTTTTATTAAAAATCAGTTTCAGTCGATAATTTGTGAAAAAATTTCTTTTATGTTACATTAATTAGAGGTGATCAATTTCATTATGTACGCCCAGGAACAGGCCCATGAATAGGCTTAGAAACTATCCATTCGTGGAAGCACCTGAAAGCACCTAAACCATTTGACTTCCAGTGAACTAAATTAACTAAATTAAGTTGCACTGCAAAAAAAAAATGTTCTTTCCTCGTTTTTGATACCTCTTAATTTCTTCGGTAATATTTTCTTCCTTATTGCAGTGTTGCTAATATTATCTATTCTAGTAATTCCCAATAATGGTCGTAAAATCTCATTTTAAGTGCTTCCAATCTTGACTATTCTCTGGTTCTTAATTTCCACGTTTTACATGAGTACATCATCGCTGGTTTAGATATTATACTGTGGAGTCCTTGCTTTATTTCTGTCCTCATGTTTTTTCCATTTCGTTTTATGCATTCATTTAATCTATTGTATGTTTCAATATTCTTTTCAACATCCACCTTGGTGTCCAGAATTGATATTTGTGACCCTAAGTACTTCAATTTTGAACCTTGTTCGAAAATTTACCCATCAATAACTATTTTGACTCTTCTGTGCCAATCATTGCCATGGATTTAATTTTTTTCACAGAGATTATCATATCGTATGAGGGCTGTTCAATAAAGAATGATCACAAATTTTTTTGACAACGTACCTTTACTCATCTTCATAATTTTGGCAGTCATTCTCAAAATAGTCTCCCTTGAATGGGATGCACTTGTCCCAGCGTTTCTACCAGTCTTCAATGACATGCTGAAAACCATTTTTGAGCGATCCCTCAAAATCGTTTCCGCAGCCTTCACCACTGTTTCTGATGATGGATAATGCCTCCCACAAAGCCATTTCTTCAAGTTAGGGAATAGAAAAAAGTCACATGGGGCTAAATCCGGACTATAGGGAGGGTGAGGGTTGCACTTCACGTTGATTTTTGCAAGATATTAAGCAACAGCACTGGCAATATGCGGCCGCGCATTATCGTGGTGCAGCATCCAGCCTGCTTCACGGAAAAATTGTCTTTTGCGCCTGATATGGACTTTTAATGTTTTCACGACATCCCTGTAGTATTGTCCAGTTACTGATGTGTGTGCAGGTACAAAATGCTGATAAACCATTCCATAAAAATCAAGAATGAGATGGCCATAACTTTCCCAGCAGAAGCAACCACTTTTGCGCTTTTGGGAGTTGGTGATGAAGGCGATTTCCACACTGGGATTTGCTGTTTGCTCTCAGGGACTACATGATGTAGCCAAGTTTCATTAGCACTGATTACGTTTGATAGAAACTCCGGATCTCCGTCTAATATCAAATTTAACTGCATGTTGCCTCCATTGCAGCGGTAGGCGATAATGAACATGTCTGAACTTGACTGGTTCTCACAGAAGGGAACTAGGAGTACCAAAAAAAACTACTTCGGCGTATTTGTTTCACATTAAGCTAACAGTATATAATAAGATTGAATTTTAGTGCGAAAAATTATGACCATAATAAATTATGATAATTCTTTACTGAACAGCCCTCGTATTTTTTTCTTATCTCATTCAATTCAGTTACTGATATTTGCACTTCCACTGTATTACAGATGTATTAAACCTAAAACACGTTTCTATTGAGGTAGAAAATAATGTGACAAAAATTTGAAAACATTTAGTTATACTAAAGGTGCAATACTTGGGAATTTCAGCTGAACCTACCGCCACTTACATCCTTACATCGCGATATTATTTAACAAGGACAGACTCCTTAATCCTCAGCTTTGTAAAAAACTGTTTTAGTATGTTCTCTTACACACAATTTGTAATTGTAAATCTGCCGATTGTAGTATATGAGTAGTAAGAAGATCATGGTTCACCCTGTATAAAAAGAATGCAGTAATCCTAGCCAAGGTAACCCAGAGCGGTAATCTTCCTTGGAATATAGCAGAGGAATATCCCAAGGGAAAAGAGCCACTGCATTCATAACCGCAAGATGCCGTGGTTGCTATAATAACCAACATGGCGCTTTCTTGAAATAATGTAATTGAATCTCGAGGTTTTGCCATCACTCTCCGCTCCGCCGCAGAAAATAATCCTCGGCAGGCAAATATGACAAATGCAGTGACATTTTCGTGCGATAACAAGCTTCTTTCGTTTATTACATTTTGAGAACCAGACACTTTGAAGAACGTCGCATTTCCATCTAGGGCTTACCAAGCAGATTTAGAGGAAAATGCTTTCTAAAAATTTATATTCCGCACTCGGGTTCTTTTAAATATATCTACACTGCTGCGAATAAAAACTCTCGTTGAAAAATCATAGGAAACAGTGTTTCAGAGCAACATTTAACTGACAAATCACAGATTTCAATAGGCGAATCTATATTTATAATATGTAATCGTTTTATAGATGTTATTGAACATTTAATTAGGAATGGGTCCTCGATATGATACCTGTATACTCAAGATACTAACATAGGTTCCCATCGAATGACACTTCAGAAAATTCGCTCGGTATTTTTGGATACTTCGATTGTGATTCTGCAATTTTCATTTTATTTTAAAATATTTTTACCGCAAGTAGAATATTGTAAAGCCCTACAAATTACCAGAAATCTGGTACCTGTACAGCAGCATTATCAAAGAGAGTATTTTGTGCCATATTTTCTGTCAATTAGCAGTTCCCAAGAATAAATCGCTGCACATCTTAACGACGATTTGTCACCTCCCTGGATTACTGGAAAAAAAGTTTAAATTTCCGGATATAAGAGATAAATCACTAAATATTTCTGTATTCCCCCTGCAAAAGTTTCCTCTGAAACACCATTTAGCACAATAGATCTCATATGTGACAGAAAAATAAGTATACTTGAACAGAATGAGTGAGAATAAGTAAGCTTATAAAGGTGAACTATTTCAAAAAACGTTTTGCTTTTAAATGTCTAATGTAGAATTAAAAAATAAGTGCATCAATCGTTTTAAATTTTGTCTCATTAAATACCTACACTTAATTAATTATATTGGCATTACACAGTTCTCCCAAAGTTCTGTTTTGTATTGAAACTAGAAGTAGAAATTACGGTATCGAGTATCGAAGTATAGGTTATATTGGAAAATATCGTCTATCGGTATCGAATATCGAGAAATTTGATATCGACGTATCTCTAGTTTTAATACATCGGTTCTCATATTACGAATAATCAGCAATCTATCATTTTTACCTGACTTTTAAAACAGTATTTCTTAAAAGCTTTTTTAGTTTACGTCCTCCAACGCTAAGTCATATCGGACGATGAATGGAATGGTTGAAATGGTGCTCAAATGAGCCCAGGGTCCATAGAGCTTAGAGTTACCTCACATTCGTCCTTCAGGATAAGGGAAAACCCCGGAATAAACTTTATTCAGGTAACTCACCCTGACCGAGATTCGAATTCGGGGTCTCTTGAACGTGAGGCAGACACGCTACCATCTACGCTACTAAGGCGGGCACATCTGAGTTGAGAAGCCATAACACCGAACAGTCCACCACAGAAGAGAAATGGCCGTCATATTCTGCTTATCATTTTGACGTTTTAAACTGTGATGCAATTTCTGATATATTTCTTTCAAATTGTTGGCGTATATTCTTTGAAGCTAACTAAGAACTTTTTAAGATCTTTTTGTAGACATCAAAATAGCTATGGATTTGGTGTTTAAATAAATGCAACAAATAGTTGATTTTTCGGAAATTAATTTAAATAGTAATAAATTAATTAAATTAATTTAATCTTATTACTTTTTAACCAGTAACTGTATTATCACACGAAAGGTACTACTAACGGTGAATAACTATATTTTAAGAATGTGCATGATTAAAATTAATACAATTTTCAAATTTTCATCGCGTGTGATATTTTGTTTTAACTCGATTCCTAGTTTTATAAATGTTTCCGGAAAGAATTAAATAAAGGGACGGTAAGAATCTATTTTGTGTTACGGTTAAGTATTAATAACTAATATGTGATAAAAAGTGACCAAAGTTGCTTTAAATTTGTATTAGCTACCTCAAACTATATTTTTGAGATTGCTTCTACAAGGTAAAAACAAACAAATTATAAAACAAACATTTTATTCGAATGTTCCATCTACAATCTTGTAGATAAGTTATTGTTTTCATGTTTTATCGAACTTATTTTTAAAGTTATTTGTTTTTAACTTATTTTTAAGTTTCAGATCTTGTATTTTATGTTAAAGTTTATTCACATAATATTTAGTATTCTGACTGTTACGGCTATTGAAAAAGAATGAAAGGACATTTACAGAACTTTCTTAATATTCGATTATTTAACTGGCAGCACAGTATGTCAAATATATTGTAATAAAACTGACCACTGCAATTTTGATAAAATAAGGAATTTTGAAAGTTTTCGATATACTTCCTTAAGCAGCTTCTAACTCAGGTTTTGATTTTGATACCTACTTCACTTCTATTTCTTTGTGACGCGTTTTACTTAGATACAGGATGTTAATGAGCTACACAGAAATATCTTCATTGCAAGTGCAGCTGTGTTAAGAAAGTAATTTGAGATAGAGACTTATTAGTGGGTTTAAATGTGGTGAGTATGGCTATAACTTTCTAAAGTGTCAATACGCCACTAATAATGATGATACCACTTGAATGCACAACACACGAAAACGAAAAGACATGTCGGAGCACTCCCTCTGGCGCAGTGTTTAGGACATTAGCTTTCAATGAAAAGTTAAGTAGTTCGGGTATACTTCACTTTTTTTGCTGTTGCTTTTGTTTACTTTTGTTTTGGTTCTTTGTTTTTTTAATGTTTTCTCTAAGCTTTTAATTTTTGTATAACTGTATGCACTCCACGGAGTAATTTCACCTGGTCAGTGCAATTAATTACTATTATTTCCAAGAAAGGTTGAATATTGCCTAATAATTTTACATGCTGTACGTCTAAATGGGAGGTGGTTTAAAGGGTGAAGGAATTTTGATAAAATAAAAAGTAAATGCAAATCATCAGGTTTAGAGGAACTGCTTGAAATGGCGACCTGCGTTTTCAATACAAAGTTGGAAGCGGTGGAGGAACAACTGTCGTTCTCTGTCCAAAATTCCCTGTGTGTGTCGAATAAGTTCACATGCTGCTATTATTCCAATTAAAATTTAAGGATTAGAAAGACAGGAACGAAACTTATGACCTTTGGAACGCCAGTTTTCGGCCCTACAGTTTGGGCCACCAGAACCGTTACAAAAGAAACTCTAGAGTAGGCTACATGATGCAAAAAGCAGTAAATCACTGTCCAGTGTCGCACTGGCAGGTGATTAGTTCGAGATTTGAGAGACCTTTGAGGCATTAAATCTTGAGAATGCAAGTAATGACCTAATAAGTGTTGATATTTCTGTACTCGGGAAGCAGGTTAAAGGACATTCTTACCCAGTAATTTCACTCACCTGGTATAAATACCAAACTAGCAGCATCGATGCCAATTAGCTTTAACACAATTATCTTCATAATTTTTCGCCGCAGACCATGCATTACCTATGTCAATTTGCATATATTAGTGACGTCTACAATCGTTGAAACTATTTCTTTGTAGTTAATTAGCATTTTGTGTATACACCACTTACCGTTAACACCTTTCTTGTAAAAAGAATCCTGTTTTAAGGTTCTAAAGACATGATTTCTGCTTTTATTCTATTTTTGCAGTACTTTCTCTACCTACGATTAGATAAGATACATTTAGGGTAGGCTTGTTGCTTAATATTACTATACAATATTAGTCTATGAGTCGATTCAAATTCTGAATGTGTTTCTCAAATTCTCTGTGACCACAGAGAATTCACAGTCATAGTGTGATTCTTCTTCTACCAGGATTCTTCTGTTCCTAACTCCCTCTATCCTAATTTCCTTAATTTTCCTATTTATAAAGGGTTGCAGGACCATGGGACGTGTAGCGGGTGGGTGGCGGAAATCTGTTTAACTCAAGTATCCGCCTGGCTTTGCTTGGGAACCGGCCTCCAAAATGGGTCTCTTTGGACAAACACGGTGAATAAAGGGCTCAGATGCGTTCCCGTTTAAACGTTAGAGAACCCTTCAGTGCTTGTCGCCGTTAGGATCGTCCTTGAGTCCCTTGCCTCTGTTTTCCTTCCTAGAGGTGATGATAAATGCACAAACGGCCTGAGACTATGTTCGGAATTCTGGCCAGTTTGCGGATGCCTTTCTTCTCCGTGCAACGTTTATCTTAGCATAAGTGCATATGTACATATGTTAATTAACTGTATATTCATAATAAGATGTAAGCTAATATTATTAAAGTAATCATGCCTGTAATTTGCATTTGTCATTGATTTTGCAAGCATATTCAAAACACTACTTAAATATGAACAAAATAAATAGAAGAAATATACAGTATGGCAGAATGCTCCGTGCAAAACAAACATGCGAAACTGCATTGCCTCTGCAATATTTGAAACAGCAGCGGCAGCTCAAAATGAAATATACTTCTTGCACATATATTTGTCCACAGTTCTTGAAACTTTCTCGCCTGACTTCACAGTTAAACAGCTTAAGCTCACGGAACATAGCCTCGGGGACTCCTAATGCGTAACACAATCTCCGTGTGGGGTGTTTAATTCAACTTCCGGAACCGCCGAGAAAGTTGGTGGCAGTTCTGCCAACCCCTGCATGTGATATCGCCCGTCAGCTGCTAGTGTGCTTTCAACCGCACAGTCCAGGTGCCACCCTCTGGGTATCATTTTCATCCCTTTACCTCGGCGCTTTTAGTCACTCTGAAAAGGTGAAGGCTTTTGATTTATACTCCAACTCCGCCTGGGTATTTTGTCTGTCATTTCATACAATTGTTGAAGACGATATGAAATGTAACTGCACAATGTCAAGGATATAAATAAGTCACAGTTATTTCTATACTGAAAGATATTTAGAAAATCTTTATCAAGATTATTATTAGTATTATTATTCCTATATTTATTATTACTACCAACACTACCATTACTATTATTACTATTATTACTAATACTATTGTTATTGTTACTATTATTTAGTAGTAGTAGTAGTAGTAGTAGTAGTAGTAGTAGTAGTAGTAGTAGTAGTAGTAGTAGTAGTAGTAGTAGTAGTAGTAGTAGTAGTAGTAGTAGTAGTAGTAGTAGTAGTAGTAGTAGTAGTAGTAGTAGTAGTAGTAGTAGTAGTAGTAGTAGTAGTAGTAGTAGTAGTAGTAGTAGTAGTAGTAGTAGTAGTAGTAGTAGTAGTAGTAGTAGTAGTAGTAGTAGTAGTAGTAGTAGTAGTAGTAGTAGTAGTAGTAGTAGTAGTAGTAGTAGTAGTAGTAGTAGTAGTAGTAGTAGTAGTAGTAGTAGTAGTAGTAGTAGTAGTAGTAGTAGTAGTAGTAGTAGTAGTAGTAGTAGTAGTAGTAGTAGTAGTAGTAGTAGTAGTAGTAGTAGTAGTAGTAGTAGTAGTAGTAGTAGTAGTAGTAGTAGTAGTAGTAGTAGTAGTAGTAGTAGTAGTAGTAGTAGTAGTAGTAGTAGTAGTAGTAGTAGTAGTAGTAGTAGTAGTAGTAGTAGTAGTAGTAGTAGTAGTAGTAGTAGTAGTAGTAGTAGTAGTAGTAGTAGTAGTAGTAGTAGTAGTAGTAGTAGTAGTAGTAGTAGTAGTAGTAGTAGTAGTAGTAGTAGTAGTAGTAGTAGTAGTAGTAGTAGTAGTAGTAGTAGTAGTAGTAGTAGTAGTAGTAGTAGTAGTAGTAGTAGTAGTAGTAGTAGTAGTAGTAGTAGTAGTAGTAGTAGTAGTAGTAGTAGTAGTAGTAGTAGTAGTAGTAGTAGTAGTAGTAGTAGTAGTAGTAGTAGTAGTAGTAGTAGTAGTAGTAGTAGTAGTAGTAGTAGTAGTAGTAGTAGTAGTAGTAGTAGTAGTAGTAGTAGTAGTAGTAGTAGTAGTAGTAGTAGTAGTAGTAGTAGTAGTAGTAGTAGTAGTAGTAGTAGTAGTAGTAGTAGTAGTAGTAGTAGTAGTAGTAGTAGTAGTAGTAGTAGTAGTAGTAGTAGTAGTAGTAGTAGTAGTAGTAGTAGTAGTAGTAGTAGTAGTAGTAGTAGTAGTAGTAGTAGTAGTAGTAGTAGTAGTAGTAGTAGTAGTAGTAGTAGTAGTAGTAGTAGTAGTAGTAGTAGTAGTAGTAGTAGTAGTAGTAGTAGTAGTAGTAGTAGTAGTAGTAGTAGTAGTAGTAGTAGTAGTAGTAGTAGTAGTAGTAGTAGTAGTAGTAGTAGTAGTAGTAGTAGTAGTAGTAGTAGTAGTAGTAGTAGTAGTAGTAGTAGTAGTAGTAGTAGTAGTAGTAGTAGTAGTAGTAGTAGTAGTAGTAGTAGTAGTAGTAGTAGTAGTAGTAGTAGTAGTAGTAGTAGTAGTAGTAGTAGTAGTAGTAGTAGTAGTAGTAGTAGTAGTAGTAGTAGTAGTAGTAGTAGTAGTAGTAGTAGTAGTAGTAGTAGTAGTAGTAGTAGTAGTAGTAGTAGTAGTAGTAGTAGTAGTAGTAGTAGTAGTAGTAGTAGTAGTAGTAGTAGTAGTAGTAGTAGTAGTAGTAGTAGTAGTAGTAGTAGTAGTAGTAGTAGTAGTAGTAGTAGTAGTAGTAGTAGTAGTAGTAGTAGTAGTAGTAGTAGTAGTAGTAGTAGTAGTAGTAGTAGTAGTAGTAGTAGTAGTAGTAGTAGTAGTAGTAGTAGTAGTAGTAGTAGTAGTAGTAGTAGTAGTAGTAGTAGTAGTAGTAGTAGTAGTAGTAGTAGTAGTAGTAGTAGTAGTAGTAGTAGTAGTAGTAGTAGTAGTAGTAGTAGTAGTAGTAGTAGTAGTAGTAGTAGTAGTAGTAGTAGTAGTAGTAGTAGTAGTAGTAGTAGTAGTAGTAGTAGTAGTAGTAGTAGTAGTAGTAGTAGTAGTAGTAGTAGTAGTAGTAGTAGTAGTAGTAGTAGTAGTAGTAGTAGTAGTAGTAGTAGTAGTAGTAGTAGTAGTAGTAGTAGTAGTAGTAGTAGTAGTAGTAGTAGTAGTAGTAGTAGTAGTAGTAGTAGTAGTAGTAGTAGTAGTAGTAGTAGTAGTAGTAGTAGTAGTAGTAGTAGTAGTAGTAGTAGTAGTAGTAGTAGTAGTAGTAGTAGTAGTAGTAGTAGTAGTAGTAGTAGTAGTAGTAGTAGTAGTAGTAGTAGTAGTAGTAGTAGTAGTAGTAGTAGTAGTAGTAGTAGTAGTAGTAGTAGTAGTAGTAGTAGTAGTAGTAGTAGTAGTAGTAGTAGTAGTAGTAGTAGTAGTAGTAGTAGTAGTAGTAGTAGTAGTAGTAGTAGTAGTAGTAGTAGTAGTAGTAGTAGTAGTAGTAGTAGTAGTAGTAGTAGTAGTAGTAGTAGTAGTAGTAGTAGTAGTAGTAGTAGTAGTAGTAGTAGTAGTAGTAGTAGTAGTAGTAGTAGTAGTAGTAGTAGTAGTAGTAGTAGTAGTAGTAGTAGTAGTAGTAGTAGTAGTAGTAGTAGTAGTAGTAGTAGTAGTAGTAGTAGTAGTAGTAGTAGTAGTAGTAGTAGTAGTAGTAGTAGTAGTAGTAGTAGTAGTAGTAGTAGTAGTAGTAGTAGTAGTAGTAGTAGTAGTAGTAGTAGTAGTAGTAGTAGTAGTAGTAGTAGTAGTAGTAGTAGTAGTAGTAGTAGTAGTAGTAGTAGTAGTAGTAGTAGTAGTAGTAGTAGTAGTAGTAGTAGTAGTAGTAGTAGTAGTAGTAGTAGTAGTAGTAGTAGTAGTAGTAGTAGTAGTAGTAGTAGTAGTAGTAGTAGTAGTAGTAGTAGTAGTAGTAGTAGTAGTAGTAGTAGTAGTAGTAGTAGTAGTAGTAGTAGTAGTAGTAGTAGTAGTAGTAGTAGTAGTAGTAGTAGTAGTAGTAGTAGTAGTAGTAGTAGTAGTAGTAGTAGTAGTAGTAGTAGTAGTAGTAGTAGTAGTAGTAGTAGTAGTAGTAGTAGTAGTAGTAGTAGTAGTAGTAGTAGTAGTAGTAGTAGTAGTAGTAGTAGTAGTAGTAGTAGTAGTAGTAGTAGTAGTAGTAGTAGTAGTAGTAGTAGTAGTAGTAGTAGTAGTAGTAGTAGTAGTAGTAGTAGTAGTAGTAGTAGTAGTAGTAGTAAGAGGAATATCTTAAATTTAGGAAATAGCCCATAACATTGTGTTTATTAAATCCATTTTTGTATGTTTATTTATAACTAGAAAATCATAAAGACAAATGAAAAATGAGCACCTCAAAATAATAAGCCCATCAAAATACAAATTTTTTATTTATCCAGATTTATTGAACCCTAATTTACACAGTGGTATATCAGGGTTAGAGCTGATACATAAAAATATACAATTTTAACAAAAATATTTTAAATACTATAAGGAAGAAAATATTTTATAATCTGATGCATATTAATTTAAACTATTTCAGACGTTTAAACACTGAGTTTCTAAACATCATAAAGTACTTATACTGTTGTGGCTTCATTAGCAAAGATGTGAGTGGAGCATAAAATTCAGTTCCTAGAGAGTCTAGCTTGAATATTAATTTTTGTCTTTCTCTCCAGAAAATGGGACAACAGAAAAGGAGATGAACCACAGTTTGAAATTCATCACCACACTTGCACTCGGGGTTAGATTTTAAGTGAAAGCGTGATAAGTATTCGCCAAATTTACTATGTCCACTTAAAAATTGTGTCAAAACAATATTTGGTACAAGAATTTCACATTTTCCTCTGTCATATACACTAGGGAAAAGTAATATTTTTGTTAAACTTCCATTTGGAGTTGTTAGCCATTGTTGGTTCCATTCTTCAAGAATATGTTGATGTATTATTCTCCTTACAGTAGAAATAGGACATAAAGAGTATGTCACAGGAAGATTTCATTCTGCAGCCTTCTTAGCCAAGCAATTTAAATACACAGTTTAATACACAATTTAAATTATTGAGTGCTTTCGTCAAAATTATCTTCTGAATTTGTATATTTCGTTATTTGTTTCTTTTGTTTTCATTGCAAGGGTGTTTTACCCGGAATAAACGTTTGAACCTGATTTTGCATGTAACTAATAATTTCTTAATTAATTTTAAGTAAGTGCCAAGAAATAAAATTGGAATACGTAAAGTGAATGGAATATCCCATTCATTAATAAAAGTGTAAATATGTCATAGTTAGAGAAATTCTTTTAAATTTTACTCATGAAATTGTAATATTATATCTTACAAGTGCAAATGAAAAATTTTTAAAAAATAATGCATATTTTCAATATATTTTATTTGATTTAAACAAAACAACTATTTGATTTTTTAAATTGTATCAAATATGTATTAGTTTTACGGAATATTCACAGATGTGGCTGCAAATTGTCATAATAAAACTGGAAGGTGGTATTTCATTAGAGTGTGAAAGCTGGATACAATGGATCATACGCGATATTTGGAATATTTTATCTTTGACTGTACCGCTGTCTCGATGTTCACAATGCCACCAATTTCATTCTTTTAAAATGGAACACCACCTTCATTGCCAATGCTAGGATTCGAATCGTATGCCAATGCTTTTACCGTTTTAACTGTCACAGCCGGTTTCCCTTGTACTCATTAAACGTTCTCAACCGAATCAAGTGTATTGATTTTATGATAATGTAACGTTCTATAGTTATAATTCATTTGGGAGTAATTGTGACAGGTTAAAACAATTTATAATTAAATACTGGGGGACGCCAGGAACTTTGAATTTTGGGGCACAACATGTTTACATTAAAAATATAGAAATCACTGTTTACGCACATACATGAATCATCGTTTATTACACCACAATATGTAGTCTATTCTTTTTAAACTTTTACTTCACATCACAAAACAAATCGCATTAAGAATAAATTGACTGTGCACTGCGAGAGCGTCACATTACATACACCAGACTCCTATGCTTGCATCTTGCATAATGACTACTTTCGTCCTCTGCTAATGGAAGCCAAGCCAATCATCCTTCTCGAATGTTCTATACGCGGTTTTCATTGTTCCAAGCACACTTGTTTCCGGTATTATATTAGTCATTGATTAACTTCGAAAGTATTAAGATATAATTATTAAAATTATATATGCATTATACATACACTACAATATTATTCACAGTCAATTGCTTTTGCTTTCTTTTTTCGGCTTCCAGGTGCTTTAGTAGCCCAAGCTTTTACAAATGATTCTTAGAAAAGCTAATTCCTCTATTTACTTATTACTAAAAAGTGCTAAAACACATAGGGAATATAAACAACAAGTGATTGCTTAAATGTAGGTCGCTCTTATTAATTTGGAAATTCTACTTTCGTGCTTACAAAGCATAGAGGGGGAAACAAAGTAAGACGTCTTAACGTACTTATGTACTACCACGCTGTAATGGGTTATTTAACTTTATACTAATAAATTTATAAAATTAGATATTTTCTCTCTCTTCCTCACTCTCTCTTTCTCTCACGCTTATCAGTTATACAGAAATATGCAAAATTTATCCCCAATGAACTTCCCTTGTAATTATTCTGAACATATGATACTTCAACTTAAGTTGTGGGAGACACTTTTAGTAAATCAGAAATAAAAATCTTTTAAATATAATGATAGTTTGGAAAGATGAGACTTAATTGAATATTTTTGCATCGCAGCCATGGATTCACTGAAAATTAAATGCCAACCTTGTATATCCTATTATTTATTTTGGAGTTGTACAGGGTGAGCAAAAGGTATGGAAAAATGCTTGTAACTTTCTGGTTATAGTTTTGTGAAGTGATATTTTAAGAAAAGCTGTAAGATATAAATATGTTTTCATATTACTATGATTGTAAACTATAAGTGACCATTTTAATTGGCCAATTTTTCTGGAACAATGGAAATATGCTTTTAACTTTGTGGTTATAGTTTTTTGAACTGATATTTTCATAAAAGCTGTAGGATATCAACATGCTTTCATATTACTATGATTGTAAATTAGGAGTGACCATTTTTAACTGGCCAATTTTTAAGGAACAATGGAACAATGATTTTAGCTTTGTGGTTTTAGTTTTTTGAACTGATATTATCATAAAAGCTGTAGGATATCAACATGCTTTCATATTACTATGATTGTAAATTAGGAGTGACCTTTTTTAATGGCCAATTTTTTCATTTTTGTTTAGTCCTCAGGTCTCATAATGTACATGTAGATTCTCTTTTGAACTGTAACTAAATTTATTAAACGTATTATAACACATTAAATTTAAACCAAGAAAACAAATTCACAATAAAAATAGTGATGCTGTGTTGCAACATATGTTGAGTTCACTTTAAAAGGTGCCCAAAATAGCCTCCATTTACTGCCCAACAATGCAAGGTCTGTTTTAAATTAGTGTTTCCAGCAACATACTTGTCCTGATCAGGTGCACTTCTTGCCCAATTCTTCGCTTTAACTCTTCAAGGTCTCTTGGTGGGTCCTTGCAAATGCTCCTCTTCAAATATCCCCACAAGAAAAGTCTAAGTGTTTTAGGTTGGCGTCCATCCAATACTTCCTCTTTTGCCAATCCATCTTCCTGAAAATTCATGATTAAGGTCATTCGCACCTGCCTTCCATAATGTGCTGGCGAGTAAATAAATTTAGATTTTCTTCCACTGATAATAAGATATCAAGAGCTTTATATCTGCAACTCTTTTTGGTCTTCCAGAGTTTGACTTATTTTTAATCTTAAAGTTTTATTGAAATATTTCAAAATTTTGCTTATCCTTCGTTCTGGATGCATTTCTTTAAAAAAACACAAACCTTTTCAAGGAACCTCCTTCTACCACCATATTCGATCATCATTAGTATTTGACTAATCACTTTCAGGGAGATTTTGCAATGAAGTAGGCATTGTTGTCCTTATGAGATTATTTTTTGTAATTTGCGTCTTCCAACGTTGAGTCATATCGTAAGGTGAATGGAATGGATGAAATGATGCTCGAATGAGCCCAGTGTCTATGGAACTCAGAGTTACCCGACATTCGTCTTTCAGGATAAGGGAAAACCCCGGAAAAACCTTATCCAGACAACTCATTCTGACCGAGAATCGAACTCGGTACCTCTTGAACGTGAGGCAGACACGCTACAGCCCACCTCGGTAGATGAATGGAATGGATGAAATGATGCTCGAATGAGCCCAGTGTCTATGGAACTCAGAGTTACCCGACATTCGTCTTTTAGGATAAGGGAAAACCCCGGAAAAACCTTATCCAGACAACTCATTCTGACCGAGAATCGAACTCGGTACCTCTTGAACGTGAGGCAGACACGCTACAGCCCACCTCAGTAGCGTAGATGGTAGCATGTCTGCCTCACGTTCAAGAGGTACCGAGTTCGAATCCCGGTCAGGGTGAGTTATCCGGATAAGGTTTTTTCCGGGGTTTTCCCTTATCCTAAAAGACGAATTTCTGGTAATTCTGAGCTCCATGGACCCCAGGCCGATTTGAGCATAATTTCACCCAATTCCATTCATCGTCCGATATGACTTAAGAAGTTAAAGGAAGTAAATTACAAAAAAGACACGCTACTACCACGCTACCGAGGCGGGTTTTACTAGCTTAGCTTTTGTCTATATTTATTCAATCCAAAGCTACATACTGAACTACCCTACTGTACTGTTTAATTCATAACCTACTCAATTTGAAGTAATAATGCGTTTTCCTTTGCTCAGTTCACATGCAGTAAGGGCCTAATACATTTAAATTGCGTTTTAAAAGGTTATTTGGTTGTACGTTCGGAGACTTGAGGATTGGAGGAGTGCAGAAAAAACTAAACGTCGTTTAACAAAAAAAAAACCACACCCTGTATTTTTAATCACAGTAATGTGAGGGAATGTTGATACCTTATAGCTTTTCTAACAATAAAAAAAAATGCAACAGCGGGGTCACAGCTATTTTCCATACTTCTTACTCACCCGGTATTACATACACGAGTGTACATGTACATACACGCAAGCACCTAGAAGTTTCTAAAAGTGCGTTTCTATATAATCACAACATTTAATATGTTCATTTTCCTGTACAATATAAATGTCAATGTTTTCCCATAGAAAGGAAATAGTCCCTCCAGTTAAGAGTAGAGACGGTAAAAGTAAATGTTATAGCACGCATTTTCCGTTACTTGCTTCAACCTTTTTAGTACTGGTGCAATAGCATTCCGTTTATTTTCCCACTGTCTATACTTAAACCAGCTGCTTATGTAGAAGACACATCTGTAACCTTTCGCCGATTCCAGTCGCCAGAATTTATCGCCGTTGTTATGCGGCAACTTCTTCGGCATACATGTTCTGCAGATTGCATCCCATGAACGATCGCAGGCGTTTTCCAGTTTCTTCGACATAAGCGATAAGCGGGATTGCAGATACGTGCAGGCGTTTCCTTCGAAGTGTGCTAGCAGTGACAACAAGATTTTATGGTGACGGGCAAATAGGATTTCCCGCCGCGGTACTTCAGTTAAAGCAGAAACAGTCACGTAAGAGAATCTCTACCATTTTTGCGACAAAATAACCAATCGCAAGTCTTTCCCTATTTTTGGTCCTCGTTGAACCGTTTTTACTCAGAAACACACATACTTCAGGCTTTCATAATAATTGTCAGGATTTTATTCGTAGCAATACAGATTAAGCTTTCGACCTTAAAAAGTTATTAGTTATCATATTTTCTGTTCATGTTTGGTCAAGGCTGAAGCAGAGGTAAAAAGAGGGAAAGAAAGAGAATTATAGCTCTAAAGCTTCTTTTATTCATATATAATGAGAATTTCATAATAGCCTATGTTTTGATTGAGCACGCATTTTTTCGTTTAAAAATATATGTCAGTGTTAAACCAATGTGTAAAATACTAACCCAAACATTATCAATTATGTGATGAGATTAACACAGAGCAATATTTTGTATAATTATATTAAGCGACCTGTGTTTATTGAAAACGTAACGGTTTCGCTCCTTTTCCTTCTTCACTTGTTTCTCTCCCTTTCCAGTATTATATATGATGTCTTTATTGTTGAACAATTGAAACAGTTTTATTTTTATTTAAGCCCCAAATATAACTATTTTATATACGTTATTTTAAATTCGCATTAAAATGTTTAAAAGAAAAAAAAATTATAAAATCTTAAAATATTCGTGGTGAACGAGAGGATTGTAAGTGAAAGGAAGATGCACAACAGTGATGGCTATGATGGGTTTTTTACTTTATTATGTTTATATATTTTTTCTTTTACTTCTATTTTCTACTTTTTTATTTATTTATTTATTTTTATAACTTTTTAAAGACTCGAACGGCTACAGGGTAAGTCGTTTAGAAAATTTCTTGTTCTATAGGCTTGTACTTTGGGACAATATGAAGGGTTCTATTTGCTTAAATGGTTATTAGATCTGCATTTGTTCCAAGTATAAATGTATGGCTCCAGAGAACGCAAGGTTTACTTCCGTATATAGGTCCATCTCTGCTCTTTTAAAAATATACCTAAGTGCTTTCCTAACACAGTGTCTCCTCGCCGTGCTTTCAGCAGCCAATGTAGTGTACCAGCAACCAACCAAAATGCAAAATTATTAAATTTGTGTCTTTTAAACGAAACTCCAGTATGTTTAAGTATGTGTGGAGGCATTTGTCGCTAAGGCAACAAAAATGAATAATCTTGTTCTTCTGGAAAAGAGATGCTAAAGGGATAAGGCGTGTTACTGTGTTATGAAGTGTGTGCATATTTTGATGCTTAATAAATAAATATAAAGATTATTTGAATGAAGATTCATATGAATGTTAACGAAATTTTTATTTTAAACTCACTAAAATTGTAGACTATGACTTTTAGATAAGAGATCTCTTATTTCTACTGAAAGTTAGACGAGACAAAATTTATATAACTAAATTTATGATTATAGAATTATTGAAGAGCAAAATATGATCCTCGGCTCTAATAAATTTCAAGTTTCTTATCACGCATTTTGGCAAATTTAACTCAAACCATCAGCTGAGCGAGGAATTTAATCTACAAATAGCATATTTTAATGGAACAGCAAAACCCTTCTTCAAATGGCGCAGCAGCCTAGAGTATCATAAATTTTATTTCATAATTATTAAAATTATTCTACAAATATTTATTGCACTGGCATTCCCCATGTGTAACATAATTATTCTCTATTGTCCACAGCAGTTGCATATACAAGAAATATATGAATCAGCAATGGATGATCCATATACATTTGTAGTAAACAAATCGACTACATGAGCCCTCTCACATCTAGACTCCTCTCGTCTTCTTATGGTCAGACAAGAGGTCGATTCCGTGCAAACGCAACTTAGATATTTTCTAGGCAAACTTTATATTAAACTGTTCAGACGAAGGACATAGAATGCCTAAGAAGAAGATGGATAGAACAGCTTCATTAGCCTCGTGACAGGTCCTAAGGGCCCAATACTTGTAAACGTAGAAGGAGAGGAAAGATAAAGAGATAAATGTCCTCTGAATAGCTGAACAAATTTAATTCGCCTTCTCACGTTTTACCAAGAAAATACCCATCCTTAGCTAGTTCCTTCTGCTGAACCAGTAGATCTCAACATTCTAATCTTGCTCTTGCTGAACTTTTATCTGCGAGTTAATGTTTTGAAGGTTTTCCCACTGTGTATATTGCTTCTCAATGTGTACCAAGTGTTAATCTCTACCACAAAACATACGGATTCTTCTTTTCTTAAGTATGTTATTATTTTAGAGTTATAGAAATTTTCATTTTTATTTGCAAAATAAAATTTTAGCTAGATATGTAAATTCATCTTCAAAGCTGAAGAAACTTCATTCAATAATAGTATGAAACGCAGTTTTACTAAACTTCGCTACAAAAGGTTGAACACAGAACTCTATAGATATTCAGAACTTCATACTTTCATATTAAACGGAAAATTGCAACATTTATGAAAAACTTAGTTTTAATGCTGGAATAGTAATGATAAATTATATTAGTCGTAATAATTAAGTACATAAGCAATAAAACATTGCACAAGTAAACGAAGCTTATTAATTTTGTGTCTGTTGTTCGCAAAAATGACAAAAAATAAGGAAGAGGTTTTGATTTGAACTAAATTATATACGGTGTATTTTTAACTTGGACCTAATAATCAATATGCGGCTTTGAACAGGTAACATATTATGGATGTTAATGTTTGCTATCTTCTCATTTTATTTAAGTATTTTGACTATAGCGTTATGATAATTAGATATTATTCAGCTTTATCAAATCTTCAACAGAGACTTTATTGTTAAATTATAAAACCATGGCTTAGCAATTAACTAACAATAATCGGATAATAATCAAATATAATGATAATAATAATGATGATGATGTTACATGTTGACTTTTGAATAAATAATTGTAAAATATTATAATAAATTAACAGTAAAATATTTCTTTTATAAATAATATATACACTAAAATATAAACATTACGTTTTAGCTGAAAATTATGTTTTTAGCTGATGTATTGGGTGCACAATTTCTAATTATAAAACTCTAAATGTCTGTGATGTTTATGGAAATTATGCTTTACAGTTTTTAATCAAATGTGAAGTTGTTTTTGTTGTTGTTGATGAGGATGATGATGATAACTGAAATGGAATATTGAGACATTCGTTTTATCTATATAAGTAACTATTTGCATGCCATTGCAGCCCTGTTAGCAGATATCCCAATACAATGAAATATTGGTTTCCAATGGTAGTTCTATTGCTTATAAATGCTGGCATAAAATATTTAAAACCCTAAAGTGGATTCATGTGCACATATGCACAGTTAATAGTATATAACATAATTTTTGAACATAAAATTATTCTATCAGAAAACTGATGGAAGAACACATTAACGAGGATGGTCTGAACAGTTTCCGACTACTAATAAAAGTAATGACATTTTGTCAAAATTTTGTTTCCAATATAGTCTCCTTGTAAGTCTACACACTTCTCGTAGCGATGCTTCCATCTCCGTAACCCTCCAAATAGTAATCGGCGTTTTTCTCTGTAAAATAATTGTTCACGAAGGTGATTGCCTTTTACATTTGACGAAAATCTCTGTCCTCCGAGCACAATTTTCTGATGAAGTAAGAAAAAGAAGTCGCTTGGGCCTAGATCTGGTGAGTAAGGTGGATGGTCAAGCAGTTCAAACCGTAATTCGTGGATTTTCGCTATTGCAACCGCTAAGGTGTGAGATGGTGCGTTGTCTTGGTGAAACAGGACTTATGAGGCCGTTTTTCTGCAAGTTCTACCTTCAGTTTGTCAAGTAATGATGCGTAGTATGCTTCTGTAATGGTTTTTCCTTTCTGAAGATAATAGATTAAAATATCTCCATGACTGTCCCAAAAACAGTCGCCATCACTTTCCCAGCCGAAAAAAAAACAGTTGTATTTTTTTCGGGGGAGCCGGTTCCCCCTTTTTAATCCACTGTTTGTACTGTATTTTTTTTTCGGGCGTACAAGGTGTATCCAAGTTTCATCTAAAGTAACTAATCGACGCCTTAACTCGGATTTGTTGCGCCTAAACTGCACCAACAGAGCGTTGGAAATGTTCATTCGAATACGTTTTTGGTACAATGAGAGCAAACGAGGCACCCAACGCGCGGACAGCTTTCTAATGTCTAAACGTTGATTTAATATATAAAAGACATGTTCTCTTGACGTTCATAGCCTCTGCTATCTCTGCCGCTTTAATTCTGATCGTCTGGCACCATTTGGTGAATTTTGGCAATGTTTCCGTCGGTAGTTTCAGATTTTGGACGTCCCGAACGTTGATCGTCTCCCAAGCTCTTACGGCCACGTTTAAATTTGGCTGTCCAAAATTTCACTGTGGTAAATGATGGTGCAGGGTCCCCATACACAGAGTTCAACTCATCTTTGATTTGCGTACGCATATTGCCTTTCAAAAACAAATATTTAATGACAGCTTGATACTCAATGTTGTACATTTTTATAAAAACACTCACATCAACTGACTCATATGACTGTTACATAACAGCTGAGCGTCCAAATTGGCTGAAACTTTGGTGAGTAACTGTCAACAGATGAATAATGAAATTCATTAGCTTTTGTTTACGAGTGCTGCCATCTACATGTTGTGGTTGGAAAGTTTTCATACCACCCTTGTAAAACTGCTTTTGTTACACCTTTTGGAGCATATTTTAAAGTACATTTTTTAAACTAGCTTTAATAAGCTAGGTACTTCTCTTAAGCAGAAGTAGTGTCATAGGACCGTCCTTCACCTCACTTTAAAATTCTTATACCTATTTAAATATTGGAATGCTTCAAATGCAAGGAAAGAGAAAGTAACAGATATATTCTGAAAATAATCTTGAAAAAAATCGTTTTGCTTGCATTTCCCAGCTTCTAGCAGATTTTTTAACATTTTATTGTGAAATTAATGTCACCCACCTACGACAACATCTAATAAGCCAATAAGAAATCACAGGAATCCAGTCTCAAAAATGAATCAACAATGGTTGATGGATATAGCTGAGGAAGTTACGGGGTACGATCAAATGGAGACCCGTGTACACCAATACTGACTATGGATCGATCAAATTTCACTGAAAAGATTTAGTATTCAAATTTTCACGTGAAAGTAACGTGTTCATTTGATATAACATGCATAATTATAAATGTAGAATGACATTGAAAAATTCGATGCCACAACCGGGATCTGAACCACGGTTCTTCCAGTTCGGTCCTGCTGCTCTAATCAAGGAATGCATTGGCAATATCCCGATGCCACATTAAATTTACTAAATGACTAGCAATACCAGCATTAAACCACAAGTAAATTCTAAATTCATTTTCCAATTTCGAATTACAATATCGCAAACACTTCAATATCGGTTTCATATTTTAACCAACAATTCGAGCAATCAATGGTAAGAAACTGCTTTTTTTTCACTCGAGACGATTACAGGAACTGCCACTGCTGCTACTTGAACGGCGGGTCTTCGGGTAGAGTGATAGAACTATTTACTTCTGGCATTTGACGTATTGCCTTTTTATACCTGTCCTGCTGAAAAGCTATACCACACACAGGGCAACATCACAGTCCACACAGCAAGAGTAGAATTGAAACATTTCAGTCCATTCAGTATTCTTTAGTAACACCATGGTTTAAAATACCTATAACAGAGAAATATAAACGTTTTTATACTGATTTATTTTGTTTTTGTGTTTGGGACTGGCTGGAATATTATCTATTTATCTATTCACCTTAGTACCACGCATTGTATGAAATTAATTGCATTGGAGTTGTTCTAATAGCTGACAAGGCATTAAAATTGAAAAAATAAATATAGAAAGAACTTTATTTTTCTATTAGATCTAAAAAAAAAAATTTCCACATCATATTTTGTTTCTGTGCGATAACCTGTTAGAACAAACAGAGCAGTCGCTGAAATATTTAATATGGGGCATTTCTGTATTAACTTTCTTTCAGATCTACACGAAATTATTGAACTTTAAGCTTTCTTAAGCTTCTTTGCAGCCTCATATACTAAGTAATAAATAATTCGAGTCGGACTTAGTAAGAAATAAAAATGTTACTAGAGGTCAAACTCCGAAAAATAAACGTATTGTTGATAAAGGAGGCTAACTTTTCAGCAGAGGTACAACTAATCACCTCGCTTCATATATAAAAAGAGACCTTTCATACGTAATATCAGCTGAAGGCTATTATGATTTCTGAACTGAACGACTAGCTTTTACATGTCACATACAGCTGAATAGCTGCATTTAACGCTGGATGCATTGATTGACGTCACGTCCGGTTATCTGGACGATAATGGTGGAACAAATTCAACACTACTTTGGAGCATAGATTCACAAGTGTATTGCACAATAGAGAAAAAAACAAGTTCAATTGAATTCTGTTGATGCAAAATACTATTTAAAAAGATCTGTTCATAATTTCTATTATTTCTCTCCATTTCTAACTCTCCCTCACTCTTTTTGTACTTCTCTCACAGGAATATGTATTACTTCTTACATTAATATCGTTTGACTTTGCAATATTACATCCACAGCTCCAAAAACCAAAAAAGACCTGAAAGATGAATGTGGAGTAAGCTTAAGCTAGATGGATCCTGGGCCCATTTGAGCTAATTTCACCAATTTCATTCGTGGTCCGAAAGGACCTAGCCGGTGAAAGGACATTAATTGAAAAAACCGTAGTATATACAGTCACTAGTTCTCATTAGTGAAATGAAAGTGTGAGTAGAGACTCAGAAATACTGAATCGGGTTAAGTGTCAGGTGAAAAACTTGACGAAGGGCTAATGTGTAATGTGTGTAAGCATATCCTGGTGTTTTTCTTTCCTAAACTTATTGAACATTAATATACACATTAAACCAAGTAAGATTTCATTCAAGTGGTAATCCCTAAGCACAAAATTATCAATACAAAGGATCTAAGATTGAGAAGGTAAATATATAAGGCGGAGATTTCCGTTAACTTAACAATCCTTTTGTTTCCTTCCACAGCGAAACTGGATGGAGTGAAAACGTATATGAGGATGAGACGGGTACCGAATCATCTCCAGGTGAAGGTCATCAAATGGTTCGACTACTTGTGGCTCACCCAGAAGTGTTCGGACGAGGAGAAGGCCGTCAGTTGTCTTCCAGGTTAGTAATTTACAATATTATAGACTCTGCAAGGAAGTATTTAAAAACTAATTTTAAATGTTAAGCGTTTGAACTTCAGACGATCCATCATAGAAACTATTAATTAAAGGGTTAAAATGAGCGAGTTTATTGGTATTGTTAAAGTTATCGTTATGTTTCATAATCTCTATTTTATGTATATTGCTGAAGATTAGAAGTGATTTTACACGAGCTTTTGAAGTCATTTGCGCAATAATCAGATGACTCGATAACTTCAAAACTGTTTTTTATTATTTCTGTTTTTTCTGCATTTTTACACTTCACACTATTCATCGTACTGCAATTATGGTTCGATTTCCTTCAATGTTTGCGAAGAGTCGCCCAAAACTACATATTTATGAAAATGTTGATGAAAAATGTTCCATAAATTAATGAAAAGTATTGTTTTTCGGTAAAAGACTTGCTTCTCAGTAACTAAAATATAAATATGTAAAGATAGAGTCAGACAGAAAAATTCAATGCCATAGCCGGGATTTGAACCACGGATCTTCCGGTTGCCGCCTGGTTGCTCTCCAATACGAGTCAGTTGGAGAATTTAATGTCATGTTGGGGCATTGACCATAGTAGCTCAAGGGTTAGAGCGGCTGGACGGCAACCAGAAGTTCCGTGGTTCAAAACCCGGCTATGGCATTGAATTTTTCAGTCTGCCTCTATCTTTCCATACTTTAGCCTACACACGGCCAGTGTGAAATAACAATTAATTTCCAAGATATAAATAGTCTGTTGTCATGATTTTACCAAATACTTTTATAGTCAAAATAAGTAGCTATATTAATAACATTTTAATACTTTTATCTATGGAAAATTGTTGAATACTAGGTTAATTAATTAAAGAATTAACACTTCTAAAACTACTGAATATGTAATGAATTTTATCTTAAATGCTATTTAAAGATTACTTCCGACATAAATTAAAAAACAAACAGGAGTTGATAAATATAAAATTTATAAAGCACACCTATCAATGTACTTGAGATACCATGGTGAAACTTTATAGTATATCCACTGATCTACTTTTGTTAAAATTATTTTTGTGTTTTCTTGATTGTAAAGCTCTTTATTAAACTTTATTAACAATTAACTTTTAAAGCTACTAAACCAAAATGTCATAACATCATTATCATATCAAAATTTGATTTAGCTATGTTCCATTGTTCTCAGAAAATGTCATTCAGGGAAAATGCTCAAAGCAAAAATAGAGAAAAAGGTTCATATATTTACAGAATAAAATTTACATTAGTTGAACATACGAAAGGCGTCATAAATAGTATAAAAGGGAGGATACATTACTATTTTTTATGTTTAATTTAAGTATTTGACTATAATTACAATCTAATGAACAAGTTCTAATTTATAAAGAAAACTACACAAGTATCACTTTTTACACGTTACCGTGACAAGTGAATCTGTATAATTGTCCATTTATTACAGTGGGCTACATTCCAGCTACATACAACACCCTGCCTTCGAAATAACATAATTTAAATATATCAATAATTTTAAGATACTAAATCCCTGTAATGATGGAATTATGTATTTCGCATGATTACTTCACTCCATAAAAAGAAGAGTATAAAAGTTTAAAACTTAAACTAGTCACATTAAGGGACTTAATAAATCATATTTGACGATTCCTTACAGCTCTTCTAGGATATTAATTTTAATTTTATGATTTTTATGATAAACGGTTTCATGTTTATAATGTAAATAGCTGGTTCAAACCGCATCTGCACTGCAGCATGTTATCGGTTAATTTGACCCCAATATCAATTAGCAATGTATTCTGCATCAATGGGTTTACGCATTATTTTTCCCTACGTGTATGTTGTTTTAATGAAACATATTATTAAAATATATTTTAAATATTGAAATAATAATAAACCGTTTTCAGTATCTGTTCATCCAGCCTTTCAGAAATTCAAAATGACGTTGAAGACAAGATGTGGTTAGAGTATGTATTAAAACAAACACATTTGTACAGCTTTCTGGAGGAATTTACTTGCATAAACGTTTGCAGAAGTTGTCGATATTTTGAATGCTTATGTTCACCTGTACGTAAAAGTGCATACTTCTAAAAGGAATGTTGGGGAAGAAATCATGGAACAACAGTGATATTATATAGGTAGAGCCACAGCAGGGATTTAAACCACGGATGTCCCAGTCTCCGTCCAGTTGCTATTAATGAATGAGCTACCATGGCCAATTATGACGTCATGACATTAAATTCTCCAACTGACTCGTATATTTTTCCCACCAGAGGTTCTCCTATGCAATGACATAGTGGCCGTTTATGGCGCCATACTAGGCTGTAAGTATAGATGTACTTTTATATCTTGACAGATGGAGAGCGATGCGCAGTGGTATCTGGACGAGTCCACCTCAGAACAGTCACAACTGGAGGAAAGAGCGTGTCAGTTGTGTATCAGTTACGAGCGAGTAAACACGTGTAGAGCTACTCGGTAACACTACAGCTTGTTTTAAAATGTGCATGTCTCCTGGTTCCAAGAGAGCATTTAGAAATGACGCCCCTTAGCAGCACATTAGGACATACAGTGCTACATTTAAAAACACGAGAAGTAATAACCAATATCTATAGATTTATAAAAGTGGAACAATGGTCTAGGTCTGCTACAAAAATCAGGGAAAGGGCATCTGAGGCAGCAGTTGTGTCTGAAATTAGTTTTGGAGAGCTATTAAGGAAATAAAAACAATTGCTGCCAGTGCAACAACGTATTTCTCTATGCCCAGTAAACAAAGATTAGGAACATGCACAAAATCTAATTTGGATGTTTTAATTCAGAAGTAGTTAGGCGAACTGTGAATAATTTTTAAAACACAGAAAAGCAAAGACCAACTTTGAAGACAGTGCTTATGAAGCTTCAAAATTCTATTGACATTCGAGGCAGTGTTTGAACATTAAGAAGAGGTCTTTTGGAGCTAGGATTTATATGGAGAAAAACAACACTAAGCGTGACAGACAAATTTCAATCGAACATGGTACCATACGGGCAAAACGGCTTAAGTATCTATTAAATATTCACAGATATTGCAGTGAAGTTTATATAGTTTATATGGATGAAACTTATATCAATTCAGCAGATACTAGACCATATGCCTGGAGTGAAACTCGTTACAGGGACTCTGCAGCGATGCCTAAAGGCCCACAGTTCGTTATCATGCCTGCTGGAGGAGAACAGGGTTTTGTTCCAAACGTCTATGTACTATTCAAGATCCAACAAAACAGTGGAGATTACTACCATACTAAGAATTATAACTTAGTTTATAAGAGCTACTATACTGGCTTCGAGAGTGAGATGTGTTTTTAGACACCTTATCCACCGAACTCCCCTCTGGTAATCTTACGCATCTGACGCATTGTGGCGATAGGTGCACTGTCCCCACCACAGTTGCTACTCATCCCTACCGCGCATGATTCCTGTCAAGATGAAATAATACATCTGTACTTGTCCCAGGTTTCATAGTTTGACCACTATTAATACACTATTAAGCACAATATCGTCTATTTTGAGATTTTAGCACGTATACATGCTCCTGACAATTACCAACCTTGTGATCAACCAGCTGTGCCTTAGGCCCTCTTTGATTTGATGAAACATTCATAAGAAGCTGCCACGCCAGTTTTCCTGGTATTTATTTACATAAGAATTCAAAACATAAAGTATCACTTTTTGCTCTGAGCTACCAAAGTTTCATCAAGCGTTGCCAACATAAATTACTCTTTACATCGCGTTCGCAAATAGTACTTTCGTAATGCGAATTTCTTGCATAAAAATTTTTATTTTAACAAACATCCATTTTTCTCAGAACTATGTTTCTGTGCTTTGGGCCCATAGATTTCTCAGCGCCTCAATTGTTATTTCAATGAATTGATCAGTGAGAGAATTTAATGTCATGCTGGCATGTTCCCATAGTACCTCAATTATTAAGAGGAACGGGTCGGAGACGGGAAATCCGGTTCAAATTCTACTGTGGCATTGAACTTTTCATTCTGATTCTATCTATTCAAACCTTGCCTTCTTAACTGTTAATGTGCAAGATCAATCAATTTCCCTCAACAAAAACATTCTTCGTCTTTGACCAACAGTAGATAATAGCCTTCATATTAAGAAAAAGAGTAAACAGACTGTTAATAATTTCACTTCTTAAACATAATATTCGTGTCATAGCGTATTTATTGCTTTTAAAATAGGGATGGAGTAGTAGCTTTATACAATTATCAGCAAGAAAACGTCTATCTTTTGAGTCATATATGTGAACAAATACGGAAAAAGGAACATTTGGGTTGCATTTCTATTTCAATTTACATAATAAGTTTATGGCTGGATAGCGGAAGAACATAAAAGGGATCCTGGAAATAAATAAAAACAAGAATTGAAGATATTGAGAAATAGAAATTATGGGCTAATGTTAAACTCCCTGAAATTATATAAAATACTTACAAATAATTGGGGCAGAGAAAAAAAATTAAAATCTGTGATAAAGTAGGAAGAGAAGGGTTTAAATGGTTTAGAACAGGAGTAATATACTTAAAGAGTATAAGGAATGGATATATGAAGAGGAGATATCCAATGTGTGATAAGGAATACAGTACTTGGCATTATATTGATTGTCAATATATATATATATATATATATATATATATATATATATATATATATATATATTGGAGAGATGAATCCCTTTTGCATAAGTGGGAAAACATAACAAATGAAATAAGAGGCAAAATAATTTTGAAACTAATATCAGAAGAAATTAAAATAAAACTTCAAAGATTCATTGGCAAGGTAAGACAAAAATGGCTTTGGAAAAGTGGGAACAATATTGGGGCAATTATGTTCCCAATATTATATAAAAATTATTATAAGGTGTTTAGAGAAACAAAAATTTAACTCTCAAGTTTTAAAATAGTTATGAATAGTAAATGTATATGCTAAAGAAAGTTTTATAAACACTCAACAAATTTCTTTTTTCGGAAGCTTAAATTGTTGTATAAAATAGATAATTATTCTTTGAACAATATCATATTTACTCATTTATAAATTTACACAATTAAACCATAAATATGATAATTCAGCATCAATTACAAATGTTGTTTCAGTGACGCATTATTTTGTTTCAATTATTTTAAAAATACATCAGTTTACTTTAAATTTTCAAGTCTTATTTAGTTAAATTCTCCTAGTGTAGTTAACACAAGAATAAAAAGAATAATAATAAAATCAGTAATAATAAATTTATTGTCGTGCTGGCATATTGACCATATTGGCTCGGCGGTTGGGAGCATCCGGACGGAGACAGGCGGATCCGTGGTTCGAGTCCCGGCTACGGCACTGAAATTTTCAGTCTGACTCTACCTTTTCATAATGCGTCATACACACAGCTAGTCTGAAAAACAATTAATTTTCAATAGTAATAAAGAACAACTATCCATTCATCGATTATCATCCTCGGTAATCTAGGCGTAACATGCTAACCCCTGGTTCCCGACATTAGGTTTTAAAGCGCGCAAAAAGGCGATGGAATTTTTCGGGCACAGAGATCCCCAGCACGACTTCCGCGAAAGGTAGGTAAAGCTTATGGACCCATGTTATAGAGTTGCAGCATGTAAGAGAACCTCAAATCTAATAAAAAGTGCGTCCATAAAATACTCAGTTTCAATCTGTCTACCTATGTATCCATTTATATATTTTTCTATCGGTATGCTCACAAGTGCACTCAATTCAGATGTTATCTATAAAATCATTGTTTTTCTTACTTCCTCTCAAATCGCGCATTTCTGATTAAATCGCTAAAGTGATATTGTAGACTAATGTAAGAGAGTCAGTAAAACTATTCAAACGCTTCTTTGAAAGTTAAACTGAAGTGTTTTTCTTTAAACTGCTTCAATGGGCTAATCTTCATTTTTCCTACACTTCTAAAGTCGTTCATAGTGATTAGAATTCCTTCTGTTCCCTCTGGTTGCAATTACAGCAACATATTGCACATTCAACAAAAGTTATTGTACGGAATGCCTTCTGCAACGCAACAACTATGCCGGTCTAAAACAACTAGCTACGCTGGCCAGCAAACGGGCGCAGAAACTCATTCCGTGCTTCAAATTTATAACGCTCTCTGTTGGCAGATTTATGTGCTCTGGACTTTACTTCTCTCGTCAGATTTATATATCGCCATGTGAAGAATTTAATGGCACTAGTAACTCAATTTTGACCTTGGATATACTGTTCGACAAGCAAGAAGTTCATATACCAAGAGCACACTAAAACTTCCTGCAAGTCACATGAAGAATTGGAAAGGGCTAGATTATATTGTTAGTAGATAATAAAATGTCAAACGTAGTTTACAAATTCAGGAATTATACCGCTTTGGCTGCTATATGCATTTAAAGGGAATAGACAATCTTAACAAAAGGCTTAAGGGAACCTATGCAGAGAGTTTGTGTCATGCAGCTTCTAACCCATGGGTTTTTTCGACGGTTTCTCCCGGTTGCTAGGCGAATGGTGGTAAGTTGAACTATAAACCTCCAAAATTCTTGTCCTTCCACTGCATCTCACTTCTCAGTTCACCTCACCTTTCTTATGCATGGATGGATTAAGTTCGATGGGAGTCTCGAAGTTGCATGGCAGGGAAAAGTAATGCTCTCTGTAAGCTTCACATTCCGAAACAGCAGCGTTTCCAACCCCCTACAATGCGGAGGATCGGTTTTACAAACTCCCACCGTTGAATTTCCACCTAGAAACACATAGAGAACCTGCCCTTTGACTGTCTCCTCTCGCCGTCCTCTCGCCTCAACCATCCCTTCCGGGGGCGCCTGGACAGGATGACAAATACAAAAGATCTACTGAATTTCGAGGTGCTCAATCCCACCTGGTGTACGTCAAGGAGAACCACGAAAGACAACGTCTACATAATTCCCTCCCTTGAGGCTCAGTGTTTAGTTTTTCGCTCTGCTAAATTGAAAGCCCTTACTTAACACCAATGCCGATGTATTTGGATGCAAGTTCCTCTAGCTTGTACACAACGCTGCTCCGAAAACACTCATAGAAGCATGTTGTAATTAATGTTAGCAAATTCTTCCTAGGATACAACAATCTTTTCGGCACCCAAAATACAACAATAAATGTGGACTGTACTGCAGATGAGTGACCAATTTAAGTCTGTATTCTTATATAAACTGCAAATTTTTAATGCAATTCGTCCACATACGATGTCTAGGTAAAACAAAATCCCTTAGAACTAAACCATTCTTGTCACAAGTACTCTGGGAGGCAGACTATGGTTTACGACTTAGTAATGAAGGATTTTGTTGAACTTAAAGGCTTGAAGTATTATAAGATACAGAAGAGAAACTGGCGAAAATTTGAAAGCCAACGGAATATTTGATCCTGATCATCCAGTTATATTCAAGAATTTTCATGTGTACTTTTAAAGATATTATTGTAAGATTTAACGTTCATTTAACTATCTGACTATAAGTTACTCGCGAACCAGTTTTAATTAAGGCTTTGAGACGATTTAAAATGGTTATTCAAATATGTTTAAATGTTAAAAATTATAAAATGGAATTATCTGGAAAAAGTATGAGAAAATCATTAATCAAAATTGTAAAAATTGAATAATGTTGATTCGTCGTCATAGCAACGACCAAGTTAATATATAAGAACGAGATGAAGCTGTTTCTTTCTTCTCCCAGAATTATAAACCCATGTAAATTTAGAGCCTGTAAGGCGGGTCCAATGTACCGGCACCAGGCAAATAAGTTACAAATAAAAAGCCTTAAGCCTTCTTTCTTCTTCTCTATCAAGCTCTTGTGTGAGTAAGACGTATTTGTCAAATTCTAAAATGGACGCTATTGTCAAAAGCTGTTATAGTATAATTGTAATTGTGCTACGCTTAACAATTATCAATTTATAGAGAAAATCTTTAATTATCTAGTGTTAAAAAGTCAAATTACCAATAAATCGAAAAAGATTATTCAAAAGTAATTCGATAAAATAGTGTTTCATTTAAAAATCCACCATCTTCTTTACATCCGCGACCCATCCTGGGAAAAAGAATCTTATGCGAACATCAGAGCAGCCGAGGACGAGGTAATACTTCCAGAACATCAGGGAACTGCATAAATTCGATAGATATTGTCTACGCAACGTGGAACTTAACCAACCTCAAATACACAGCTAAGTATTTTCGTTACAGCTTTCACACCAGGCATGTTTTCCTCGGACATAACTTGTGCTTGATTCCCTGTGTTTCTGCTCTGGGCCGTATTTAATGTGAAAATTACAAACTATTCATAAATGCTGGTGCATGAAGGAGGAACTACCTGTAATATTTCCAAACATTCTTGGTTTATATATTTTGTTACTTCTTTCAGAAACTAAGTGAATTTATTGCTCCGGTCTCTAATACCAGGCCAGCTAATACTTGCCCAAATCTCTCTTTCCATTGGTTGGTACTTCATTATTTTCTTGTATACTCTACCTGACAGCTGTCAGTTTGTTGTTTCCTTTTTTTTACTATCTTTTATCTACTGTCTAATTGAACATACGTTCTAAACTTACCTTATAATTTCGCATATTATTTTATCAGCTTTAGCATATTCTCATACACATCCAATAAGTTCATCTCCGCAAATTATAAAAGCAGCTTCTATATTTTATCGCTCTCCAGGGTAACGGACTGACTATTGTTTTTCCATATGAACCACTAGGAGCTCTCATAAATACATGAGACAACTACCTCAATGGCGACCTAGTGTGCTGTAAGTATTTTAAGGACCGGGCTTTATAGTTCAGACCACTATTAAGTCAATTAATTTCCATTGGAGAATTTAATGTCATTCTGGTACGTTGGCCATGGTAGCTCAATGGTTAAGAGCAGCCGGACGAGACAGGAAGATCTGCGCTTCAAATCCCGACTATAGCATTAAATTCTTTAGTCTGATTCTACCTTTCCATACTTCGTCCTACACACAGATAGTGTGAAAGAACAATTAACTTCTACTAGTATATTTCACTAGGATCATTTTGTTCACATTTCACTTATATTTGTGTCCTTAATTATGCAAACAGGAAAATCAGCTGTTGGTAATTGATTAAGGTGCACATAATGCAGATATGAGAAGATTGATTTTAGAAAGATTGATATATCTACATAACTTGCTTCTTTTATTTGGTGTTGCATTTTAATTTGGCAAATAAGAAAGCATTTGTGAACGACATAGTACATACATTCACGGCATTACAACGATATGGATTAAATATATACATCAGATGAAAAAGTATACACACAGAGCTTTGACCTAATTTTGTTTGGAGCCCCTTTCTGTTGATACAATCGCGAACGACCACAAAGGATACAGAAACAATGCATGAATTCATTTTAGAATTCTGCTTTGTAACCAAAAACTGAATGGCTTGTACGTACAAACTTATATTTATTAGGAAAGTCATTTGTATTTAGAATATCCTATGGAATATAACACTGGTCGACAAGGTTTTTTTCACAAGAGATCTGAATAGTGAATCTAGTGGCATTTTCCATCCTGAATTCAGATATGTAGTCAGAATTTTGCCATCAGGCATAGTTTTTCTGTAAAAGCTGCTTTTCAAAATATGATTTTATCGTTTTCTTTGACCTGTCATAGGAACCGTTACCTCATATGTAGCTATTTTACTCAAGCTGTATTATTGAAATTATTTGTAATGTCATGCTGAAGCGCAATAAAACATGACTGTGCAGGTTCATTGTTGTTGTTTAGACATGTTCAGACCTGTTTGGCATTGTGATGTGTCAGTATTGAGCTGACTGTGAGATTGTTGAGTAGTGAAATATTTTCTTCCTTTCTGTTTAGAAGTGTATTGTGTATGTTGTGCATGTTGTATTTCGGTGCTTTATTTTTTTATCATGCCAAGAAATTGTGTAAATCATGCAGATAATTTCTGCTATATTTGTGGTAAGCTGACCTTCATGTACCAGAGGCGAAATTTGACCCCACTTGTAAAGAAATGTTATAAACTTTACTTTGGCTATCAAGTTGGTGATTTTAATAAGAGCTGGGCCCCAAATACATGCTGTGTTTCGTATGTTAAGACTGCTGACTGGGTGGAAAAATGGTACACATCATATGCCATTTGCAATTCCCATGATTTGGAGGGAACCGAGGAATCATTTAACTTACTGTTATTTTTGTTTGACAAATATTAAAGGAATCACATCTAAAACAAAATATACAGTTAAGTATTCGAATTTGCAATCTGCAGTGAGACCTGTCTTACTCAGTGAAGAGTTCCCCGTACCAGTATATAATGATACGACATTATGTGATAACTCTGGTTCTGACCTGACTGAAACTCCAAATGATTCAGGTGAAAATAAAAATGATCTTACATATGAAGCCAGTAGCTGTTCATCAGAACCATACTTTCACAATCAGCAAGACCTTAGTGACCTGATTCGCGATTTAAATCAGTCTAAACAGCAAGCGGAAGTTTTAGCTTCCAGACTCAAAGGGTGGAATCTGCTCCAAAAAGATGTAATAATTATTAGATATCGTAGCCGCCATAGTGTTTTCAAAGTATACTTCTCTGAAGAAAATGGTATTGTGTTTTGTAATAATATTTGTTCAGTTATGGAAACTCTTGGGCTTCAACACCGGCCAGATGAGTGGCGATTGTTCATAGACTCCTCTAAAGTAAGTTTGAAGGCTGTGCTGCTACATATTGGCAATAAACTTCCATCAATACCGGAAGCGAATGCCGCTGATATGAAAGAGACATATGAAAATATGAAACTAGTTTTAGAGAAAATACAATATGGAAAATATGAATGGAATATATGTGGTGATTTAAAGGTCATTGCTTTATTGCTTGGCTTGCAACTTGGGTTCACCAAATTTTGCTGTTTTTTGTGCGAGTGGGACAGCAGAGATAGGAAGTCTCACTACGTAAGAAAGTCATGGCCAAAACGTGAATCTCTTATCCCTGGCCAGAAAAATGTGGCATGTGTACCTTTAGTGAAGCCTGAAAAAATATTTTACCTCCACTGCATATTAAGTTAGGAGTTATGAAAAATTTCGTCAAAGTTCTGGATAAACCTTCTGATGGATTCTTGTACCTGAAATCGAAATTCCCCAAAGTCAGTGATGCTAAATTGAAAGAAGGAGTTTTATAGGACCACAAATCCGATCATTAATGGCTGATGAACATTTCGAGGGAATATTAAATCCACTGGAGAAAGCAGCCCGGCAGTCTTTCAAAAGTTTGTGTTGCAATTTTCTTGGAAACCATAAAGCAGAAAACTATCGTGACATAGTGGCTGATCTTCTGCATTCACATAAAGCTATGGGATGCAACATGTCTTTAAAAATTCACTTCTTGGACTCTCACTTGGACTTCTTCCCCGAAAACCTTGGAGCTATCAGCGATGAACACGGTGACCGTTTTCATCAGCAAATTTCTACAATAGAGAAGAGGTACCAAGGCAAGTGGAGTTCCAATATGCTGGCTGACTACTTCTGGACTAAAATGAGAGACGTTCCAGTTGCAAAATATACCCGAAAATCACTATCTACCACATTCTAAGTAAGACAGAATCAGTAGTTATAATTTTGAGTTAGATAGCTAGTTACTGATTTTTTGGAATATTATAAAAAATTCAAATGAATATCACACAAATCTCCTGCCCGATGGGGAAAAACTGTAATTATATTTGAATTCAGAACGAAAAATACTTTTAGAATCTGTTATTTTAATTCTTGTGGAAGAAAAAATGTTAAATTTTGTCGACCAGTGTAATCAAATCCCCAGCTTCCTGTGACTTATTACTTTCGATTTGGTTCAGAAAACTGTTTAACATGAATAATTATAGATACGGATGGCAAAAAGGGCATACTCTACGGTTACGACTGCTTGTTGACTATGTTGAGTTTCTTCCAAGGACGGCGCAAGGTATTTCAAGAAAACTCTCCCACTCAAAGAAACATTTCATTTTTGCTATGTTTTATTTTCTGAAAAACGACTTTAATAATTTTTATTATATTCATGAAGGCATCTAGCTGGTCTTAATAAGTAGTGTCATTTTTAGCATGGGAACCATTTGGTTTGGACATTAAATGTTTAATTCTCAAATATTTGACTAACGCTATTCCATTTGTATTTATTTTTTCTGCCACGTGTAAATAATAAAGAAGATTAAATACCGCTATTTCACTGTAAATACACATTTTGAGGTTCTCACAATCGTCCCTTCCTCCTCACACAAAAGGACAATTTTTATTTCTGCCGCAGTGAGACACTTTGGTTAATTTACAACGTTATAGTTACATAAGTGTGTATTAACAATGAATTTGTATTATATATGCTTTGGTAAGCCGATATTCTGGTTCCATTTATTGTCATCTGTCTTGTTTGCTTTAGTTTTGATTTCAGTTTCTTGAATTATTTCCCTAAGTATTGTGAAGATCTAACCAAGGATGGTGATGGATAATTATCACATGGCGAGACCTTACCCTTGGGGGAGCTACTGGGGTAGGTTTCACATGTTTTGGTGAGAGGTTGGGATATTCTGTTTAAAGGTTCAATAACAAAACTACAGTTTAGACAAGAAAGGTTTACTACAATAATGGAAAATAAATAAGTGGCCACATGGACAGTATCTGCGTTATAAGCAGCGGACCCACGTCCCTCCTGCTCAACAGTTTCTACAGAAGAAACAGAGTGCTTCCTTGTACATACATCACTAGGGAGAGGAGGGAGAGGTAAAGTGACATGACGTCACACACAACCAGTCACATGATGGTCCAACATATTATTTGAATTAAACAGTCACTTCTGACAGTATTTAAATTGCAAAACTCGTTTAATTTTTCCTTATTTGTTTTCCGGGTATTCTGGTGCTTGTTTATTGCATGAAATATATTCAATTTTTACGAAAGATTTCTGAGGACGAAATCATCGTCATTATTAATGTCAATTAAATTAAACTAGATATGCAATTAAAATGTCTAGGTATACCTTCCTTGTGTGGTACTCGATATAGGATTAAAATCATAATGTAATGCCAGATTTTTTCAATACAAATGGTTGTTTTGGGTAACATATTCTGACAATGTTCTTATGGAAATCTAAAGTGGTCTGTAACTCATGTATGAAATCGCTATTTTTGCGATATTTCGTTTCGAGCAATACCACGCGCGCACACACACACACACACACACACACACACACACACACACACACACACACACACACACACACACACAAAGTTGCCAGCACATTACTTCCTTTACAAATTTCAAGATAATTTAAGATAACTGAAAATGCCTGTCTCCCATTATGTAACTTCAACTACTGGGTGTATCATAATACTAATATTTTTCACTGTACATAACTGCTTAGAACTTGATATGTGTTCAGCATTAGCAAACGTATGATCTACCAGATCATGCACCAAATAATTAGTGACTAAGCTAATGTATGTTTTTGATCAAGAAGATGGGTACCACAGAACAAACATGAAGCAACCTGTGTTGCTTTAGCATCCTTAGGGATATCCTGCGTGTGTTTACCCTTCGACAAAATGCGTGCGTAGTAAATGTACCGGGAGTAGGGCGCAGCCCCCAGTAATTATATGCGCCGGGGTAGCGGCTTGTTAATGCTGCTACACATCTGTACACAGAGTGCATCAGTAGCAACAGTCAGATGTTCATGTCAGTAAAAGCAAAAATACGTTAGTAAAATAGATTCTCTAACGAGCCATTAGGGAATTTTTTTGCAAAGGCACTGTCCTTGCTCAGTGCTGCCAAAGTTACCTTTTTTATCGGCAGATCAATCGAAATCGGATATAAATTACTTATCCACTGACATATTTTGCATTCTGCCGCTTTTACTTTGCCTACTGAGTACCTACTTACTGAAAGTAGAGTGTGCCTCACGTTCAAAATGTCCCGAGTTCGAATGTCGATAAGGTTGAGTTATCTGGATAAGGTTTCTACGGGGTTTTCCCTTATGCTGAGAGATGAATGTTAGGTAACTCTAAGCTCTATGGACTCCGGACTCATTTGTTTATAATTTCAGCCATTTCCTTCATCGTCTGATATGACATGGTTGAACGACGCAAATTAAAGCAAAACTGAGTAGGAAATTTTATCGGAACTGCATGCTTCGAGGTTCTCTGAATTAATAAATATTAAATGTCACTCTTAGGGAAACGTATGAGTATGTCTGTATGTGTGTGTGCGCGTGCGTCCGTCTGTCTGTAACAGCAAAACTAAAAAACCAAACAAGTACCAAAATTTATCTTTAATTTCACCGTCTTCCAATAACAATACACGAAACTTTTAATGCCTCATTCCAAAGTACCCTTTACATGGAAATTCTTGTTCCCCAAATATATAGGCATACCTTTAAAAAAATTAATAAAAACTGGAATGTATATATTAAATTTTATAGAAATAACCTCTAGACTTTTACTTAACTGGTTAATCGTAAGAGATTGACAAACGTTTACTGCAAAAAGAATGTAGATTTGTTAAAGCAACAAAATTTGTATAATTTTTATGGAGTTAGCCATTACTTATCTATTCCTTGTTACCTCTTTGGACTTTAAAATGCTTATACTTTAGTCGAACAGAAAGTCTTTATGAGTATTTTACCTGGCCTAGCCATACAAAGAGAACGAAATTTTAAAGTTTTTAGTAAAAACTGGCTCTTAAAGGATTTGAGTGTTGTTTAAAATCTCTATATACCCCTAATTCTCTTATAGGTAAAATGCAGTATATATTAAAGCAATTTAAATACATTTGATCACAAATAAAATGAAGTACAATGAAGAAAAGTTCTTTATGATAGAATAAAAAGAATAGGCAAAGCTATATATCAGTTTTTATAGGATAATCATAATGTGTGACAGGTTAAACCTTCCTATAGTTCCTTCCGTTCCGGCAGTTATTTAATAACTATAGACTTAAAAGTTTTAACTTAAAACAGAAACCCTAAATCAATATGCACTGAAATAGGGGAAAACTAATTTAACATGTAGTTTTCGCATTCCCATGCTACCCGTTATATTTTAGAAACATCACGTAGTCTCCAATTATCAGAAAAATTATACCGTCAGTTTTAAATCATAATTTTTTTCTTTGTACAACATACGCAGATAATGGAAGGAGATAAACAATAAATACAGAATTTCTCCAACAAGTGCAAAACATTTCTGGTATAAGTCCGTAAACATGTATTCTATGTCAATTCTATTGTCCTTTGTTTTGCTTACTTCTGTTTTCCTGTTGCTAAATCGTGGCCATCTATGCTGTGCTTGGAATGAAGCATACGCGGCCTTTGTCCTATTGTTAATAGTGATTTGTTTTGTACATGGCGTTCTTAATGAGGAAAACAACTACTCCCAGATGATTTAAAAGTATAAAAGTATTTTAAGTGCTTGTAAGTTAGAATTCAAGCATTCTGGCGTCATAATGAAATGTGCTTTCACTTGTTTAGTTTTAGTTCCTCCACAGACCAAAACAAAAGTATCCGTAAAGCATGAAAACTTTACTTTTGCGCACTGCGCTGATGTTATTGTAATTTACGTCTGCTACACACAAGTTTACTCAGGCATCTGGAAAAGCATGTTGTTCTCACCCTATCTACTAGCAAACGAATATATTGTTGGTCTCCCTTCATTTCCGTATCAATCCATTGTTTATAATTTCTACACATTAATACCATGTGCATTTATGCTACAATTTATTAGTACGTTTTTAACTTTAAATATGTTTATATCCTTTAGATTTTATTTTATAACCACACTTTAGCTAGCAATAATTACTTTCTATAGCGAATTGACTATATTTATTCTCTGCCAAAAGTTATTATCATTTTTCCCTCATCTTCTTCTCTCTTCACACACATATGTCATTACTTAATATTTAAACAAATATTATGGTAGAGTCAACATGAAAAATTCAATGCCACGGCCGGGATTTGATCCATGGATCTCGTGGTTTCCGTCCAGTCGCTCTAACCCATTGAGCTACCATGACCAACTTGGCGTCATGACATAAAATTCTCCATTTGACTCGTATATTTCCCTAGTAGACCACTAGGGGCTCTCGCATTGGAGACCCATCAAAGACCTTAGCCTCTGTATGGCTAGTGTGAAGAAATGATTAATTTCATCAATTAACTAAAATAATAAGATTTAAATGATGACGTCAGGGACTCAAGTACTTACGATAGTACGTCGCCACTTACGCTGTATCTCGAATCCGAGGGCCCCTAGTGGTCTACCGGTGAAATATACGAGTTAAATGGAGAATTTAATGTCGTGAAGGCAAGTTGGCCATGGTAGCTCAATGGGTTAGAGCGACTGGACGAAAACCAGGAGATCCGTGGTTGAAATCTCGTCCGTGACATTGAATTTTTCATGTTGACTCTATCCATCAAAGGCCTTAGCCTATATACGGCTAGTGTGAAGAAATGATTAATTTCCATCAATTAAATAAAATATTATGGTAATTTATTTGTAATAAATTAAACAACCTACCAATTTCCAAAATGCTTATCTCTTGACTTCAAGTGAATAGAAGAATGATTTTTTTTTTTAGTTTATGATTACAAACATTTTGATTAATTACCATATTACAGTTCTAAGTGGCAAAACTAATAAAATATATACAAAATTGCTCTGTAACGATGTCATAGATTAAGTGTGTAGCTGGTAAATCAAATATTTTAAAACTATTCTATCTTTAAATAGCAACCCCTAAAAAGCTAGATAGATAAACAGAAATTAAGCCTTCCGCTTCTGTAGCGTGGTTGTAACGTGTGTGCCTCACAATCAAGAGATCCGAGTTTGAACCTCGATCAGGGTGAGATATCTGGACCACGTTGTTTACAGGATTTTCCCCTCTCCTAAAATATGAATGTTTGGTAACACTAAGCTCTATGGACCCTGCACTCATTTGAGCATCTTTTCACCCATTTTATTGATCACCCGATATGCCCAAACTTATTAGCGAGATGGTATCGCGCCTTCCTCACGTTCAAGGGGTACCAAGTTCAAATGTCGTCAGGGTGACTTATCTGGATAACGTTTCTTTTTCCGAGGTTCTTTTTTTATTCTGAAGGATAAACGTTGGATAAGCTAAGCTTTACGGACCCTGGACTCGTCTGAGCATCATTTCACCCATTTAATTCATTGTCCGATACGACTTAAGGTTGGAGGACGTAAATTAAATTTTTAAAAAATCGCCCGATATAACATAACGATTGGGGGCGTAATTTAAAAAAGGACTTATGCGTCTTTTTAATATTAACATAGATAAAGGAAATAGCTTTATGGCTTTAGTGATGAAATCATTTCCTTTTCTAGTTTTAATTAACGTACTCCAAAGAAAATCATATCGGTCGATGGATAAAAATAAATAAAATTAAGATTCGTGAGCGCAGGATACATATAGCTTAGACTCATTACTTTCATTCATCTTTGAGAATAAGGGAAACTCTCGGAAAGATACTTATATAGATACATCTACCTGACCGATATTCGAACTCGGCATCTCTGAGTGTGAGGCAAACATGCTACCACACACTACAGAGGAGCACTTCATTTCCTTTTTCTGTATACCTCCTTTGGATTTTGTAACACGTAATCTCTATATTGCACCTCATTGTTTTTTGCACTTTTTAAACACTACTAAGTGACGCCTTTAATGAACGAATGTGTTTCCTTTCTTCAGCCCGTTTAAACGCATACAAGCACTTTCCAAGACCTCCTGGAGTTAATAAACTACCTCAAGAAAACGCAAAAGAAAGTGGTAAAAATTAAAAATACTTGAACAAGGTAAGGTATAATCAAAGTAAAAGAGAACTGCAATAAGGATGTTGTTCACAGATAATCTCAGATGTTCTTTGAAAATAAAGCAGACCAACAAAAACACCTCCTTAATAAGACTAAAAAAGGAAGGTATCACAAAGAGTTTTAAAGCCTATGAAATTAAAATAAACAGAAAGCTCTTTAATTGGATTTGCAAGCCATCAACTACATCAAAGTTTAGCACAGGAAAGAGAAAAGAAAAATCAACTCATTAAGGAGTAAGAAGTGATCTTCTTAGAGACATCTTTTGGATATCAGATTCCTTAAGCTGACATTTACAGAATGTTAAACGCTTTATATGCGTGTAAAAAACTAAAGGAGAGAGGAAAAAGTGCTATTATTATAAAAGCACAAATGTATTTTTGCAATAATAAACGCCACCGTATATTCTATCAACAGTGATAGGATGTTCCTTTCATTTAGATGATCCATATTTTATAAATTATTGCTAAACCTTACCTTTAGCAATGAAGTAATTGCCTATCATCATCGTCGCCGTTGTCGTCGTCATCATCATCGTCATCATGTCATCATCATCATTGGCATCATCATCATCATTGTCATCACCATCATCACCATCACCATCACCATCACCATCATTATTATCATTATTATCATTATTAATTATCATTATTAATTATCATTATTATCATTATTATCATTATTATCATTATTATCATTATTATCATTATCATCATTATCATCATTATTATCATTATTATCATTATTATCATCATCATTATCATCATCATCATTATTATTATTATTATTATTATTATTATTATTATTATTATTATTATTATTATTATTATTATTATTATTATTATTATTATTATTATTATTATTATTATTATTATTATTATTATTATTATTATTATTATTATTATTATTATTATTATTATTATTATTATTATTATTATTATTATTATTATTATTATTATTATTATTATTATTATTATTATTATTATTATTATTATTATTATTATTATTATTATTATTATTATTATTATTATTATTATTATTATTATTATTATTATTATTATTATTATTATTATTATTATTATTATTATTATTATTATTATTATTATTATTATTATTATTATTATTATTATTATTATTATTATTATTATTATTATTATTATTATTATTATATACGGGAAATTAATAAACTACCCCAAAATATTTTCAGAGCAAGTGCAGACATCTTAAACAAGTAATTTAATATAGGAGATTTATAACCTGCTGGTTTAAATGTGGAGGCTACGGCTATAAGTTTCTAAGGTGCCAGTACGCCACTGCTAATGATGATACCACTTGTGTGTATAACATACGAAAATACCAAAAATGGAGAGACATGTCGAAGCACTTCCTTTGGCGCAATGGTTATAACATAAGATTTCAAGTGAAAGGCAAATCAGTTTAAATCTCCTTCATTTTTTTTTTAATCTTTTGTCTAAGCTTTAAATTTTTATATAAATATATGCGTTTTGCAGAGTAATTTCACCTTGTCAGTGCAGTTAAATACAATTCTTACTAACTCAGAATAAATCCTGCTTAATTTTCACGTGTACGCCTAAACGGTAGGTGGTTTAAAAATTAAACGAACTTATATAAAATAAAAAGTAAATACAACTCTTTACGTCAGGCTTATAGGAGCTCCTCGAAATGGCGACCTGTGTTGTCAGTGTCGTTGACAGCGGCCAGGGAACGAATGTGATCTAAAAATGCCGAGTCAAGAATTTTAGGCGCTTCTGTCCAAAATTGAATTTGTGTGTGTGTGTGTGTGTGTGTGTGTGTGTGTGTGTGTGTGTGTGTGTGTGTGTGTGTGTGTGTGTGTGTGTGTGTGTGTGTGTGTGTGTGTGTGTGTGTGTGTGTGTGTGTGTGTGTGTGTGTGTGTGTGTGTGTGTGTGTGTGTGTGTGTGTGTGTGTGTGTGTGTGTGTGTGTGTGTGTGTGATAGCTTCACCTGCTGATACTAATCGGGCAATAAGGTCCTTTTTTGAAGTACATATTAAAAATACGTAGTAAAACTTTAACTACATGACAGGAAAGCACTAATAACCTTTGGACCACCAGTTTCATTTTTAAGGATACTCCACCAGAACAGTTACAAAAACACAACTACAGTAGGCTACATGATACAAGGAGGCAGTTAATTGCTGTTTAGTGTCGCACTGGCAGATGATTAAATTGGAATTTGAGAGACCTTTGAGGCATTAAATTTTGAAAACGCCAATAACCAGCTACTAAGTATCAATATTTCTACACTCCCGCCTTGTTTAAATATCAACTTATCAGCGTCTGATTCCAATTGGGTTTAACACAATAAATTGCGTTATGTTTAGCAGCAGACCATCTGCTGCCTGTCTCAACTTCCTTGTATTTGTCACGTCTACAATCGCTGAAATTATTTCTAGTAGTTAGAATCAAGGTCAATGCTTAAAAAATGTGCTACTTTTGGTCTTTGAAGACAGGAGCTGCTATGGAATTCTAGTTCTGAAGTTCACAAAAGATACATAAAAGCTTCACGGAATGATGATCCTTTCGTTTATGAAGTCTGAAGGCGGCGGAAAGTCACCCTAAGTAACATTAGCATGCAATTTGTTGCTCTATTTGTGGGATAAGGTGTTGATGTAACTCCTCGTTTTCCCGTATTGTAATAACAGAGCACGATAACGTGATATTTATGCAGGACCAACATCGTTCCGCTAAAAATGCCGAGTCAAGAATTTTAGGCGCTTCTACAACCTCGAGGTAATGTGCATTTACGTGAGAGGGTTTAGCAGTTTCACCGACCAGAATAACAGCACGGAGCTACGTAATTATCGACTTTATTGACTCTTAAAACGAGGATTCGGCTAATGTGTTAGGTAAAGTTTAGAAAGGTCACGTCCACGACTTCTGTGGAGGAAAACGGTTCTCTAATTCACCGCCTGAAACGCAGGGAGAAAAGGCAAAAGCTGTACGCTCAAAACATGTTGCTTTTTAAGTTTTCGGAAAAATAGCTCTTAATTTCTGATCTGATCTGTGAGACCCAGTAAAGTGTTCCCATACATAACACTTATACAGGGTGTATATAAATGAATATCGTGGTTTTAACTATTTGTAATATGTATTACATTTTGCAGTTATAAATGATATGTCAAATGAAAAAGCAACTCAGTTTTACCAAGAACCTTATAAATGTTTAATGTGATTACCCTTTGTCATACGGCACACATCAAGTCTACAGACGACTTATTCCCAAACGTTGATAGGTGTGTATTTAGTAATTGTAGCAACAGCTGCTTCAATCCGGATTCTTAATTCAGGGAGGTCAGCTGGTAGCGGAGGCACTTACCTACACACGATGCTTGATGAAGCCCCAAATATAAAAATCGCATGACGTTAGGTCCATGCATAGCAAGCCCTGTCTTTGGGGCTCTTGTGGCCTATCCAGCGCTCGGGTACAGTGACGTTCAACCAATTGCGTACTTCGTTATGCCAGTGAGGTGGCGCACCATCTTGCTGGAAAATGAAGTTCTCTGGATAATTTTCTTCCAACTGAGGGAAGAGCCATTGCTCTAGTGTATCAAGGTATGAAGTGTCAGTTACAATAGGGTCACCAAAGGCCTATAAACTTTTCGCCGGGATACGGCACAAAATCATTCACTTTAGGGGAATCTCGTTGCATTTGTACCACCTGGTGAGGATTTTCTAAACCCCAGATGCGCACATTATGAGTGTTAACATATCCACTAAGGTGAAATGCGGATTAATCACGAATAGGAGCATGAATGTAGCACCTTCTCTTATTACTGTGCACATGGTAGAAAAAGTAAACAATAAATAAAAAATAGACATAAGTTCCCCCTGACTAAATGTAGAAATTTTAAACGAAATGCGTTGTAAACAGTTTTACTGTATTTTCTGACAAGTGCTATCCTCTATAAGATAGTGTTATTTTGAACGATGAGGAACTCTGTTCTACACTGCGTGATGCAGTTTGTGCACATTTGTGTCGTGCTCTAATATTTGCACATGTTTCACTGATCTTATTTCCAAGTACATAGAGGTAAATTAGGTTTGCTGGAAATGGTATAGCATATGTCCATAGAACTTCAATCAACGCTTCCCTCTAATCTCTCTACATGTCGAAGTGCTACTAGAGTGTTCCGGGAAATCTGTCTGGATTCAAAGCTCTTCATTTGAAAACCAAAAGCCTCTAGAGAATAAAATTACGGAAAGTACAAAATTAGCGGATATTTTTAAAAGTTGAGGATATCTGGATTTAAAAGACATCAACAATGGAATTATTACGAAACATTTAATTTTTAAAAGAGTCTATGTTCTATAGATTAGTATTATGATTAGGATTTGTTATGGAGGCAAGTTGCCACTGCGACCGGTCTTGATCTATTGTATCTTGGCCCTCAAGTGGGGCATCCCTAGGAGGAAGGATGAGGCGAGAGGAGACAGAGGGCGCTGTCCCAAGGAGCCACTACAATACAGAGGCAAGGACCCTACATTTTACTTAGATGGAAACCACCCCCTGTAGTCTATGACAACGGACATTGCCCCCTACTGTGGTACGGAAGTGGTATAAGCAACCGGTTCGAAGATCGGCAACCGACATATCGGAAGAGGAAGTAGTTCACTGAGAGCATATCTTCCTGCCATGCACCGCCGAGACCCCCGCCGACACTTCTATCCTGAAATAGACCATCAGATGAGAGATAATGTGAAATGATGATGGAGACGAAATGTAGGGACAGGAAACTCGGTGGATCTAATTAACCTACACAGCATTCGGCTGCCCGCCTCGGTAGCTTGTCTACCTCACGTTCAAGAGGTCCCGAGTTCAAATCTCGGTCAGGGTGAGTTACCTGCATAAGGACCCCGAAGAAAACCATGGGTCAGCTTAGTCGACCACGGGAATGGAACCTGGTCCTCCCTAATGCAGACCACAGACGCAACCTCCTGAGCCATCCCACTGGGCATGTCTTATACACGGTATAAATCCTTATTTTCATAAGAGGGTTATTCCAAAAGTCTGCAGCAGTCGAAAATTTTACATTTGAGTTTTAACAAGTATTTTTATTATGACGAATGCAAAAGAGTACATCAATACCACTTTGGATATACTTCTAGGCTTCTTTTGGAAATTATTTTTTACGATGAGGAACACGAGGAATCGGATCGGACAAATTTGGAGAAGGAGTCTGATATTTTAATCAACAAAAAAAAATCTAATGTTCTGACACTACGAGGTATGTCTAAAAGTACCTGACCTATGACCAGGAAAAATATATTATTTACCTGATTGGTTTGGGACCCTAATGTCCTTCAAGTAGTTCTCTTGCACGTTTACATACTTAGTCCACCACTCCTTCCACTTCGAAAAATAATTCTGGAAAGATTCTTTTGGGATGGTGTTCAATTTCACCGGCGCTATCTTCAACCAGTAGTCGCAGGGAGTCATGTCCGAAGACTAGGGGGTTTGGCGAATGACCGGAAGCTTATACTTCGCCAAAACGTCTGGATCACCTGCGATAAATATGCTGTAGCATTGTCATGATGCAAGTACCAGGTTTTTTGCCCTCCAGATATCTGGTCTTTTCCGCCAAACTGCATCATGAAGGCAGCGGAGGCTCCTTTGTCACTGTTTTTCCTTCTGGTGCGTAGTGATAATGCATAACTCCAAAGATATTAAAGAAGCACTGTTAGCATCACCTTGATTTTACCTCTAACCTGTCGTGCCCTTTTCGGCCATGGAGACTCGGGTTAACCACAAGCATCGCCTGCAAACGCAAAATTTGATGCAGTATCTTTGCTCAGTTCCTTCAGTCATCTTGCGAGAAAACCGACGAACACTTATAACAGCACCTCACGTGGCGACCTGCAGCCAACAACTGACACGCAAACGCGGTGAGAAAATTCAAGCATTAAGGTTCCTCCTGCCCCCATGTACAATAGCACCGCCATAGCATCACTGTTTTGCGAGGAAAAAATTAAGGTCGGATACATTTTAGACAGGCCTCTATGTCTTTATAATTAAGTGTCGTGATAAGAGCATCACTTGAGCAGTCTTTCATTTTGCGTGTCTTCTTTCCATGATGTAATAATTGATGGCGGGCAGTCTTTCGGGTGCAACTTTGCAGGAGTTGCTTAACAGTCAAAGTTACAGATCCTGATTTATAGGTTTTCGTGAAGAAAGAGACAACCTTCTTCTTTCCCGCATTTCTTCAATTTCTTACTTTGCTGCGGCTTCAAGCTACGGAAGCCACCATAAGCGACTGACACGATTTCAGGGTATGTCGCGTTCTCCGAAGGTTCCTCACTCCGTCGGGCTTCGAAGCGACAATCCGTTGTCTTCGTCGTAGTCGTCGCTGTTGTGGCTGAGAAGGCGCTATTATCTCAGGTTCCGCCTCTACGAGTATCTGTGTCACTGTATCTGTGGTTGGAGAGGGAATTTGTGTTTTTTCTCAGGGGTATTAAACAAGAAAGTCTTCTTGAGTTGGTGTCGAGTTACTCAGATATCTGCAAGTTTTCAGTAACTTAGGCACCACCCGCGGAATTTACTCGTAAATATATTTGCTCGAATCTTAAAATATTTATCTATGCGAAAATTCTAGATATCGATATGCACCTCGCGCTTCACTGGATGCAAATTTCTTAACACTGATAGCTACTGCTACGGGATTAACACTTCTCCCTACCCTAGACTTCGCCAGACTGCCTTAATTCTACCTCGACACTGACTTTTCTACAACTCCCGAGAAACGGTAAATTCCTTCGAAAGGATATAAAAAATTCAAAAGAAAAATTTTAAAATTTTAAAATTTAAAAGGAATATAAAAAGGAATTCAAAGGTGAATTCCTAGGAAAGGGAAACCTGTAATGCTGCAAGCGTCAAAGTAGCCCACCGCTACAGCCTGCACCCCATCTACCGGCAATATATCCTGCATAATCAGCAGAATTCTCGCCAAATACATCAGGACCATCCACAAACCACCTCCGAAGATTAAACATCTGTTGAGACCAGTGAAAGACAAACTGGACTTCCAAGTTCCGAGAGTGTACCGTATTCCCTGTGAATGTGGGGCACCGTATATAGGACAAACCGGAAGGACCATCGCTACTAGAATAATCGAACATGAACGGACCATTCGTTTAATGCAACCTGAGAAGTCTGGGCTGGCAGAGAATTGTTTTGATAACGACCATAGAGCCAATTTTCGGGAGACGACCATCTTAGCAAAATGCAACAGTTACTGGGAGCGGAGAATTAAAGAGGCTTTGGCGATTTCCTCTGAAAGGAGCACGCTTAATCGTGATGCTGGATTTCAGTTCAGCTCCTCTTGGAAACCGGCCTTAAAATGGACGTCCGTCGATTTAAGAAGCAAAGATCAATACAGCTTGATAATTAAGTTAAGTAGTTACGTTTATTTGACACAATTTTCTATACTCACGCCATCTCCTGACCTGGCATTTAATTTACTGAAAACAGTCTTTTGTTCAGTAATACGAATTTTGATAGTGTTTTGTCTTTGTTTATAGTTGTGTTATATCCAGTATTTCATTTGTGGTTATAACATTTTATAAATATCCTGATGATGGGAAAGATGCACACTCCCGAAACGTTGATATCTAATCCTCTTTTCACCTGGCTGGCTGCCCGAGAAGAAAGTGAGGTAAATTCCTTTCTTAGGCTACACAAAAGGGAAGGCCAATAACCTTAATGGCCATGCTAAGGCGAAACAAATGAGGAAGTTGTTCGTTACTTGCACCGAAACCTAGCAGACATTCCTCAGAAACCACGCCTATGTATTTATTGTTTATAAGTTTGGATATTTATACCATTGTATACATATTTTATATATAACTCCTTAATTAATAATATAATAGTTTATTGTATACTAGAATGGGCAGGCGCAAATATCGCTACAAGTAGTAGCGAAATTCTATCGTTAGGCTGTATTAAGGGTATCCTAGTTTCTCACACCCTTAATGTCTTCCAGCTAACGACTGCAGTGTCCTTCGTAGCTGCTTTCTGCCCTATAGTAAAGAACAAACCCTTGATGACTGGAAGGTACTCATCGAGGGACACACTCCTACTCCTAATCCAATTTAAAAGGTATTCTGAATGTCGACGTGATCTGTCGTGTTCAGAATTGTTTCTGGTGCTACTGCCTTGTGAGAGAGCCGTCCTCCAGGAATTCCCTATCTCTTTGAAACCCTCGAAACCAATTTAGGCTCTTTGGTGGGCAGTACCTACTGAAAAACTCGCACCAAACACTGATGACACTGCTCTTCTGTTAGCTCCTCTTTGAAGCTGCTGCACATCACGACAGAAATTCACATTTTTACAGCTGCTATTTGCTTTTTCTGTGTGACAATCAGTTTATTTCCAAAGGGATTCCAACCAAATCATCCGCAAGTTTGCCGCGTAAAGCAAACATTTTATTGTGGCCATTTTTTATTTGCAGTTGAAAATTTACAATTTATACTCGTAGAGTTGATTTCGAATATAAAATTTCATATTTTTATCTCTTTAATTATATCAAATACAAATTAGAATTGCACAGCTGATGTTAAATGAGTCATCCAAGAAATAAATTTAGGAAAATGTCTTAATTTCACGTGTCTTAACTACTTACATCACGACAGGTTACTCAAAAATCTAGCAGAGATTCCTAAGCGAGAGTAAGGGAGGGAGAAAGTGAGAGGAGGTAGAGGGTTTTCGATGCAAGATTCATGACAGAGCTACAGGCAGAATACATAACACTTTCAGACTAAAACTCTTCGGTGGTAGCTAGTGCAATCAAAGTCCTTTCCTCTCTGCAGCAGGTGAACCGGAAACCGGATAGCGGCCCATCGGGGAACGGAAAAATCAAAGAGCGTATTCTTTTTCCCTGCCATGGAACACCAAGCAACGAGTCAATACCTGCAACTCTGGAAGAAGCAAGCAGATGGAATGAAGTGAGAGGGGAGGTGAAATAAGGGACAAAAGGTTCTAGGGATATAAGGAATCTCATAGCGTTTGGCTAGCAACCTGAAGAAAGCATTCCATGTGTTAGGATGGTAGGTCACAAGAATAGAACCCACGACCTCCCAAAGACCTAACAGCCTGACCGTTCCCGTTGAGCTTTCGACCTAGAATATTTTATTAAAGCCTGCTGTGTAGGGTTAACTGAGCATAATTTCAAATGTTCTTAACAGTATGTCACCATAAACCATACTGTTAACTTATGTTTCAGTGTCATATGACTAATTCTAAAAAGTTAGTGTGATAAAGACCCCTGGTATAATAAATTGTATTTGCAATTTTAACGGCGACATTAATGAATATACAAGTATATTTTAAACCACAGGTGAGTGAAGACGCTTAGTATGTTGCGCAGGGCAGTACACATTTTTGTCGGACCACAAATAAGAGAACTTGTAAAGGATCCTGCATTTGACCAAATTTTGGAGGGGAAAGAAAAGGAAGCTTGGAAAGCCTTCAAGTGTGTTGTTGTTCATGGATTTTTAGGCAACAAAATAAATGACAACTACAAACATTTGGTGACAGTGCTCCGGCAAAAATACCGTAACCTTGGATGCAACATGTCCCTTAAGATCCTTTTTCTCCACTCCCACCTAGCCTTTTCCCCTCCTAGTTGTGGAGCTGTTAGTGAACATGGGGAGAGATTCCATCAGGACATTTCTGTTATGGAACAAAGATATCAGGGCCGTTGGAATGAAGTAATGCTTGATGGTTACTGTTGGTCTTTGTATAGGGATTCTGCGGAACTCCATCACGAGGCAAGCTAAAAGACGACGAAGTCAATAGGCCACCACATGAGTCTCTCCAGACACGACTATCTGCGAAGTATTTTTCCAGCAATTTAGAACTCTTGGCATTTAATTACCAGTTAAAAAATCAAATGCACTTTCATTGGTGTTAGCATGTATGTAATTAAAGTGTATCCTTTTCTCTCAATACGTTAATATGTAATACTTCGAGCTTGTGTATGTCATATAAACTAGAGCGAATAAAAATTTTTCATTGTCATATTTGTTTTTCGCAACCCAAAATTAGTAGGAATTGCCTCATGCAGGAATTGCTCGAAACATTCAACAATTATTTTTTTGTTGCCCAGTGTAATATCGGCAACATTCCGTGCACTCGATAGTGTCTGGGTGTCTCAAAGGCGAAAATTGATCAAAAATCAGATCACACATACATACCACACAACACGCCTCTGATGTGTACATTAAATCACATTCAAGGAATCCCGAGTTTGAATCTCGGTCAGGGTGAGTTATCTAGATACATTTTTAAGCGGTTTTCCCTTATCCTTGAAGCAGAATCTGTGGCTTGCGAGATTACGTAGGGATTGATCCTCGTTGATTGTCTCGGAGCTCCAGTCGGTGCCTGAGAAGTTTTTATCTTGGCTTTTTAGTCTCAGGTGGAATTCTGATGAAATTGATTCAATACTCACATTTATAATACGAGCTGCATTTTAGGTATAACACCTCCAATTTTGTTTCAAGACTCGCACCAGGTAGGAACTTCTGGTTCCTTTTTTAATACAAATAGAGTCTTTGTAAGAACTCTAGGGTCAGATACTTAAAATGGCGACGTTTTCATTGCAAGAACAGCATGTAATCATACTTTTTCTCCATTTTTGTGGTGTGACACCCATTGAAATTCATGGCAAGTTGAGTGAGGCATGTGGTACCATAGATGTGTCTAATGTGCGTTCCTGGGTGCGACAGTTCAATGAAGGCAGAACACTTACACCATTTCAGATCTTCAAGCAGGATTGTGTGCACAGATCCCACGGAAGTCGCAATTTTGGAGGTGATGTCTGCAACGCTCAATCGGCGATCCTCCAAAACAACGTTCTCCACCCGCTGGATCAAGTCGTCAGACCGGCTGTTGCGAGGCCGTGACTGTCTTGGTTTGTTGTCACAGGATGTTCTGCCTTCATTGAACTGCCGTACCTAGGAACGCACATCCGTACATCCATGGTACTAACACAACAAGCCTCGCTTAATTGGCTTTTCTTTTTCTTTTCTTTTTTTTTTTTTAATTTACGTCCTCCAACGTTGAGTCATAACAGGTCATAACAGACGATGAATGAAATTGGGAAAATGATGCTCAAAGTCCGGGGTCCATGGAGCTTAGAGTTACCCGACATTTGTCTTTCAGAATAAGGGAAACCCTGGAAAAACCTTATCCAGATAACTTATGCATTTGGTTCCAGTCCTGAAGAAAAGGTGTTATAACTTGAATGCACTTCGTATATTGAAGTGGATAAAGAATATAATTGGTATATTATATTTAAAGACTTTATATCAAATGAAAAGTATATAAAAGGTTCACATCTTTTCAAATGTAACAGTCAAGCAGTAATTAATTAGTATTTTACTAATCACAAGCTGACGCGGTGAACTTCGTACCGTCAATAAAAGTTGTCTGAACCTAAAACAAATTAGGATTAATTAGTTATTTATTCTGCAATTGGGGGTGAACTTTAAATACAAAATGCTTACAGCTAATTTAATCAATTTAAAGTTTTCTGACAAACATATTTTTTCTGTCTTTTTTGTGGTGCATAAATACATGAAGATTATTTTCCGATGGGCAAACACGCGCAGTACCCTTCATTCTGGATTATTGTTGTTTAACTGGAAGAGATAGAAAGAACCTTACTACACAGGTGGTTAAACTACCCAGTTTACCCAAAGAATTATTTTGAAACAATCATTCTCATTGTGCGTAATAACGTAGGCCTTACTCAAGTGTGTGCACCCGATACGACCTCACAAATCTTCAGTGGACTGTTCTTTCTCATCCACCCTAAGGCCCGGATCTCACATCTATTTGGTCAATGAAGAATGCGGGAAGTACTTCGTGGATAATGAGGAAGTTACTGACACAGAAAGACGTTGGCTTAGACCGTGCAGGTATACATGCCCTGACATCAAGGTAGCATTGGACAGAGATTATGTTAAAAAATAGGGTTTTGTAGCCAAAATATTGGCGAATTACATGTTGTACTTGAATCCTGAATAAAATTAACCTAACTTATGCAGAAAATGTGTTGAATTACTTATTAAACATGCCTCGTATATGTATTGTATGTAAAATATGGGCTATTTAAAATTAAAATTTACAAAAATAGTGATAATAATAGGAAACATAAATAAAAATGTCCCTATACTTATACTCCATTTGTTATACTTGACTCCAGGACAAAGTAGTTATTAGTTTACCTAATGCTGGTCATGCAAAGGCGATGGAAGCCATCACAGTGGCTGATTATTATCTGTATTCTTTCTTTGCTATTGTAGAAACTGTAATAAAATCAATTGTACAAACCTTTATTGCCAATAACATGTATTATGTATAAGAGCAAGCGCTTCTAAGGATGCAAAACTGTTAATTGTACCGCTGGTTCTGTGTCGAGCTTCTAAACTACATGGCAAATAACAGCACTCTCTAACGTATTTATTTATCTACACACAGATGGCGGAACAGTCGTTATTACCCTTTATTCTCAGTTTTACTATATTTAAAATATTTAGCGAGGAACTTTTGGTTTAGTTATTAATCATTCAATTTCATAATTACCTTGTCATTGATGGAAACAGAGAAACTATCCGTAATATTGATTGGGCTATGGAGTTTATATCTGAGACCACACAAATGATGGGCACAGAAGACACCGAAAGTTAATTTAAAAGACAATTTCTTTTCCCGAAAAGATATTGACTTCTTAAATATAGACCTTCCGCTTGATGTACGTTGAACGCAGTTGCAATTTCCATTTATAAGCTTGATTTTTAATTGTGTTATGCAACGTTGTTAGCAAACCTGAAATATTAATTTATTAATAATCGTGTGTCAAATTGAGTGCCAGTTAACAGTTCCCAAGAAGAAATCACTGCTTATCTCAACGATGATTCGTCACCTCCTCTTTCTAGTGCACCGGATTATTGGATAAAAATTCAACATTTCCTAAGCTAAAAAAATAATAAAAAATTAGACGCTAAGTATTTGTTTATTCCATTGCAATGGTTTTCTCTTTAGGATTATTGAGCACAGGACTCCGTTTTTGGAGAAAAAGTAACGTGGGCTTTGGGAAAACCAAAAAAAAAAGAAAAAAAAAACACGACAAATCAACATGCACTGTTATATTCTGCAATTTTGGATGTTATTTACCTATATATATTTGTTGTTTTTGTTTTTCTGTACCAGTACTACTGATGATAAAGAAAATGCGACTCTAATAAGTATTACACAATTAGGGGAGAAACTTTTTAACATGTATTATTAAAAAATGATAGCGATGGTCATTAAAGTGCATTCTACGTTTTGCTGAACCTGCGTTTTACCTTTTGTGTTAATGAAAACAAATTTACAATAATAAGAGTACAGAAAAGATTGATTATATTGCATATTGCCAAGAAATAATACACTTTTCAATCAGGAAAGTCCTTTTAACATCGATTTCAGTGGTTTTTAAGCTTGCTATACACAAAACGAACATTTTCTCTACTGATTCCGAGGCCGGGAGTTCAAATCCGGTCTAGAGTGATACTCTTTATATGTGATTAAAACTGCCTCATTTCAGCATGTAAAGCTTCTCATGCGGAGGAAATTCCGGCACATCGGATGTACTGATATGATCCTGGTAATTGCAAGACTTGCCATAACACTTACGTAACAGAACACGAATTTATCAACAAAGGCTGCTGTGGTACTCTTCGAATGCAAATAAAAGCAATATATTACTCGACAGAGCGTTGAGGCGTATCGACCTTCAGGTGACCAGCGCTGTGATCGTCTCTTATTGGGTCTTATCTGGTCGATTAGAAGACTGAAATATTAGTAAGTAGATTTACAGTAAGTTAAGAAACACAAATGGAGCGATTGGAAGCTGTGTGTGTCTATATGATATGATTTCTCGCGCCTGCCGATGTATGACACGTTGCTTTCCAAAAGACATGATCACATCTGAACAGAGTATACATGCACTGCACTCGCCGTTTATCTGCGATAAGCTGAGATAAACTAAACATCTCTGTGTAGTGAACTTTTTCCGATACTCCTTCTGGCTTTGCCATGTTGTATGTGTGGAATATAGAGACGATGATACAATTATAGAATCCTTTTTCTATTTTACGAGATTGCGAAGTACTTTATAATAAATAAATATAAATTTATTAATAAATTTAATATAACTTTAAAATAACAAATATAAAAATATCAACAGTGTCTTGAATTTGAGCTTAAAAGAACTGTTACTTACTGACGGACGAATGTCGAGTAACTGTAAGCTCTGTGGCTTTTAGTTCAGTTGAGCATCATTTACTCATTTCATTCATCATCCGATATGACGGAGGACGTAAAATAAACACACACACACACACACACACACACACACACACACACACACACACACACACACACACACACTCACACACACACACACACACACACACACACACACACTTTATTATATGGGATTGGTATTGGAATTTCATTGCGGAGGGGATTCGGTACGTAGGCCACCATGCTGGGCGCATTGTTAATAAGCCCCCAAGTGGGGGCACCCCAGGGAGGAAAGATAAGGCAAAGGAGACAGAGGATGGCCGTCCCAGGAGCCACGACAGTACAGAGGGCAGGGGCCCAACAGTTTACTTGGATAGACACTTCCCCCGGCAGGCCAGGACAACGAACTCGCTCCCCCACAGCGGGACAGCAACGAGCCCAGCAGCCGAGACCTAATGGTACCAGGCAGGTGATCTGAGCCCCAAAGGCACCTGGCTGGCGGTCCCGAAAGGGTCCCAGCAGAGGAGCAGAGACGGGCAACCGACCTACCGGACGAGGAAGTAGTTTTCCTCAGAGCATATCATCCTGCCATGCACCGCCGAGACACCCGCCGACACTTCTACCCTGAAAGAGACCACCAGATGAGAAATGATATGATAATGGAGATGAAATGGAGGACAGGAAATTCGGGGGATTTAATTAACCTACACAGCATTCGCCTAGCGACCCAGGAAATCCCCCGAAAAAACCATGGGTCAGCTAGGTCGGTCACGGGAATCGAACCCAGGCCTCCGGAATGCCGGTCACAGACGAAACCGCCTCAGCCATCCCGCTCGGTACTATACAGGTTTAGGCAATGATTTATGCAAATGAAATGTATTTAGTCTGCAATGTTATTGGATATATCTTTTCTTAGCCTTCCAAAAGCCGTTGAACCTTTATATGCGTTCCCTTGGGGTATTTTCTGTCTAGGAAATGCTATCCTGATGCTAAAGTTACAAGCTGCGCATTTTCTACTTGAACCAGACTACAAATAGAAAAGGAGGAAACTGCGATGTCTATAAAACCCTTTGCACACTTCAATACAGCGTAGTACTTCCATTTGCCTGTTGTTTACTCGAATGCGACGTCCAACTTAACTGCTTGGAATCACACGTCTGTTCGACAAAGGAGATTTCGAAGCGGATCGTTACTGCATTACTTCGTCGTATTCCAAGCCAACTTAAACCGGTTTTCAAATTAGATCCCCCTTTACAGTTAAGGCTTGCTGCGGGGTATTTTGTGCCCTCAGGCTTAATGGCAACACTAGAGACATTCCTGAGATACTTTTTAAGTGCTGCTACACACCGTTCCGCCTGCTTAAATAACGTTCAGGAGATTTCTTTTACATTTCCAACGCACTGTGTTTATAGGCGAACTGAGAAGTTACGTTCCAAGCTGAGTCTCGCTCTATGTTAATGATAATTAATACCACATTTATGTAATGTCTTTAATAACAATTAAATTTATCTTACGAGGGTGCATAAGTGTGACCCACAATCCTCGTCATCATCCGGTGGTTTTAAGCCTAAAAAGAATTGTTCTGGTCTCAAACACTGAAATGTTGTAGCCATCGCTTCCATAGTCTGCCAATGCTTCCTTTGCATTTGGAGTTATAATTCAACAACAATTTTGTTATGCAATCATTGCCCATTCTTTCCACATGCACTTTCCAGTTGGCTCTATATTCGTTTAACTTCTGTATTAAATTGAATATACCAAGTTCTGTTCTTACGATATGTTAGCACTTTAATCAAATCAAATAGTGAGTAACCTGCAACACTCCTTAAGAATGTCATTATTGCAGCTTCCATTTACCTTGCTTCGCTTTTGTGCAGTGTTCAATATTCTGAACCATATAAGAACATGGGTCTGTCATTACTTTGTAATAGTTTTGTTTCTTCTCTAGTGGTCTTGACATCCTTTTAGGTACCGCAAATGTCGTTAAACCACCTTCATCTTCATCTTCTTCTTCATCTTCTTCTTCATCATCATCTTCTTCTTCATCATCTTCATCTTCTTCATCATCTTCATCTTCTTCATCATCTTCATCTTCTTCATCATCTTCATCTTCTTCATCATCTTCATCTTCTTCATCATCTTCATCTTCTTCATCATCTTCATCTTCTTCATCATCTTCATCATCTTCATCTTCTTCATCATCTTCATCTTCTTCATCATCTTCATCTTCTTCATCTTCTTCATCATCTTCATCTTCTTCATCATCTTCATCATCTTCATCTTCTTCATCTTCTTCATCTTCTTCATCTTCTTCTTCATCTTCTTCATCTTCTTCTTCATCTTCTTCATCTTCTTCATCTTCTTCTTCATCTTCTTCATCATCTTCTTCATCTTCTTCTTCATCTTCTTCATCTTCTTCTTCATCTTCTTCATCATCTTCTTCATCTTCTTCTTCATCTTCTTCTTCATCTTCTTCATCATCTTCTTCATCTTCTTCTTCATCTTCTTCATCATCTTCTTCATCTTCTTCTTCATCTTCTTCATCATCTTCTTCATCTTCTTCTTCATCTTCTTCATCATCTTCTTCATCTTCTTCTTCATCTTCTTCATCATCTTCTTCATCTTCTTCATCATCTTCTTCTTCTTCATCATCATCTTCTTCTTCATCATCTTCTTCTTCTTCTTCTTCTTCATCATCTTCATCATCATCTTCTTCTTCATCATCTTCTTCTTCTTCTTCTTCTTCATCTTCTTCTTCTTCTTCTTCTTCATCATCTTCTTCTTCTTCATCATCTTCTTCTTCTTCTTCTTCTTCTTCATCATCTTCTTCTTCTTCTTCTTCTTCTTCTTCTTCTTCATCATCTTCTTCTTCTTCTTCTTCTTCTTCTTCATCATCTTCTTCTTCTTCTTCTTCATCATCTTCTTCTTCTTCTTCTTCATCATCTTCTTCTTCTTCTTCTTCATCATCTTCTTCTTCTTCTTCTTCATCATCTTCTTCTTCTTCTTCTTCATCATCTTCTTCTTCTTCTTCTTCATCATCTTCTTCTTCTTCTTCTTCATCATCTTCTTCTTCTTCTTCTTCTTCATCTTCTTCTTCTTCTTCATCATCTTCTTCTTCTTCTTCTTCATCATCTTCTTCTTCTTCTTCTTCATCATCTTCTTCTTCTTCTTCTTCATCATCTTCTTCTTCTTCTTCATCATCTTCTTCTTCTTCATCATCTTCTTCTTCTTCATCATCTTCTTCATCTTCTTCATCATCTTCTTCATCATCTTCTTCTTCTTCTTCTTCTTCTTCATCATCTTCATCATCTTCTTCTTCTTCTTCATCATCTTCTTCTTCTTCTTCTTCTTCATCATCTTCTTCTTCTTCTTCTTCTTCATCATCTTCTTCTTCTTCTTCTTCTTCATCATCTTCTTCTTCTTCTTCTTCTTCATCATCTTCTTCTTCTTCTTCTTCTTCTTCATCATCTTCTTCTTCTTCTTCTTCTTCTTCTTCATCATCTTCTTCTTCATCATCTTCTTCTTCATCATCTTCTTCTTCATCATCATCTTCTTCTTCATCATCATCTTCTTCTTCATCATCTTCTTCTTCATCATCATCTTCTTCTTCATCATCTTCTTCTTCATCATCATCTTCTTCATCATCATCTTCTTCTTCATCATCTTCTTCTTCATCATCATCTTCTTCTTCATCATCATCTTCTTCTTCATCATCATCTTCTTCTTCATCATCTTCTTCTTCTTCATCATCTTCTTCTTCTTCATCATCTTCTTCTTCATCATCATCTTCTTCTTCATCATCATCTTCTTCTTCATCATCATCTTCTTCTTCATCATCATCTTCTTCTTCATCATCATCTTCTTCTTCTTCATCATCTTCTTCTTCATCATCATCTTCTTCTTCATCATCATCTTCTTCTTCATCATCATCTTCTTCTTCATCATCATCTTCTTCTTCATCATCATCTTCTTCTTCATCATCATCTTCTTCTTCATCATCATCTTCTTCTTCATCATCATCTTCTTCTTCATCATCATCTTCTTCTTCATCATCATCTTCTTCTTCATCATCATCTTCTTCTTCATCATCATCTTCTTCTTCATCATCATCTTCTTCTTCATCATCATCTTCTTCTTCATCATCATCTTCTTCTTCATCATCATCTTCTTCTTCATCATCATCTTCTTCTTCATCATCATCTTCTTCTTCATCATCATCTTCTTCTTCATCATCATCTTCTTCTTCATCATCATCTTCTTCTTCATCATCATCTTCTTCTTCATCATCATCTTCTTCTTCATCATCATCTTCTTCTTCATCATCATCTTCTTCTTCATCATCATCTTCTTCTTCATCATCATCTTCTTCTTCATCATCATCTTCTTCTTCATCATCATCTTCTTCTTCATCATCATCTTCTTCTTCATCATCATCTTCTTCTTCATCATCATCTTCTTCTTCATCATCATCTTCTTCTTCATCATCATCTTCTTCTTCATCATCATCTTCTTCTTCATCATCATCTTCTTCTTCATCATCATCTTCTTCTTCATCATCATCTTCTTCTTCATCATCATCTTCTTCTTCATCATCATCTTCTTCTTCATCATCATCTTCTTCTTCATCATCATCTTCTTCTTCATCATCATCTTCTTCTTCATCATCATCTTCTTCTTCATCATCATCTTCTTCTTCATCATCATCTTCTTCTTCATCATCATCTTCTTCTTCATCATCATCTTCTTCTTCATCATCATCTTCTTCTTCATCATCATCTTCTTCTTCATCATCATCTTCTTCTTCATCATCATCTTCTTCTTCATCATCATCTTCTTCTTCATCATCATCTTCTTCTTCATCATCATCTTCTTCTTCATCATCATCTTCTTCTTCATCATCATCTTCTTCTTCATCATCATCTTCTTCTTCATCATCATCTTCTTCTTCATCATCATCTTCTTCTTCATCATCATCTTCTTCTTCATCATCATCTTCTTCTTCATCATCATCTTCTTCTTCATCATCATCTTCTTCTTCATCATCATCTTCTTCTTCATCATCATCTTCTTCTTCATCATCATCTTCTTCTTCATCATCATCTTCTTCTTCATCATCATCTTCTTCTTCATCATCATCTTCTTCTTCATCATCATCTTCTTCTTCATCATCATCTTCTTCTTCATCATCATCTTCTTCTTCATCATCATCTTCTTCTTCATCATCATCTTCTTCTTCATCATCATCTTCTTCTTCATCATCTTCTTCTTCATCATCATCTTCTTCTTCATCATCATCTTCTTCTTCATCATCATCTTCTTCTTCATCATCATCTTCTTCTTCATCATCATCTTCTTCTTCATCATCATCTTCTTCTTCATCATCTTCTTCTTCATCATCTTCTTCTTCATCATCTTCTTCTTCATCATCTTCTTCTTCATCATCTTCTTCTTCATCATCTTCTTCTTCATCATCTTCTTCTTCATCATCTTCTTCTTCATCATCTTCTTCTTCATCATCTTCTTCTTCATCATCTTCTTCTTCATCATCTTCTTCTTCATCATCTTCTTCTTCATCATCTTCTTCTTCATCATCTTCTTCTTCATCATCTTCTTCTTCATCATCTTCATCATCATCTTCTTCTTCATCATCTTCATCATCATCTTCTTCTTCATCATCTTCTTCATCATCATCTTCATCATCATCTTCTTCATCATCATCTTCATCATCATCTTCTTCATCATCATCTTCATCATCATCTTCTTCATCATCATCTTCATCATCATCTTCTTCATCATCATCTTCATCATCATCTTCTTCATCATCATCTTCATCATCATCTTCATCATCATCTTCTTCATCATCATCTTCATCATCATCTTCTTCATCATCATCTTCATCATCATCTTCTTCATCATCATCTTCATCATCATCTTCTTCATCATCATCTTCATCATCATCTTCTTCATCATCTTCTTCATCATCATCTTCTTCATCATCATCTTCTTCTTCTTCATCATCTTCTTCTTCTTCATCATCATCTTCTTCTTCATCATCATCATCATCATCATCATCATCATCATCATCATCATCATCATCATCATCATCATCATCATCATCATCATCATCATCATCATCATCATCTTCATCTTCATCTTCATCTTCATCTTCATCTTCATCTTCATCTTCATCTTCATCTTCATCTTCATCTTCATCTTCATCTTCATCTTCATCTTCATCTTCATCTTCATCTTCATCTTCATCTTCATCTTCATCTTCATCTTCATCTTCATCTTCATCTTCATCTTCATCTTCATCTTCATCTTCATCTTCATCTTCATCTTCATCTTCATCTTCATCTTCATCTTCATCTTCATCTTCATCTTCATCTTCATCTTCATCTTCATCTTCATCTTCATCTTCATCTTCATCTTCATCTTCATCTTCATCTTCATCTTCATCTTCATCTTCATCTTCATCTTCATCTTCATCTTCATCTTCATCTTCATCTTCATCTTCATCTTCATCTTCATCTTCATCTTCATCTTCATCTTCATCTTCATCTTCATCTTCATCTTCATCTTCATCTTCATCTTCATCTTCATCTTCATCTTCATCTTCATCTTCATCTTCATCTTCATCTTCATCTTCATCTTCATCTTCATCTTCATCTTCATCTTCATCTTCATCTTCATCTTCATCTTCATCTTCATCTTCATCTTCATCTTCATCTTCATCTTCATCTTCATCTTCATCTTCATCTTCATCTTCATCTTCATCTTCATCTTCATCTTCATCTTCATCTTCATCTTCATCTTCATCTTCATCTTCATCTTCATCTTCATCTTCATCTTCATCTTCATCTTCTTCATCTTCATCTTCATCTTCATCTTCTTCTTCTTCTTCTTCTTCTTCTTCTTCTTCTTCTTCTTCTTCTTCTTCTTCTTCTTCTTCTTCTTCTTCTTCTTCTTCTTCTTCTTCTTCTTCTTCTTCTTCTTCTTCTTCTTCTTCTTCTTCTTCTTCTTCTTCTTCTTCTTCTTCTTCTTCTTCTTCTTCTTCTTCTTCTTCTTCTTCTTCTTCTTCTTCTTCTTCTTCTTCTTCTTCTTCTCCTTCTTCACTCCAAGGGTTGGGCAATGCTGCCTGTTCCGGCTTAAAACATGTCCGACCATTGTTTTCGTGGTCTCCCCGGATGTCTCTTTCCTCTAGGTTTATAGTTTATAACTCTTCTTGGGATCCTATCTCTCGGCATTCTCTCAATATGCTCTCTCCATTCATTTCTATAATTTATTATTTTTTCTTCTAAAGAATTTATTTCTAAATCTTCTCTTACTTTTTCATTTGAAATTTTATCTAAAACAGTACATCCCTTTACTTCTCTTAAAATTCTCATTTCGGCAGCCTGTATCTTGTTTTTGTCTGCTTTTGTTTATGTCCATGTTTCAGAACCAAAAAGATAAGCAGGCACAGTCATTACTTTATAAAATTTCATCCGTGTTTCTTTTCTGGTTTTAGTTTTTAGGCTTCTATTCATTATGCCGCATATTTGTTGAAACATTGGTAATTTATTTTTAAAATCATTTTCATGTTTAAAACTGACATATGTGACCAAATATTTAAAACCCGTAACTTTCTCTAAGATAATATCATCAATTACTATTTTGGTTCTACTAGTGTCTTTACCTCGAAACTCCATTGTTCTTGTTTTATTTGTGGAAATTTTGAAATTATAATTGTTACATAACTTCTGTAAAATATATACAGCTCTTTGCAGCTCGTCTTCAGTTTTACTTATAATTATTTGGTTATCCGCAAATAGCATCGTCTTAAGAATAAAATTTGTTGCAAGATGAATGCCTCCGTTAATCTTAAACATCCACTCTCTAATCAGATCATCTATATAAATTATGAATAAAATAGGAGACAAACTGCAACCCTGTCTTACACCCTGATTTGTATGTATCCATTTACTATACCTTCCATTTCAAATATATATGCCGATTGTTGTATCCTTATATATAGATTTTAGAACTTTAATGAGATGATTTGGGTAGCCTCTTCGAGTAATGATTTCCCACAATTTTTTCCTATTTACACGATCAAACGCTTTTTCATAAACAATAAAAGCTATGTGTTAAACTCATTAATCTTATTATTTATATCTTCATTTTTAAAACATGAAGCATTGTAGCTTAAATAGTTATAATTGTCGACTGTTCTATCATTTTATCTTCCAATATCATTTTTCCCTGATTGTCTGCATTCAGGAGAAACCAAACTGTTTGTTTTTCATATAGGTGTATTTATTGCATACTCTTTGCGTAAATTATTTAATAGATGTATGCCTATGTAGATTTTTTTCCGAGCTACTTGGTAATCTGCATATAAATTAGTATCTAACTTTGTATCATTTATTTTAAAATGTTTTTTTTTTTTTTTTTTTTTTTTTTTTTTTTTTTTTTTTTTTTTTTTTGTAACTTGTCTGCCATTTCAGATGTCATTGTCGATACATATAGTAATCCTGAAATATATTAATCTGTTGAATATATTAATCCTATTATTTATATCTTTATTTTCAAAATATGAAACATTGTATCCTAAATAGTTCCAGTTTTTGACCTTTTCTCTCATCTTATCTTCCAATATTAATTTTGCAGTAATTGTTTGCATATATAGTGGGAAAGGGGGCAACCTTATCTAACTCCTTTGTTAATTGCTGCTGTTAATTTATTATTGTTCTCTCATGCTTCTATCATAACTTTATCGTCTAAAGACAGACTTCTTATAATTGCTATTAAATGCTAAGTACGGTCTGATTTTTGAAAGAAGATACGTGAAGGTCATCAGGCAAGGAACGCGAAGGGTAAGAAAGGAAAGTCATTGCTATGGTAACGTAAACAAAGGTTGCCAGATTGGTTACACTGGTGAATCACATACTCCTCAGGTCTGTTATCACCAGTTGTATGCGGGAAAAAGAGTTTGTCTGAGTATTCAGTTGCGCTGTGTATTGTTAACCTACTGTGTTAAAACACAATTAAAATACGCTTTTATGGAAGCAAGACGTAGTGGCGGTATGATTAGAGGTAGTCCGAGGAATCATGGCCCAAGGCAAAGATCAGCTTACGGTCGGGGTGTTATATTGCATAGCCAAGCTAGAGAATTTGTCTGTTCTCTTAAGTATTTCTTTGAACAGGAAGACGAGAGTTTACTCCTTATCAATGAACAGCTTATTCCTTTTATCCAAGAGCGACAGTCCCATGTCAGCAGATATGCTTGCACGTAAAAGAATTCCTGTGGGTCAAAATTCCGGCATATCGGTGGGGTTGATATGAACATGTTAACTAACGAAGTCGTTAATAATAGTATATTGCGATAATAATGTATACGGAACGAGGAAAGGTTTGAAAAAACGAGCCGCTTGCACCAAGTCTTTTCAATTCTCGAGTTTCCATTATGTGCTTACCACATGTGTCTTGTATATTATTTTTTGTGCTGTATGTATTTATATGAATCTGAATTTTAGTAGTTAAGATATTAGCTGAAATAGTAATAAATATAATAATTGAAGATAAATGTTAGATTTTAGAAGTGCATCGCGTATATGTGTTTCTATGGAGAAATACTTACCGCACTAGTGCGGAAATGTCAACGTATATTCGATGCATAGAAACAATAAATGTAAGAATGGAATTTTAGCTACATAGTGCAAAAATTATTTAGAAGAACTCACATATGTGAAGATCCTACAACGCAGTGAATGTGTGAACAACTTATTTCTGTTTTTAAAGCAGGCTAATATAGATTAGCTGTGCATATTTTTGCTGAGGTGAGATAACTCGAACTCTAGTTTATATTTCGAGTGTTGAGAGGATAAAGAAAGGAGATCTCGTGGACAACATTGGACTACACACGTGGAGAATCAGATGACCTTCACGTATCTTCTTTTAAAAATCAGACTGATATAGTTTCCTTCATTTTACTCTATCAAAGTCCTTTTCGTAATCAAGAAAGGCCGATACGTTGATATATTTACTCAATATGTTTCTCAATTATTTGATTGATACTAAATATAGAATCTACGCAAGATCCACCTTTACGAAATCAATTTTTATCTTCTGTTATTATGATCCATAATATGGAAGATAGCCTTACGGAGGGAAAAAAATTATATTGTAATCTAGGAGAATGGAGCACTTTTTTTACTGCTTCGATTCTCTCTCGGGTGAGAGAAATGATTACAGTGAACGTTCCATTCATACGCCGAGTATTTGACATTGCCCAATTACTTTCAGTAGTGCCTTGAATATTACTACAACACGTACGTTACAATAAAATGTTCAAAGCAAAACATTTTTAATTGCAAAAATTTCTGACGTGATATGCGAAAACGGATTGCAGTTTGGAATCAGTGTAAAAATGTGATTCAGAAATGCTCATTCATTTCCAAAAACAAAATCCATGCAGATCGCTATTATTTGTCACTATTTCACTCGTGCTTCGCCTCCTTCCTGTGAGAATACCTATTATAAAATTTACTATGTGACATTCTAGTATTTTTGAAATTCATATATAAGTGAAGAGAAACCATAAAGATTATATGAGGACTGTTCAATAACGAATGATCACAATTTTTTTTGACAACGTACCTTTACTGATCCTCATAATTTTGATAGTCCTTTTCAAAATAGTCTCCTCTGAATGCGATGCACTTCTCCCAGCGTTTCTGCCAGTCTTCAAAGACATGCAGGAAACCATTTTTGAGAGATCCTTCAAAATCGCCTCCGCATCCTTCACCACTGCTTCTGATGATGGCTAATCCTCCCACGAAGGCGTTTCATCAAGTTAGGGAATAGAAAAGAGTCACATGGGGCTAAATCCGGACTATAGGGCGGGCGAGGGATGCACTTCACGTTGATTTTTCTGCAAGATATTCAGCAACAACATCGGCAATATGCAGCCACACATTATCGTGGTGCAGCATCCAGCCTGCTTCACGAAAATGTGGTCTTTTGCGCCTGATATGGACTTGCAATGTTTTCAGGACACTCCTGTAGTATTGTCCATTTACTGATGTGTGTGCAGGTACAACATGCTAATAAACCATTCCATATATATCAAAGAAAGAAGTGACCAAAACTTTCCCAGCAGAAGCAACCACTTTAGCTTTTTGGGGGGTTGGTGATGAAGCAGATTTCCAAACTGAGCTTTGCTGTTCGCTCTCAGGAACAAAATGATGTAGTAAAGTTTCATCACCAGTGATTACGTTTGAAAGATACTCCAGATCTTCCTCTAACATCGACTTTAAGTGAATGTTACCTCCATTGCAGCGGTAGGCGATACTGAACATGTCTGACTTAGCCTGGTTCTCACAGGCGGGAACCAGGAGTACCAACAATGAAACTACTACGGCGTGTTTGTTTCACATTAAGCTAACAGAATATAATAAGATTGAGTTTTAGTGCGAAAAATTATGACCGTAAAAATTTTTGATCATTCTTCATTGAACAGACCTTGTATATAGCTTAAAGTCTGTTATATATATATATATATATATATATATATATATAATGCCTGTAATATAATTGACCGAAATACAAAAGATAGTGTTCAGTGAAAACCAAATTTTGTATTTAGGCAAAGGATCTTACGATGATCCAAACCAAACTGAGGAAATTGCCCGTACCACTTGTCTTTAATTTTTCTGTAAAATAATTAATTCCCATTTGACTCAAGCACTTTTGAGTAAGACATAAATATAAATGTTTTGATCATTTACATCAGTGCTCATGTTGCAAACCCAATGGCCTATAACGTACGCTTCACTCTCAGATTTGTTTCTTCATGCAAATGGAAAAGCACATCCTAGCGGTCTATGCAATATATGGTGCATTGTGTGTTCATCTACCTTAACCTTAGTTTTAAATGAGAACTTTCTCATTGTTGAATTCGAAAAAAATTTTAGAACACACAAGCCCGAGGTTTAGTTTACTATAAGATTTCCTAACATTTTGATTTTCCAAAATGTTCTCAAAAGATTTTGAGTAAAACATTGTTTCTTTAAGGTATATTCAAGACAACTAAATCATGTTTAAAACATTTTCATTACAACCTTAATATTTACCTTGAACTTTATGAGAAAATCGCCTGAGGTCCTCTTCATTCTGGATGACTTTTGCACAAAGTGCACCTTAAGAGATACACAAAATCTTACTAGATATAATTTTTTTTAATTTGCGTCCTCCAACGTTAAGTCATATCGGACGGTGAATGAATTGGGTGAAATGATGCTCAAATGAGTCCAGGGTTCATGGAGCATAAAGTGACCCGATATTCGTCTTGAAGGACAAGGGAAAACCCCGGAAAAATCCTTATCCAGGTAATTCACCCTGACCGAGATTCGAACTCGGGATCTCTTGAGCGTGAGGCATAAATGCTACTATCTACGCTACCGAGGCGGGCTCTAGATATAAAATGAAGGTGTTAATGAACTTAATTTATGTCAAATATATTTTTGTGTTAAATTAACCTACTCTGAAATATTCCTTGCCATTAGTTTCAAATTTCCAATTCTTACTTAGGCGTAAATGAATAGCCATTTTGTTTCCCCCTCTCTTGATGATGCAAAGAATGGAAATTTAAAACAGCCAACTGTGCAGTGGTAGCGCTGCTGTTTACCGAGCCGCAGACCCAGGTTCGATTCCTGGTACCAGCGAGGGAATTTTCTGGGGTCTACATGCAGCCTCAGGAGGGGCTAAACAAGGAGTTACTTGATTGAGGAATAGCAGCACGTGGTTGCGGAGACACTTCCCACCCTCCGTTCTGCATCCCATTCGTGACGCCTGTTATGGGCAGAGGTTGGGGACGCAGCTGCCTAGTAGAAGCCCATGCCCTGGAAAGGGGAGATAGTTACATATGATTCTCATTGTTCTCACAAGAAATATAAATGCAATCAATGCATTTATTTAAATATTTATTACCCTGAGGAAATGAAAGAATAAGCTTGTTAAGAACAGCTTGTCAGAGAAAGTGCAGAAAGTATCAAACCAGGAGCCTTTTTTCCCCCTTTACCTTTGTCGATGTACCTGTTAATCAATTTCTACAGATTAGGTGAAGTAGGTAGATGGCCGTCCATCTGGAAGGATTAAATGAGTCCTTGCGGTGGAAACGAAAACTCATCTACTATTCATTAGTGGGAACAAAAGTTTGTTTATTGGCAATTAACAATTCAGTGCCCTGTTGTTTTCCCAGAGCCCCTTCCCTTGTGTGCTTCAGCAAAGGTCCAGCGTAGTGCTTCAAATTAGCTTGAAGAGGCCTTCGCATGGATTATTGGTAACTATTTTAATTATTTCCAACGGCACGTTCGTTTTTATTCCCAGTACCACTTGAAGCTGGAACATGTTTATATGCCAGCGGCTACTCAACCCCTCCCACGTCAAGCCAACGTTTTTAGCAGTCATTCATTTGTTGTCTTTGTGTTTTACATGTTCACAATGCGCACGACGAGTGACTCATGAAGAGAGGTTTTTGCACCTGTGCGTTTTATTATTGTGTCATATCAGACATATGGTTTGTATTCCCCGGACAGTTGTTTGTGAATTCTTTCGGCCCGCTCGTTATTTTTCCACATTTTCTGTATGTCCATATCTAAATTGGAATATGTAGTCCTGTACACAGATTTGCATTCTGTTTAATTGTACTCCCTCTGCTTCATTTTTATCAGGAAATTAATGTTTTAAAGTCTTCTGAATCCTTTCAACAAAACAAAATGTTACTTTAGCGTTTATGTGTGATAACTGACTGCGCGTTAATACCTCGGTTTCGATTTGCGTTGGTTGCCTGCTCTACGTTTGGATTTTTTGTGGTTTTCCCTGATCCGTAGGTGTATGATAGGGCAGCTTCAATTTTCAAATGAATACTTTACAAATTTTGCAGATAAAATCTACTTGCTATCTTCAACTATATTAAGTAGATCTTCCGGGCTTGTGGGCCGTGGTCCAGTTGTTTTAACTTCCTCCGACGTTTCGCCGAAAACTGCATCCGGCATCTTCAGGGTGATCAGACTAGTGAACTCCTGAGTTCAAAGAATGGAGTGCTATATATAGTCGCGCGTGGAGGGAGGGCGTGATCTGTAGGGGGCAGCATGGCAGCTATTGGCTGCCTATAGGCAAGTGGAGCGTCTCTGATCTTGGTATAAACACAAGGAAGAGAGACAGCAGATCAGAAAAACATTGCTCTAATAAGAGGGAGAAGAAAACCGGAGACACGGGAAGCGTTCTCTTTTATATCTGATCATCCTGACGATGTCGGGCGCAGTTGTTGGCGAAACGTTGGAGAAAGTTAAACCAACTCGACCACGGCTCACAAGCCTGGAAGGTCTACTTAATATAGTTGACAACGCCAGCCGTGAAGGCCTCAGCACTTATATTACTTGCTATCTTAACTAACGACTCCAGGTTACTGGATTCAGTAATCTCACAAATCTACTCATCTAATCTGTCTAAAAGGAGTCCTGGAGGTACTTGCTTATGACTTTCGAGATGATGAAATACAAATATCATCTCAGAAATTAGTTTCTGCTCTGTGAGAACCGCAGTTAGTAGTGCGAACCTAAAATAGCAGGTAAGTTCACCCTACATTCACTTAGAGAAATAGTCTGTGATAAACATAAACCCCATAGTTGGACATATTAATATAGGTGGTTGATGAATCCAAATGTTTAATAACATATGAATAGGAGAGCAATTCTTTTTATTATTATTTTGAGGTTGTATAGGAGAGATGTGCCCAGTACCGCATACCTAAGGTTCTTTCAAAATTCAAAGAAAATGCAATGCAGAACAAGTAGCGTATTACTATTATCATGAAGCTAATAACATACAGAAACAGCATTAGTAATGAACATTCATGAACACGAGAAATCTTGACTGTTAGAAACTAAAGTAAATATTAGTGATAACTGCGCATCTCAAAAAGTGTTTCCCCGTACCGGACAGACGAAAATAAATACACATTTCTAAATAAAGGAAAATGAACTGCATAATAAATCACAAGATAATATTCTTATTATAATTATTGTACCTTTGAGTTAAAAACAGAGCACGGTAACATGATAATATATTTTTAAAAAGCTTCTCTAGAAATTATCTCAACAAAATAAAAATGTCTTAGGACTAACGAAGCATTTTTTTAAACACAGTGATCACATCTATAAAAATCAATGTGCTCTTGACCTGTACATCAATGAGTCCAACCCTTGCACGATACACTAATTACACTGAACCCAAGCCTCGTGTATGATTTCTAAGCAAATGATACACTCTGTTAGAACACTTCAATCGACAGTGGTTTTGGCTCCAAAATTTAAATTTCTTTTAGTCTTCTAAGGCTGTTCACTATTTCCAGTTTCTGTTGGCACAGATTAAGAGCTAGGTTCTCTATTTATAGTTTTATTAATGTTAGTCCTACGTCCCTTTGCTATTTTTGTGCCCTTTCCTGCGACGTCAACTTATACAGAGTCGATGTTGATGTTTCAGCAATATATATTGCTACTCCCAGGCTCACTGATCCTTCTATCACATTCTTTATTGCTTGTTTCATATATTTTTCTAACCATTTTCCTTTCTTTTTGGCCTCCACGTTGACAGGAATGTCTATAAACAAAAGTTAATCTAATGTCAGTGCAAGTTCAGGGGATAAAAATATACCTTCGCGTACGGCACTGGGAAAATTGCTATCGTACGGTACTGAACAACTTACACCTACGTATATATAACGTCATAGCACGGCCCGATTCTTTTAAACCAACACTGTATTTTGTGTTTTGTATAGTCTACTTAATACCAAACAATGTGACTACAAATACTTACTTAGTTCTTCACCGGACAAAGCAGCAGCTATGTCAGCAAGTTATTAATAAGCACAGCTCCAGTTCACTACACGACTTCTCTGAACAATAACTTCTGATTCAACGGTCAAAGAGGAGGGAAAACTTTCCGTTGGTAACAAAGATAGTTGTTTGTCTAAATACACACCATGAGCTTGTACTATCTATCAGCAATTACGAGATACTGGGCACTGTACGGTACTGGGCGCATCTCCCCTACTTGATTATTAAGGGGCGGTCATATGTAGGTATACAGAATTAGCACATTATATATGTGCATTACACATGCATTATACATTAAATACAGGATGGCGCACGAAATGTCACACAAAGAAAACTTTTTATATAACTTTTAATAACCAAAGCATGTGAATATTATCACTTTTACATTAATCATGAGAATGTGTATGCTCAGTGAGCGTGCAGTGCATGCTCAATATGTCCACCTTGTTGATGTACCACCTCTTCAAGACGAACTGTGACGTTTCCGACCACTCTACGACACATGTCTTGTGTTATCCCCTGGAAAAAAGGTTGTGATAGCCGCCCGCAGTTGCATTAGAGTGTGTGGTTTGTTGCTGTAGACAGTCTCCTTCAAATATCCCCATAAGAAATAATCACAGGGATTAATATCCAGGCTGTGTGGCGTCCATATCGAACCACCCTGAAAACGTTCAGGATATCGATGGGACAGTACATGGAGTCCGAAATGGTGGTGCAGGAAATCCAGAATAACGTTTGATGTATGTGGACGAGCTCCATCTTGCATAAACCATTGAGTCTCCATTGGTAACCCTGTTGCACAAAGTTGCGTAAGAAAATTGTTCTGCGACAAATCCAAGCAGCGCGCACTGTTAACTGTCCATTCCAAAACATTGGACCGTAATTCTATGGCTGGATATGGCACCCCATACACTAACCTTTACTCCGTAATTTTCAATCTCGTGTACAACACCAGGAGGTTCTCGTGCCCAAAATATGATATTCTGCATATTGACGCTACCGTTCAAATGAACGTAAACCTTATCAGAATACCATTGTTATGAATCACGGCATCATCATTTGCGAAAACCGAAGTCGTAAACTGTAATCGCCGTACCTTGTCAAGTTCCGTCAATTTGTGCAACACTGTCATTTTGTATAGGAATAATTTCACGTCAGCATGAAATTTTCTTTGAAGCGAACGACGTGAGATGTCCATTTCGGCCGAAGCTCGTCTCGTGGATTTCCTGGGACTTCGTGTCAAAGCCACTCTCACAGCCTCCATATTTTCTGAAGTACGGATTTTGTTGACATGAAGTCGCTTTTGCTCTAAAATATGGCCGTTAGCCTCAAATAGTGCAGTTAGTCTATACACTGTCTGCAGGGGGGGGGCACCTCGTACGAAAATGTACACGAAAACGTCATTGCGTGTCTGCTACGCTCATGGTTTCCACGTAAAACAACACAGTTTTGACTTTTTGTTTTAGCATCAACCGGCTTTTGTCTGCCATTTTACTAAACTGAAGCTGTGGAATCGCGCATGTGCAATTTTGACAATTTTTGAACCATGCACGAACAACGGCTAATTGTCACATCATTCCAGCGTTGCCAACCCGCAATTAACATATTCATTACACAATTTCAATGTATGACACTTCGTGCGCCGTCCTGTATATGCAAAGAAAATCACTTCCATACGAACAGTTCTAGGAAAACTTCCCATCACATTTATACTCTTCATTCAAAATAGCTGCACAACTAAACGACAATCTGGATCGTCCTCAAGTGAACCATTCGATACATTTTCAATAATAAATGTAACACCATACGACGCAAAGATCTTCTTCATGAGGTATTCAGTCCCGTGGCTGCTCTCTACTTTGATTTTTGTGGACTTTGGAAAAATGCCTGAGCAACTAGCATTTCATTTATAGGAGTTGTAGCGGTGACTGCTCGACCACTTTTTGGTGCATTACCGACAGATCCTGTCCGATGAAGTTTGCTGCGTAACCTGTAAATTTTGAGTCTGGATGGAGGAGGTGTTCCAGATTCTTCACGACGTCTCTCTCTAACCCGTTTGCAATTTCCCATCTTAATGTAATGTTCCAAGATCCAGACTCGTTGATTTTGGTTAAATTAACCGCCACTGTAATACAATATTGAAAACAACAACTCAAAAAGACAAAGGTCAACGAATGGACAAAAGACAAGCTCAACCAAGATGTGAAACTTAATAATGAAACAAATTGTCATACAAACCAAAATTATTCATCTTAATGCATCAAATTTACTAATCATACAACTGTATACCTACATATGCTACCACTTTATAAGAATAAGCCTTGGAAAAAATGCAAAAATTGGATTTTTAAGGACTTAACGTATAAAAAGTCGGGTAATGGATAAAATGTATAAAAATGCAGAAAATATATCTTAAAAGTGATTTAATTTCACTCAACATGTTATGAGCCACGTATATTTTCCACAAAGGATCACCCTAGCACCACTAGAAAGAAGATGAAGTCATCGAAATCAGAGACCTAATCATTATTATAGGGGATGCGATACATCAATCGCTTCAGTGACAAAGTCTCGTTTCATATGAAAAGCGCTTTGAGGTAGCGTTAGGTGGCGAGAGTCGTGTGTCTGCTATGCATCAAATATCTAAAAGGAAAACACCGTTCATTTCGGGGAAAGGAAGTGGTTAGTTGTTCGGTGAAATGGATATGCATAACATGCTGTCATCGCATCGGGGTCATCGAACGGTTTTCACCGACTGTGTGGATTTGGTTAGACGAATGGCAGTTTCATTTCATGGCCGACATGTTTTTCTGCTAATAACAAATGCTCATCTAATTTATCCGTATTAGCGAGCACATAGCCCTAGTGTAACAATGAGCAGATCAACAAGTTCATCATCAGTGCAAAATGTTGGCTCCGAGAGGAACATATTAATGGACGACGTTGTCAGCATTGCGAGCCAGCCATGCATACCGAAGAGAGGGGTTTTGCAGCTAGCTCTATGTTCAAACAACTGCCAATCACTCAAATAGAACCAAGGAAATTTCTTAAAACTGACCATTAAATGTAGAAAAATAATTTATACCCAAATAACCTCTCCATTAAACTATTGAATTTGTGATTTTGGATAACCTATAAACTGCAAATCATATATTTTTGCCCTATTATATTTATTTTATCCACACTGCATGCCTTAACTGGCACCTTCCATTTAGTGATATCAACAATATTTATTGTTCTGTGTAGCCTTTTAAATATTGTGGTAAAGGACGTAAAACTGTTCGCCTTAAAAGTTCTTTATTTGCATAAAGTTCGTTAGCGCAATGCTAACATACAATCAGCCTTTCTTTTACATCAATACAATACTTCGTAACGTCTCTGGAATGTCCCTTTAGATCTCTGTGGCATACATCCTTTGTGCTCTTTTAATATATATGACCTACACTCAAGTCCAAATCTTACATTCCGATATTCACACGTAAACTACTTTGCTACCGATTCCACAGCTCGGCGATCCTTCACTCAGCTCGAAGGACCACACTGCTTTCATTAGTACTCACTACCCACTACTAAAAGAGACTGATTCTAGCCAACACACTACTGATTATCCACCACTCCACGTCTTGAATCGGGATTGGGTAGATATTTCTGGATTCTTCTGGAAACACTGTCGAGAAAGATCTTTCCATTGTAGTAACACAGTTTTGTCCCGGCGTCATGATGTCAGCTTGTGACTAGCCTTGAAGGCATGCTAGTCTCCTCCGCCAGCCAATCAGCAAGAGATTACCTACTCCCTCTTCGTTGCAATGGCTCGATTCCTCCCCTCCAGAACAGAGGGGATGCAACGTAATGCAACGTAATCTCTCGGTAGGCCACGCGAACGTCAATGTGACAATATTTATTATACATCTCAAACCATTTGCTTTATCCATGTCAAAATAGTTCCCAAGTCGGTTTATAAAGCACATGCTTACTCCATATTTATCATCTATAACCAAACATTGTTCCATCTACAAAAATGAAATGAAATATGTAGTGTTTAATGCCCGGTTTTACTGCAAGCGGCAATCGGCGACACTAAAGCTACATGAGAGGAAGATGGACCACCGGTGGAATGAGATGACAGGGGAAATCGGAGATACTGGAGCAAACCCGCCCCAGCGCCGTGTTGTTCACCACAAATCTCACTGCGGTCGCCTGGGACCGAACGGGCCGCCTTGGTGAGAGCCGAGCTGTCTGACTCTCAGCCATGACACGGCCCTATCTGCAAAAAGGTTCCATAGTGAATTCAAAATATAATCAGCATGTGGAAATAAACATTTTGGCTTACGATAATCGCAATCTGCTAAAGGAGCATAACTCAAATCCGAGGTCACTGAAGATGACTTATTCCACATTCGAAGGTCCATTTATATCGCCTGTGCAGTTTATATTTCAAAATGTAGTTCGTCTTTCCAGCTCATTTTGGCTGATCTTTTTCGTTAGTTTTTAGATCAGGTTTACTCACAACTATGAATTGATAGATGAGGTCACATAAAGCGGTCATCAAGTTCTCCAGGTTTACTGCCTTTGGACTTCTTTTATGGAACCATTTGAAGATAAGTGATAGGTGTGTCGAAACAAACACAACAACTTGTAAAATGGAACAGATGAGATGAATTCCCAAATCCTGGCTAAGTAATTTATTAAATCAGTTCTACGAGTTCTTGTATAATAGATTGTCATATTTTCAAGCCAATGAGGGCTACAGTTTTAACGCAGAATTTAGAAGTGTTTTCCTGTTGCGATACCTGTTGAAAAATTATCCGAATATTTGAAGAAAAAGAATGGAATGTACCATTTAAAATAAGAAAGTTGCAGTCACTTCTGTTTATACCGGAAATAGCAAAACTCTCGGAAGCAAACAAATTTGTATTCCATGAATACAAATAAATGAATTTCGAATGCGGTTTATGGGATGAAACAAAGACAATAAAATGCCAGAAAAAAAGAAAGCTTTTATTTTGTCAATGCTGCACTGTCCTTTTTGTGTTAAGCACCAAGAATTTCACAAAAGGTATTTCATGTGGAATTGTTTGAAAAGCAATTAAAGAGTATTATCCAAATCTATAGGTATAAATGTATGATGATCCATTTAAAACAAGATGTTGCAGTCACTTCCGGTTAAACTAAGCGGGATAGCTCTGGCAGTTTCGTCTGTGGCACCGTTCGGGGGGTCCGAGTTCCATTCTCGTGGTCGACTTAGTGGGGGTCGTTTCCGGACCGCAGTTGGGTGAGTTGCCCTTGGTGCTAGCTGCTGGGGAGTTTCCAACTAGTAAAGTGTAAGGACCCCGCCTTCTGAACTGCTACGGCTCTTTGGGACGGCCGTTCTATCCTCTCTCGCTTCATCTTTCCTGCCTGAGATGTCCCACTTGTGGCATAGGTACAATAGATCAAGACTGCTTGCAATCCCCTTCGTAGCATAATCCAATACAATCCACTTCAGGTTACACGGAAAGTAACAAAAAATCGCTGATGTAATTTTTTATTCCCTATATATCTTTCTTCGCAGACCGAGTTCGTGTTAAATATCACAAGCTTCAAAAGATATATAGATACTAAGAGACTTAAATTAATCCTGCGTATTTTCTATCGACATTTAAATGGTTTATTTGCCAAAACAATGCAGAGGTTGTACAGCAATATCAGAAAATAACAAAACTTAAAAAAGGGGACATAACATTTGTTTACTATTTTAAAAATCAGTAACATTTACACAACAGATTGTAAAGTAGTTCAGTGTTATTTCCTATTTTAAATATTAACAAAATTCAGAGCGCTTACGTGAATTTTGAGCTCTTCATATTCACATTTTGCAAATATAAATCCCTGCACTGATTCTCGTAGAATATTTATGAATGAGGAATACAGAGTGTATGAATTAATATGCATCTTAACAAATAGAACACAGTTCATAATAAACAAGGATGTCATATTCAGAATATTCAATTTACAAGTAATGGTTAGTAATGTGCACGCGCTCGTTTTACCGAGAGGAATGGCCGCAGTGTAGTCTAGTCGCACTTTGTAGGTCGTGGATTTATTTACTGTGACGACATCTGAGACTTTTTTGGGAGGGCTTCTTCGGATTGCTAGGTGGTTTCTAGGAAGGATGACTATAGTATTCCATAGGAGATGAAGTCTCCGAGAGGGACGCAGGGGGAGTTGAAGAAGTTTCCCACACCCTCGATGATAGATTTATGACATCCATGTGAGTAAAGTTACAGGTCATTCAAAAACAGTCTGACGGCTTCTACTTTTGTGAATGAGTTTTCTTGGTTTTAGAGTACAGAGTAAACAGGGCACATGTTTTTCTAACGGTTCTGCTCCTTGTGTAACATGCGTTTTTTGTCACATACATTCGCTGTCCTTATCCCATGTGTAAGGGTGGCACTGGCTGACAAATTCCTTTCAGGGACTTTCTTTGCATTGCTGGACAGTACATCCTATATTTCACTTCATCTTTCATGCCAATTGACACCTTCCTAAATGTTGGTGGGTGTTTCGGAGGACATTGAAGGGAATTCGTTCTCTGTAAAACCTTATCCGGCGGATCGGGGAGTGTCTCCGATTCCCTTGTTTTTGCAGGGAATATGTAAGCCGGAAAGGGTAAGGGGAGCCAATTGAACAAACCTCTACACATATGCAAGTTCCAATCCGCAGCTGTTAAAAGATTTACCCTTTGCTGTCGTCCTGCTCAAGTCCGATCAAATTTAGTACCCTCTCCTCGCCCTCCCTCCCAGAGGCCCCCTATATGACCTTACATATGTTGAGGTGCTAGGTCCCCCTTGCCATAGTATCATAAGGGCATACATCACTTATAAGTCTAAAATTATTTCGATTCCTGAAGAAGGCCAAGGTGCTTATTATGGCCGAAAGCTCGAATTTATTATTTTGACAATGCTGATCAGCCGTGAACACTTAATTAAGATTTTATTAGTTAAATATGGTTATTAAAGTATAATATCGTACAAATAATTCCTCAAAATATGGCGTAATGTACATTCTAACATTAAATGCATATTTAGAGCAATTTTACTTCCTGTATCATAAACGGATACTTAGAAAAGTGTTGCTTTTCGTCGAAAAATTACATTTCAATTTTTCGAACAAATAAATGCCTCTTTTTCTAGAGAAAGGTCTATGTGTGCGACTGAAATCAAAATGAATATTTGATTAAATACCAAATTTGGTATTTAGCTTTAAATCTTTCGGGAACTTCGTAGGAATAGTTTCAAGAAAATGAATATTTGATTAAATACCAAATTTGGTATTTAGCTTTAAATCTTTCGGGAACTTCGTAGGAATAGTTTCAAGAAAATCCTTTAAACTCAAAAAAGATTTATCTGTTTCGAATTTTTCTTATTCTCAAAATTGGCTAACGATTTTTATTTAAGCACCATATACTTAATTTAATAATAAATAATAAAAAAATTCAATCCCAGTACTGATTCGCCTACTTATTAATGAATCACCCACTACCTGTAGTATAAATTCTTTTCCTAGTCACATTCCATTCCTTACACTTTCTAAGGTACTTATGACGTCATTGCTTCATTTTATTCGCTGCTGTTGTTAGCTGCTCTATCTATTTAAATGAATGTGATACCATGTTTAATTTCAATTGTGTTTCAAATAAAAACACCTAACTCATAGAATTTATTTGCATCAATTTACCTTCAATAATGTCATAAATGTTACTTTCTAACTCTGAAATGTTTCCACATTAGTTTTAAATATAAGAAATAATATACAGAAAGACTAGATATAGGAATTTATTTAAAGCAAGTGAACACTGGAGGAAAAAAGGGCAAAAAATAAGAAAATAAGAGAAGTTGAATACACGAATCAAAGAATCTATCGTATACTGTGTATTTCCAAACACGCATTTGCAGTACTTTGGCGATTAACATCGCAAAAGATCGATAAATGGGTCTCTGTCATATTAAAAGGAGACACCAGTTACCCTCCATTTTTTCTATTTGATGGAGGTTACCGCACCTAGTCCTTAGTAGATAAGTTGACAGAACTGCAGAAATATGGTTAAGGTGACACCATGACACAGTAAAATGACTTCATGAATACATTGAAGTGCCTCAGAAACTGTAAGAAATGCAATATAGCCAGGTAAGGTTTACTGATTTCTTCTTGTCGTATCTGTGCATAAAATGTAATTATATTTAGTGAAGTATATATTCTAATATTCAATTTTGACGAAGACTGAATATTGTGAAACGCTGACGACCATTTTGACTGAGGTGTGTACATTATTTTTGTGTGAAAATTTGTCACAACGGTTCATTTACCCATTAACGCAAGGTTTATAAAGTATTGAATATTATATAGATATATTTTTCATTTTGTATGCGTTAAGTATACTATAATTAATTAACTTTAATGTTATTAATCACAAAGTGGAATTTCAAATGTTTTCTAAATAGGTACAGTAATAATCATACGTATTACTGTACACCCTGTACCTGTGTACCACGACATTAAAGTCTTCCTAATCTGCCCTTGAAGCAGTGTTCTGACGGAGCAGACAGTACTTGAACCCAGGGAGGGTCCCAGGAAATCGATAACGTGGGCTACGACTATACCACTTACGGACCAGGCCTGGCATGGTCGTAGTGTCACACGCGATTGGAATGGTGCTGTGCAATAACATGGCCTAAAGCGCCTGCGTGTCCAGGTTATTAGCTCGTAAACATCTGCAGAACTTTTAATAGCAAACTCTTGTTACTTTATTTCTTCTCCCCCTTCCCCCACAGCTTCCGTCTTTCCTACCGTTCGTCGCAAAAGGACGGAAACTGCTCAATGTAGCGTCTCGTGAACCCCTTTATTGTGTTCTTTCATTCATGTCAGCCTTCATTCAAGCTGGTACCATCGCGAAGTGTGAAAGACTCGTCTCTGAACACCTAAATATAAACTACGTTTAGCAAAAGGCTGCTATTTAGGGATCATCACTTAATTCTAGGCTCATTGAGTAAAAAAGGCGTTGTTAGAAAATGGTCACAGTGTATATCCTTGTCGGTTAAAGAGTAAGCAAAACTCAGTATTATCCAAAGATTCCAAAGAAGATGTTTCATTAAAACTCATTCACATCCAAAACCCTTAACCCTGTTGCTGCCAACGTCGATTAGATCGACGGTGACCACTTGATGTTTAAATGCCAACGTCAAATACGTCAGCAGCGGTGAAAAGTGCCAGACTGCTACGTATGGTAATGTTAGCCTTTAGAAAAGAAGAAACTATATATATAATTTTAATGAAAAATTAAAAATGTGAAAATTGAATTTTTCCAATTAATTTATGTTGTAAAATATCTTAACAGAATCATCAGATAGCAAATATACAGCCAGTGCACGTTTAATCACAACAAGAAGTAATAATTTTGCTATTGTATTAGGTTGCCTCATAAGTCATGTCGGTTTATTTATATTGGTGTTTTGGAAAATTTATTAGGTTTCTTTGGTTGGACACTGCTATTTACGTGCTAGTTACCTGGCATGGCAGGTGTTGCATATATTGTGAGCATGTATCAGCCTTCAGATGTTAATAAACAGTCACAAAATAGAGATAAAAAGTGAAGATCGAAGAATAACTGAAGTGGAAGGAGGTGTCAGTGAGCGTGTGGCACGATGGTTCCAACTTTTGAACAATGGAGGCGAAAACACTAAAGATTTACCACGTTCTGGAAGACCTAAAGTATGGATATTGAGGATACATGCCACATATTGCAAGAAAATCCGTAAAAAGGTGCCCGTAGGAATTCAGAAGTTCTTGATGCATATAAAGATACCATAGATCGGCACATTAGGGGAAGGCTACTCTGAAAATTCGCCGAAAATGTTGAAAATCATGGAATTTTCTTCTTTTTTTTGCATTTTTGGTATCTTAGGATTTGTAGTAATAGATGGCATGATATTTTTATCATTTGCACCATTTTGGACCATCACGTAACAATGTAAAGAGACCTTTAACAATCGTTAAAATTAACGATCATGACTTTCAAATTCATTTTCTGAGAAACTTTTTTCCTAACACTTTTCAATATACAAAATGCCTAATGCGTCAAAATTTTCCAATTACCTTGGTGAAACCTCCAGGATAGGACCATAATATGTAAATAAGAAACTTCACATTCCCTTTTTTGTTAATGCTCATGTTTTAAAAATTCTATGGTGTTAAGTAACAAAATAGGTTAATATTTTCAAACTTTTGAGAGTTAACACGTGGAAAATATTTTAGAACAAATACTACAAGAATATAGCAAAAAAATAAGAATTTAGATCTTTTAAAATTGCTCTGTACTAGCCAAAAAATAAAGATTCAACTTAAAATCTCAAATTTTTTGACGCGTATAACATTTTTAATTTTTACAGTATATTCACAAAAATAATTAATAATTAATGAACTATTAGTTGCAGCAATATAAAAATTTTTATGCACGTTTAAGGTGCTACTCTAATAATGCGGCTAAATTTTCATAACGATAGGTTTAACATTATAGACTTAGGAATTTTCAGTGTAGCCTTGCCTTAAGACACTTGGAAAATCATGCAGAAGCTGTAGATCTGTAACGCATGGACGTACACCTCAACAGGCTGAACGTAGAGTGCGATAGATTTGTAACGTATCTGTAAGGAGAACAGTTAACTGTGATGAAAAATGGGTATGCATTAGTTAACCTAAATTGAGTGCTATTGCAACAGGACAATGCTATACCCCATACTGCATGAACAACCATGGTAAAAATTCAGAAATTAGGAGGAATAGTACTGCTACCAGATCGTAGTGCTACTGCAGCCAACATATAGATCTGAAATTGTGGAAACGTAGAGTCAGACTGAAAAATTTAATGCCATAGCCGGGATTTGAACCACGGATCTTCTGGTTTCCGTCCAGCCGCACTACCATTGTGCTACTATGGCCAACGTGCCGATATGACATTAAATTCTCCAACTGACTCGTATTTTCCCGGTAAACCACTTAGGAGTTCTCATAAACACATGAGACAACTACCTTAATGGCGACTTGCATATTGTATGTACTTTAAGGCCCGGGCTTTATAGTTAACCAGTATTAGGTCAATTAATGGAAATTAATTATTATTTTCACACTGGCCGTGTGTAGGCTAAATTGTGGAAACGTAGAGTCAGACTGTTGCATTTTGTCAAGATGGTCGTCTCCCGAAAATTGGCTCTATGGTTATCAAAAACAATGCTCAACTTGAGCATATTCGTCCACAGGAAAGCTTCAGGTCTTATTTTATTTTATCGTAATTTCAAGGATTATACCAAATCATTTTGTTTATTAAACGTATCAAAATAATTTTGCAAACGCCCAATAACAAATCGGTAATATGTGTGAAATTGAGCAACTGATAAAATGAATAATCTCTATAAACACGAGAACTTATTATATGAATATCAGTCGTTCTTTATTCTAATTAAAAATGAGTGTCATTAATTGCACTTAATTTGTTACTAGAATTTGTTAAGTGGAAACGAATGCTTCCGTGTTTTAGATTCAAATTCCTCAGTTTTATGTTCGTAGAAATATACATACATACTTACAAACAAATGCTTTGTTTTTGCTCGAAATACAGTCGAGTACAAGGAAACGTCCTGGTGCTTCATGTTGTCTATGGTGTCTTTAATATCGGTAAAATATCCCAGTGATCTGTGATTCGTTTTAGCTCTAGGTGAGCCAATCTTCGTTTGAATTCAAGTCGGACACACACATGTACTGGCCTGTGAAGAACAAGGTGAGCGGCGAAAGGAGTGAAGTATAAAGTTCGAGGCGTGTCCGTAAAATAAGGTCTGCAAAGCGCTGGAGCCGTGAGGAACAATATTACGCGAGATCCTGCAACAGTGGCGTGTAGCTTGATTTTACCCCTTCAAATCCACCACACAACGAATCCTTACAACCATCAGTCTTGGCTGGGCTGCCGTTTGCGAAGGAGCTTCCTATCACTTCCGCCTCCTAGTGCGAGTTGCGTGCAGTGAACCGTTTTTTGAGTGCCAAGGGCACTACCCCCACTGAAATTCATCGCCAGTTATGCGAAGTCTATCGGCCACAGTGTATGGACATCAAAAACGTGCGAAAGTGGGTCAGAGAGTTCAAAGTCAGAGTTCGTCTATGACGAACAGCGTTCTAGTCGGCCTTCGGTTTTAGCTGAAACAATTGCAAAAGTGGAGCAAGAAATGCTTATAGTTCGGTGTGTGTCAGTACGCGAGCTGTGCGAACTTATCCCTGAAGTCAGTAAGACTTTGACCGAACATTTGCATTATCGCAAGGAGTGTGCAAGGTGGAACTCCAAAATGCTCATCGAAGACCATAAACGGTATTGGTGTTGAAGCAGCCCACCGATTCCTGGAGCGGTATGCAGAACAGGGTGAGGAATTGTTGGATTCAATTGTCACTGACGATGAAACCAGGGTGCACTACACAACACCAGAAACTACAGAACATTCTCGTCAGTGGCAGCATTCAAATTCGCCGAAGCCGCCTAAGTTCAGACATTTCCTGCGGGTAAAGCGATGACCAGTGTGTTCTGGGAGAGAAAAGGTGTATTGTTTTACGAGTTTATGACTACCGGTACAACAGTAAACGCCGCTAGCTACTTTGAGACTTTAAAAATATTACGACGTGACATTGAAAATCGGAGGAGGGGAATGCTGAAGAAGGGAGTGATATCTCATCACGACCACACTCGTTCCCATACTGCACATGCAACGGCTGATCTGCTGGCCCAGTTTGGATGGGACATCCCCACCCATCCCCCCTTGCAGTCCAGACTTAGCACTTAGTGATTATATCTTTTTGCTGAGTGGAAGTCACACCTGGGTGGAACACATTTCCAGACCGACGACGATTTGGAAAAAGAGGTTGAGTGCTACCTGCGCAACTTAGCGGGAGAGTGCTATGACAAGGGTATACAAAAACTGCCACAGCGCATGCAAAAGTGCATCGATCGCAATGGTGATTACGTTGAAAAATAGTTGTAAGTTTCGTCTTTCCATCAATGTAACATTCATTGACAATAAACATGTTTTCTATATTAAATAAAATTAGAGACCTTATTTTACGGAGGACAGGCCTCGTATTTTACCTGGCCGGTTTGTAGGTATGCTTCACAACGTTGGTCCATACTGCCCATGGATCAGTCCATCTCGAAATGGTTTGATATCAAATATGTTCCAATATTTATATATGAACATATACCGGTTTATGGTATAAAGCGAATGAAAAAGCAGTACTTACAGTAAATAATATGTTATAACCAAGTGAAGATTATACCAAGAGGTGGTCTTAGCAGAGACAGTTTAATGTTCCTTACCAATATAAACATTGAGAATTATAACCTAACGTTACCCATGACGTAACAGCTCAAAGTGTGCCTGAGCCTGCCAACCCGACCGCCAGCTTCACTCCCACATACACAAGGCAGAGGTGGGCGAACATCCGACCGACACGGGAAGGAGATGTGGTCAGCCTCACGGCAGCCCCAGCCGGAAAGTTCGCTTTCTAGACCAGGATTCGCTACCTAGCATAGCTCCTCAATTTCCTCAAGATGGTGAGTGGGTACCGGGACTATATCCGGGACTTATAATTCCGCAGCCCCAAAGGGTAGGATCGATCCCGTGTGCATTCCGGGCGAAGGGAACCAAAACACAACGCTCTAGCCCGCTGCACTGAGAATTATATCAACACAAATCCCAACTATACATAAACCTTGTACTTCAAGTTAATCCAGTGTGTTAGAATGGTAAAAAAATAGTCTGAGGTGTTCTTCTCACATTAATTTCTCTACTCACATTTGAAAAACTAATTTTACAAAGCATTATTTTTCTAAGTTGTGTTAATAGAGATTAGCATCTGTACATATTGTTTTATTACACATTTTCTTGTAGATATAATGGGTATAAGGGAATGAAATAGATTTAATTATTTTCAAAAACTGATTTTGTATTTGGGAACTAAGTAATGGTTAGCTACATGCAAAAAAGAAAAAAAAAGTATTTTAATAAAATGTATATATTACGATGGTTTCTCGAGATTATAACAGAGTGATGCTTTCCTCCTCCAAGCTTTCAGCCATTTTAACTCTGTTACGTTTTCTAACGATTCTAAGCAATTTTTAAGAAAATCAGAATTTTCGAAAACTAATGAAAAACAACTAATTTTAAGAAAGTGTAGCTCTAGAAGCGAATGAAAGCAAATCAGAAAACTTTTCCCAGAACCAACTGCTGCAGTACTGTCCAGCGACTTGGACCACATCATCTCTAACACTTTGTGAAGGGCGGTTGACCTCTGTAGCCGAGAAGCATTAGTAAAGCCACGAGCTGTCACTTGGAATCAGCAGTCTGTTGGACGTGACAATGTCTTTACAAGCAGTGTTTGTTGTGTGACGGGCTTTATAGCTTCCACAAGGTGACAGCTGACGTCTTCAGAAGGCTGTGACAGTTTCCTTGCCGATACGCTCCACCAAGGGTTTGTTTCTGCATATACATCATATCGGCCGCCCATTAGATCGTGGTTCCATGAAAACGATACCGGCAGTGTGAGCAGAATTGGAAATGATTCTTCCTTTGTATGGATGTATCGAGAGGTTTAAATTTATATTTTAAGTAAAATTAAAGGTTTCACGTCCAAATCACAAAGGACGGATTCCTGTCTGTTTTGCTTTACCTGTCACGTACATAGAAGATACCTTCTCTATAGAAGGCATTGTTTTCTTCTTTAAAAAAATCAATATCGATATTTAATACGAAACACAGCTTCTACGGTTCTCTGAAACCAAAAAATTCATCTGAAACGTGCGTTGTGTCTGTGCATCTGCAATTATCTCCTTCTTCTGCTTCTTCTCATTCTCCTCCTCCTTCTCCTCCTCCCCCATTCTTCTTCTTCATTCTTCTTCTTCTTCTTCTTCTTCTTCTTCTTCTTCTTCTTCTTCTTCTTCTTCTTCTTCTTCTTCTTCTTCTTCTTCTTCTTCTTCTTCTTCTTCTTCTTCTTCTTCTTCTTCTTCTTCTTCTTCTTCTTCTTCTTCTTCTTCTTCTTCTTCTTCTTCTTCTTCACGGTTTGGGCTTCAACCCGTTCCGTAGCCCGCCTCGGTAGCGTAGATGGTAGCGTATCTGGCTCACGTTCAAGAGGTCCCGAGTTCGAATTTCGGTCAGGGTGAGTTACCTGGATGAGGTTTTTACGTGGTTTTCCTTTATCCTTCAAGACGATTTTCGGGTAACTCTAAGCTCCATGAACCCTGGACTCATTTGAGCGCCATTTCACGCAATTCATTCACCGTCCGATATGACTTAACGTTGGAAGACGTAAATTTAAAAAAAAAAAATAAAAAAACTTCCGGTTAAATTGTTGGTACCATTGTTTCTTGTGTCTTCCTGGTTTCATTCTACCTTGTGGTTTACCAGTTATAGCTATTTTAGGTATCCCGCTTTTTGGCATTCTCTCTAAGAACAACTTCCAGTTTCTTTAGGTTTCTTAATTATATTACTTAGTTTCATCCGTGACTGTAAAAAGAAACATCTGATGTGTGCTGACTTCTTGTAAAATGTAACTTCTTGTACTCCGGTACAAACTATTCTTACAGAGACTTATGCCATTATCTAGATCCAACCTGAGATGAACATTTGGATAAATTATTAACATGTAAAAACAGAGGCTAATTACAGACATTACAAATATTATAATTGTGAAATATAATTTGTGATGAATTTGAAAATAGGTTCTCTTTGCATGGTCAAAAGTTGAACAAATGAATAGCAACTTCCCGTTTCAGAAAAGTACAAATGTTGGAAAATTCAAACAAATAACAAAGAAATTGTCCAAAATGGTTCACTCACAGACATAAGTTGTGTGTTTTACCAAGTTGCACACTTCTGTATACTAAGACTATGTCTATCTCTTACGGTTTACCAGTTGTGCAAAAGACATCCAGATAAAGAGATCTGCCGAGGACATTCTCAGAAAATTCAAGATATTCATTTCATTTGCCATGAAAATACATTAAACATATATTATTGTAATAAAAAAGTCGTTACTGCCACTTTTGAGAAAAAAAAAAATTGAAAAAACGTTTCATGTTAAGTATAATATGAGGAGGAAATTTTCTTGAAAATCTACGTGTTGCATCCTGGGAACATGTAGACTTTTTTTTTAAAATTTACGTATTCCAATGTTAAGTTATATTGGACAATAGAATGGGTGAAATGCTCGAATTAGCCCAGGATTGACAGAGCTTAGAGTTCATTCACCTTTCAGGATAAGGGAAACCCCCGAAAGAAACCTTATCCAGATAAGTCACTGTGACCGAAATTTGAGCGCTTGACCTCTTAAACGTGAGGCAGACAAGATACCATCTATGGAAAGGTAGAGTCAGACTGAAATATTGAATGCCATATCCGTAATTTGAACCACTGATCTCCCGATATCAGATACCAGTGGACGGTCCAGAAAAACTAGAAGCCAGACTAGTTGTGGCATCTGGCGAAATTTTGTACATGCCTCGGGTATTCGAGCGAGTGTGCCAAAGCTTACTTTGACACTGCATTGCCTGTATTCAATGTGCTGGTGTGTTTGAACAGTTTTTTAACCTATCATACTGAACCCTATGCACAATAAAGTGTATTACGGCTTAAAAGAATATTATTGATACTGACTGTTTAGGATCATGGATTCCTAGTCGAAAGTTACATTCTTGTGTCTACTCTTTCCGTTCCTTAGGTTGTTCAGTAACTTTTGGAGCAGCTCGTATAGCTCCTTTTTGTGAGATTAACCTTACGTAGTCCATATATGTATCTGTTCCAGCAAAACAGTCATTTGCCTATAATTTTCTCTCGCAGTATTCATCAAATCAATGCCGTGTTTCATTCTTTACCACAGAAAATGATCAAATTTGGCTTGAATTATTTGAAGAGACTGATCTGTGATCCTTTCAAACTCAAAATAATGGGCTGCGTGTTTAGAATGCCTTACCACATCTTATACCTAAACGTATAAATAAATGTTTTAAATTATTTTGTCCTTCTAGATTAAGCATTTTAAGGTATAAATGTAACAGATTCAACTAAAAATTCTCCATATGTTGCTATTAACGTAGGTACTAATAAAACCCATCTGCCCTCCAATATTCCCGTTAGAGCTGGAACATGTGGTTACTGATAAATATAATTGTAAATCAGTTGTTTTAAAATATTTTTATTCAATGGTGAGTTTTGGGTTTTTCAAAAGAGTTATACAGGATGCTCCCAAAATCTTTGGAAGCTGATAGATAACATTAATTCAAACACCATTTTTAAGGAAAGGTTTTTGCTGCAGTAACTCGTTTAGGCGTTAGGCGAGTTAATCTCAAAGCAAATGTTGCAACGCATGCCCTTTACGATTGACACAAAGGGTACATCGGCGTGACATATCCTGCCGTACTCTAGCGAAGACACCAGCCATTTCTATGATTTCGCCAGCTGCAGAGGTTATTCGTACCACAACGACTTCTTCAGATCCAGCAGGTATTTCATATACTAAATCTTCATGTGTCCCAACAAAAAGAAGTCAATTGGAGTAGGAACAATGGAGCGTGCCGGCCAGATGATGGGTCCACCTCTACCTATCCGGCAACTGCCGTTTGTAGCCGCAAGATGGTAACGGACTTCAGCACCAAAGTGACCTGGTGCCCCATCATGTTGACACGACATATACTGTATGACATGAAGAGGAGAAGGTTCCATTAGATCAGGCAAAACCATTGCAGAAATATTAATTAATTTTAAGCATTGAGTCGGGCCGGCGAATTGTATGGTCATATTAAGAAGTAATCCACAATATCGGCCCACAAATCAACACAAAATACCAGCTTATGTGACCTCTGAAAAGTAGTATGGGGATTTTGGAAGACCCAAACATGTGTATTCCGAACGTTAAATAACAGCACACGCGTGAAAGTCGCTTCACCTTTGAATATATCATGTGATGCAAACAGTACATCGTTTTTAATTTTCTGTCGCAGATAGTCTTCAGGTCTCAGGGGCGTGTGCCTTTTCAAGAAAAAAAGGTGCAACAACATTTCCTTCAGAATTCTTCCCACAGTGCCACGACTTATATGCAATTATCAATGACGCAAATACTATCTGAAGTATTGTTTTCAGGAGTCCGTACACAACGTGGCCATCCTTGACCTTCTGCTCGTCTATCCAAGGAGAGATAGCTGGTGTCTTTGTAAGAGTACGGCAGAATATGTCACGCCGATACACTCTTTGTGTTACTCACAATGTACATACGTTCCAACATTTGCTTTGACATTAACTCGTTTAGCGCTTAAACAAAGACCTCAGCAAAAGCTTTCTTCAACAAAAAATGTTTAAAATAATATTATCTAGCAGCTGCCAAAAATTTTCGGTTTAATTTTGGAACATGTTGCATATTACACATGGATTAGTTTAGGGTCTTAACAGATTTACCTGTATGAGCTACTCTGTACCGAATTTTAATTACTTTCTAAATGAGAACTGCTTCCAAAGTTTCACTCTGAGAAATTAAAAATTGGGAAGCATGGAACATTTTAAATGATGGAAAATGCTTAAAATATTGCCTACAAGAAAAAGGCACCAGAAAATTTAGTAATGGGTAGTTTAGAAATTGATTTGTATATGTGCATTTACAACTCTAGAAATGTTGAGGAAAAGAAATGAGGAATATCAGGAAAAGCTAAAATGCACGCTTACGTTCCCTACTCAGGTTATGTCCTAAATCGTCACATAACTCTCGTTTTCTCTCCGATAATACAAGAAAATGTTTCCGAATAATTGGAGATAATTTTAAAAACCTAAACTGTAACTTTTGATAACTAAAGGTTTTAATTTTAAAATAAGAAGGTATACTAAATAGCTTCAGAATTTATCTGAACTTGTGTTATTTAAAACGTTCCCCCAATGCCTTCATTTCAAGAGAATAAACCTATATTGGGTTCTAATGCTTTACTGACTAAACCAAGTTAAATTGCTAACGATTTTGGGAAATTTCCACGGGAGACTTCTTTACAGAGCTCGCAGTTATCTGTCTTTACTTCGTACTGCTTAATATAAGTTAATGTAAGTTTAAACAGGTTTCCTGAGAAGCAGAGGTTTTTGTAAGCCTCGAAACTTACGAAAGTGCAGAATTTAAATGAAAACGAGAACTTCATTGGTTTTATAAATTAAATAAAAAGAAAATTGTAGTCTTCACATAATTTAGGAATACAAAAATGTCAAATGAACTTAAAAAAGCATTATTTTTATGACGACTCTAGTAGTTACAGAAAAAAAAAATTGATACGCTTTCATTCATTCTCACAGATAATTTTTACGTAAAATAACATTCAATGCTGTATAGTTTACATAAACAATTGCCAGACAGTTCATAATGCGGGTCATTTTACCTGTCCGAGAATGAATCGGAAGCGAAGCAACTAGCGTTTAAGATATGAACTATGAGGGGTCGTTCATAAAGTACTCGTGTTTCCAATATATGGTGTTGCTCTGGGAACTTCCTGCCATCAACATGTATCATTTTTACACTTGCCTAAACGAATTTGGTGCTGATTCATAAGATAGCTTGGATATTAGACATTTCAAGAAGTTGTTCAATGTGTTTTTGCTAAAATGGGAAAATGCGGTATATCTCAGTGATTCGCTTTTTTACTTTTAGATGGGAAAACTTGGGAGGACACAAACTCCAAATTAAATGCTGTTTATGGGGACCATTCGCCTTCTATGAAAACAGTTAGATATTGGTATACGAATTTAAACGTGGTCAAACATCCGTTTTCGACGAGGAGCGCCCAGAACTCCCTGCAGAGGTGATTACCGGGGAAGTTACTCAGAGAGTTCACGATATGATTCTCGCTAACCGTCGAATGAAACTTCAAGAAGCGGCAGAGGCCATAGGTGTATCGATGGGAACGGCAGTTCATTTTGTTCACGATAAGTTTCTTTTTTCTTTTTTTCTTCTATTTTCATCCAACGTTAAGTCATATCGGACGACGAATGAAATGGGTGAAATGATGTTCAAATGGGTCCGGGGTCCATGGAGCTTACAGTTACCTGACATTCGTCTATCAGGATAAGGGAAAACTCCGGAAAAACCTCATACAGGTAACTCACCCTGACCGAAATTCAAAATTGGGCCTCTTGAACGTGAGGCAGACACGCTAGCATCTACGCTACCGAGCTCTCGGCCTGATGAGTGTCGCTTTTCCTCACAGTGGAGAACAAGTGGGTGCAGCTTCCAACTTCGAAATTGTGTTTGGATCTGTTAAGCAAAATCCGAAGGACCTTTAGCGTCAAGTTGTCTCTGTAGATGAAAGCTGGAAACTCAGCAACAGTCAAAACAATTGGTTGTTGCCAGAGAATCTGCTCCAAAGTAGGCAAGGATGGTCCCATCGGCCGAAAAAGCGATAGCCACGAGCTTTTGAGATGCGAAAGTTGTCATACTCATTGACCTCCTGGAAAAGGAAAAATGATTACTAGAGCATACTGCAGTGAGTTATTCGACAGGAAGCTGAAGAAGATAGGGCCCCATATGGTGAAGAAGAAAGCTATGTTTCACCAAAATTCTCTGGCACATTCATTCGGAGTTGCCGCAGCCAAACTCTATGACTTGCGTTATGGATTGCTACCACACACCCTATGCTCTTCTGTTACCAAACATGAAGAAGGAACAAAATTTATCAAATGAGGTCCAGGAGAAAGAGGCGTATTTTGCAGAGTTTAACAATTCGTATTTTTTGAGGGATTAAAATATAGCAGCATCGAGAGAAGTGCGTTTCCCTACAAGGAGATTATGATGAGAAGTATTATTTGTGTTTGAAAAATTGGCATTTTTGTTCACGGGTATTTATTGCACCACCTTGTATCAACTCATCATTTACATATTACGCTGTATGGAGATGAAGTAATCGTAATACAGAATACAGAGCATAGATTATTTGAATAAATCACTATTTGAAGAAAGCACTATAACTTCAAAATATCAGCTCCGAAAAGCAAACTTATAGCCCATTACAGATAAAACCTATTCAAAATAAGATTGTTATCAAGAAGAATGTATGTAAGTACATTTATCGTTTGGCCTGTTCCGACAGCTTTATACAAATGGTATTTCAAAGTGTGAATAGTGTAACTTACTCTGTACTAAAATTGTAGAAATCTGTGATTCGAATAATGACTTCCCATTTGAGGAAATTATGCTTGCTAGAAAATTCAAAAGTATAAGAAGGAATTACTTGAAAATGGTTCACTCTACAAAACAATTGCACGTACTTTATATAAATAGTGTTTTAACAAGATCTACATTTTTGTGCAATAAGATCTTGTGTTTGCTTTATTTATGCAAAATATATTCAAAGAAAGAGGAGTTTAGAGGATATTCTTAGAAAATTTTATATATATTTCATCTCCATAAAAGATGCTAAATATAGGGAGTTTAATCAAAATCATATTAGCTCTCGATAAAAACAAAATTTACGTAACTTTGTCTATGTAAATGGTGAACAGTGCTGGGGAATTTTTTAAAATGTTTGTACCACATCTCTAGAAGATACTGAACTTAGTATTGATATCTAATCATTTGTCACTTTTGGACTATGCTTCTTACAAACACACAAACGCACGCGCGTTCACACATGTGTGGATTTGCGTTAGCGTAATTCAAAAAGCGAAAGTTCGTTAAAATAGAGATCTTGATATTTAAGTACACAAAGGTCTGACTCGAACATGCCCCCAGGGGCCTACTTCGGTAGGTACGGGTTTGGCGCACCCGGGGTCCCGAGCCAACAGTCTCCCTCGTGCGGGCTCCTCTTCGTGGTTGAGGGAGACGGTCAACAGGCCCACCCACGTGTAGGCCGTGCGTGGAGACCCGTGGAGAAGGTTTTTAGATTCTTGTTTAGTTTAGAGTTTAGGATTTAGTGAACGAAATTTTTAGTAGGTTTTGATTGATGTTTTTTATGTACGTGTATTTTTAATAGGTTTTGTTACACTTGTATAGTTTTTAGAAAGTTTTATATCTGGCTTTTGCCATGACTAGCTTTTTAAAGGGCGCTGATGACCGCCGTAGTTGAACGCCCTTATATATATCATTATCATAACTCGAACATATTTAGGAAAATACTCCACTCCAGTCTACTATTGACATTAAATCACTTTAACGATTTTCATTTTGATTAAAAATTCTGAATTTTAAGCTATTTTATAACAAATTCTATTGACTACCTTCTTTCAATCCTTATGTTCGTTTATACTACACACTACTTGTATTTAATTGGCAAACTGCAAGAGATAATCAGTAGCTTGCCGCATATAAAATATAGATTTTGTCGAAGCATAAAATGTCTATACAATAAAATTATGTGGCATTATTCCTAGATATTTTATGTCGTTGTTTAAATTTTTAGATTACCTTTACTTTTCCCAACTGTAAGTCGTTATTCGTTTTACTTTCTCTAGCATGTAGTGCAATAGGTAAATGAGGTATTGTATTGCACCCTAAAATTACATCCCTAGTTTTCAATGAAATACACATTTAGATATAACAAATCTCGCCCTCCAAAAATGATTCCTGTTTAGGAATGCGCGTCCAAGTATCTGTGAATGTGTATAGGTAGGTCGTTAGTAAAAACGTAACTAAAAACCGAAACAAAAATAAAATTAGGGTTAGTGAAAAAAGCACACACAGAAGCTTTCCATAAACTGTTTTTGTCATAAAACTTACTATGTACTTATAAGGTACACTTCACGCTTTCGAAATTGGACATTGCTTGGTCTCTGTCAGATTTTTCAAAATTAGTTCATAATTTTGTTTACGTACAGAGGCTGACAAAAGTATTCGAATAATTTAACATGTAACATTGCACGTACTATAAATACTCTAATATTTATTTGGCTTCGTTGAATTGTTAAACATGTAAACATTAACTTTTGTGTCTCGGAAAAAACAATTAAAATATCACTTTGCATGTATTTATTACACAATCTGTACTGTATTTATTCTATTGTACCTCTTATTGGAGGACATAAGTATTCGAACGTACCCAATTGAACAGAGAGAAGGATGGTTGGACGTACCCTACATGCCCCTACTACATAGCAGTTGTGTTTATGCCATGCCTCGAGACAGTGTGCTTAAAGTTTTTCAGCCGATTGTGAACTCGCAAGTAATATGGGACGTAAAGGTAAGGAGACAACGGAGGTAGAGAGGAATATCGTGATAAATATATATAAACAAAACAAAACCCTCTCTGAAATTGCTAAAACCATTAACAGAAGGATAACTACAGTGTTCTGCATAATTGTACGCTTCAAACAGGCAAATACTGTTGTGTAGTGTTTAACGCCCGCTTTTACTACATAAGGCACCGCAGACGATGGCACTGATGATACATGAGCTGAAGAGGGAGCACCAATGGAATGAGATGGCTGGGGAAACCGGAGATCCCGAAGAAAACCCGCGCCAGCGCCGTGTTGTCCACCTCAATCTCACTTTGCGTTCACCTGCGATCGAACCCAAAGGTTAGAGACAAGTGGTCTAACCACTGAGCCACGGCGCGGCCTACCAAATAGTGTTGTAAATAAACCTAGAAATGGCGCTCCTTCTAAACTCACCACCAGAGACAGGAGGTACATAATAAAAATGGTGAAGCAGAATCCGAGAGTCGATGCACCTGAAATTAGAGGATGCCTTGAGCAATATTCTGGCACTGTGGTTCACACCAGAACAGTTGAACGGGTTTTAAATAGTACTGGGTACAATGCTCGATTTCCTAGGAAGAAACCATACGTTAATAAGGTGAATGAGAAAAAGCGTATAGAATTTGCTAAACAGTATGTGGTGAAACCAACAGAATTCTGGGAAAAGGTTCTGTGGTCGGACGAGAGCAAATTCTGCATATACTAGAGTGATGAACGTCTTAAAGTGTGGAGACTGCCAAATACAGAATGGGAACCTCAGAACATGGTAGCTACAGTTAAACATGGTGGCAGTAGTGTGATGTTATGGGGCTGTGTAGCTTCTTGTGGCTTTGGTGAACTGGTGTTCATTGATGGGATCATGGACAAATTTGAACACAAGGGGATTCTTGAAAAAAATCTTGAAAAGAGTGCGGAGAAGCTGGGATTATGGAATGATTATTACTTCCAGCAGGACAATAATCAGAAGCATACTGCTGAAATTGTAAGACTTTGGATCGTGTGCAACACTCCTGACACTTTGAAGACACTGCCCCAGTCTCCAGATTTAAATCCTATAGAGAACATCTGGAAGGAACTCGAGGAACGTGTGAGGAAGCATCACATTTGAAGGAAGGGCCATCTGAAAGAACTTCTTCAAATAGAGTGGAGAAATATAGAATCTGCAGTCACTAAACAACACACACAGAGACAATGCCCAAGCGATTATCAGCAGTAATTCAGAGAAAGGGGATGATAACTAAATACTAACTGTTCTCTGTTCGAAAATTATGTCCAGACGTAAAGTAACCGTTTTATTTCTCCTTGTAGTGCAAATTAGTTTCTGTTGCTATTTATAAGTTTATATGCTTAATGGAAGACTCAAGTTTATTTTGTACCAGTTGTATTTACGTATGCTTACTCTGCGTAGCTTTAAAATAATATCAGTAATAAATATGTTTACGTTCGAATACTTATGTCGGCCTCTGTATATAAGGTTGAGCGTTGTTCCTCTAATCGCTTTCTGGATCGCCACTAGGGTTGTTAGTGCTACCCTTCGCTTGCGATTGTTCATGAGTTGCGAATAATGCTGCCGTTTGCTGCTGGCTACTGAGTTGTGTTCTGGAATTGTCGTTTACTTATCCAAAATCCACCTAGCCTTCTCAACTTCTGACCATATTCTTAATATGTTCCCGCCGATAGCTTCCTGGCCAGCTCTCTGTTAGGTTTACTAGATATTGCACAAGAATATTATTTGTATATGTATAGATTGTTTCTGTTGCCCCATCCTAAGCATGCAATCGTTCATGCATAATTTTCAATGGGAATGGGAAGCTTGTAGTTTTCTTAATGCCACTTTAATGTTATGGAGTCGTATGGAGTCGTTTAGGGTGGCTCAATTGTTTAGACACTGCCTATCAATCCCATTGTCTGGGGTTCAAATCTGGTTGTTAAGTGTGCTTAAAAGCAGACCTATGTCAGAAGATTACTGACAGTAAAAGAACCGCGCGACGTAATTCCAGCACAATGGCGCCATGTTATGGCCTGCCAACTGACAGCGTTATCACCAATCAAAATCATTTCAGTAGTCGAGCGGATCGATTGCTTTGCTCCCCAAAGCTCCAGACCTAACCCCTCCTAAATTTTTCGTGTGAAGGTTTGACGAAGGCACGGTCTATACACAGAAACCCAGAAACATTATGATCTACTATTGCATTTGTAATGCTGAATTGCATCTCCTTTATGAGTTATGGAAATTCGTAACGATGACCATGCTGGGGACTGAGAAATCTCCCATATTTCAGTGTTGTATGCACAACTTCCAAAATGTTTAGTTGTAAACGTTTTACAGCACTTTTACTTTATTCAGAACCAAACATGTCCTGCATATTCTGAAAGTTATCAGCCGTTTTAAAATTGCAACTCTTTCTCTTGGTAAATATAACTCCTTTCTTAAATATGCAGTAAATATAATGGGACTGTAGGAGAAGTTGAGGTATTTAAATTATTACATTTTCCTTTACCTAACATAAATGATAACAGGCACAGATAGAATGTAAACTAAAGAAATTGTATCTAATTTCTGTTTCATATAACCTTGTCCCGCTGAAATGTATCACTCCGCATGCAAATACCTTCCCCCTCATCCTAATTGGCTAATGCTTTCGCGCCATAGGCCATAGGCGGTGCCTTCCCGTCACATTTAAACCTGCAGTAAACGTCATAATAATTGCCAGGAAGACAGAATCGTACACATAAATATATGAAGGCATGCAAGAATACAAGTTTATAATGAAACTGAGCAAGTTGAAGCTGAATGAATGAGCAATGAAACCGAAACAAGGTTATAATGAAAGGCCTTGGGCCTTTTCCATTGGGATTTTTTTAAACCGGCATACATACCTTGCAAAAACACTTGTCTTTCGGTCTTAAAAGTTGTGTCACGCCATACTTGTCGTGTGTCCTTCATTCACCCAAGTCTCGTCAAGGTAGTATATTTTGCGACTTGCATCCCGGTACAATCTGATTGTCCTTAAATAACGTCTTCGCCACACAGCAATATCACCCTGAAGTGGTAAGTTTTCCTGTTGTCTCAATCGAACGTCGCGATGTTCCTACGCATCTAATACACCTGTAAGTTCAGAGCACAGCTGTTCGACTTCTCTCACTAACAAAGACGGATTCTTCTCTGTTCGCCGCCTTGTAAAGATTTGTCCTTGCGATGCTTCAGCGAAAAACTGGCGGCAGACTCTGTCATTATACATATAATAAGTACACGCGTAATAAACTATCAATAAAGTAATTTAGCTCTCGCACTCGGCACAACACACCTTCGAATGGCGATATATGACTAATCCAGTTCAAAACAAGGTCATTTATAAAAGTCATATAAACAAATGTGTCATCACTACCGCTAAAGCACGTGTTATCGTGTCATATGAAAGGTGGGCTTGAGAGCAAAGGAACCCCCTCTTTACTTCGTTTAAGATTTAACATGCATTTCAGATAAATCAACTGTGTTGCGTAATATATTTAATTAAAACAGTTACGAAAATATAAATTTGACCATTCTCTTCCAACATATAAAGATATATCACCATGTTAAATAACGAACTAATTTTTACCGCACAACAGTCTATACTACAATAGCAGCCAATGAGGGGTGATAAGGTCACGCGACCGTTAAGAGACAAGGGACAAGCTTATGTGAAACATGGATTAGTAAACTGGGGCTTACAGCAAGTTTTAAAATTTACTCCACAATTAATTCTATTGGTCTATTTTGTAACCTAAAGATATTAAAATATGTAAAATAGTTCTCACAAACGCGATGAATAGAATAATAGTTGTGAATACTGGCATTATAGAATTAAAGTACAGTTCTGTCAACTAAGGATTTTAAATTGCATAATACAAATATATGTATACAATATTATCCAATATTGTACTGTATATCTTCTTGGATATACATAAGATGTATGTATAATGTCCAAGCCATAAGTAGTTTAAGATTAATACGTGAACATTTTACAGTACAAAGAAAGACAAAAGCTATTTATAATATATGCTAATTTAATAATTTTGTTATTACTATTAAATTTACACATAAATAAGCAACCATCCTCATTGCTTTTATTGAGTCGTTATAAAAATTGGTATGCAAGTGTGTGCAAATTCTGATAGCAAATCATCAGTGAATATGTGATAGTGGTGACGATACTGAAATAGTATAAACTTATTATATGTGTCAATAGAGGTCCGAAAATGGTCCCTTAACGTACTACATTCTCAATTTACTTAAAAATAGAGTAATTATTACTGGCAATATTACTGAAGACAAACTTCAATCAATAGTTCATCAATAACTGTTTCAAAGGTTTCTGAGAGAGAGAAATTTTTGACAGTACCATTGTTTGAATGAGTTATCAACTTCAGGCGTTCAAAAATTGTACGATAAACTTTTAGACATTTCAACTGTAGTTCACGACATTCGCTTTGATGTTATGACAATAATCTAAACAAAAATTTTAACATTTATAAAAGCTTTAAAAGAAGGATTTACTTAACCTGCTCAATCTGTGTTGCAACAAGGGCACTTAAAATTGCTACTGTGTTTCAGCTGAGTGGCAGCTGAGGTAGAAGCATTTCCATGATTCTAGATCCTAGTAAATAGGGCAACTGTTACTGAAGCAGTAAAATTTGCAAATAAATCCCTGGATTACTTTGTTTTATCTCTTGGAACAAATAAGCTGTGCATAAAATGCTCTTACGGTTACGTTGTAAAAGATTCGAGAGGTTGGTATGTATTCCGCCTTTTCTGGGATATAGATAGCTTCCCTCTAAAGGTAAGGCGCAGTTCAATGAGAGTTGCATTAGGACACCATCGCCTTTCACCTTAAACGCACTGTGGTACTACCTACTTCTTCAAATCTGTTACTGAAACCGTTTTATAGTTTACTTAATCTGTACTCCCGGGGGCTTTAGCTTCACGTCCTTCTCCATCCTGAGAAACGATGCTTTGTGCACAGAAACTAAAGGTAGACCTTAACAAACGTTCTTATAATTAGAAATTTGGTCTTTTATTTTTAGTGCCATTCAACTTATATTCATAAAAAATCGAGATAGCCGCAAGAAAAAGTAATAAAGTTGCAGTTTCATTAGCTTCAATTATGTTTTAAGAAGATAATCAGCCTTTAATGTAATCTGCCATAGTACTGAATATGATTAAAATTATAAGCATAAAATCATTTCAAAAATCATAATGATGATTGTTTTCAAATATTACGGTTAATTCTCTCAACGTATACGCTAACACAAATTAAATATTTACATATGCTTATATGCGAATTGTGTAATAAACTAGATAATAAGCTTATTTAATGTTGCTATTTATAATTTTATGAGAAAATATGGAGCTCTAATTATATTTAAATTCATAAAAACACTAGAAAATAAAATAATCTTAGCAGAACGTGTAAGTTTACTCATGCATTATCTTATTGCAAAAGGATTAATTTTATCTTAGCAGAGATACAAATTTCACCTCTGAAATATAATCTTTCATTTCTATACTAAGCCTTTCAGTAATATAAATCTTAAATATAACCCAGAAAGTTATTTATAATTACAAAGCAGCTACTAAACTATAAGTAGTTTGTGCCTTCTTCTGATATTACTAAATGGATAAACGAAAATACTGTGGAAGCAGACAATTGAGATTGGATTTTCCTTATATTCTTAAAGATAATAAGATTGATCACAGATTCATATGTTTAAAATATTGTCGCGGCAACGGGCATAAAAGTTTCGTTGCAAATAGATAACAGACGGATAGTGTTTCGCGGTAATAAAGAGCTTGCATAAGCAGTTAAAGATAGCGCAAGATAAAGGTCTGCCGAAACAAACAAACTGAGATAAATGGAAATTTATGGTGACATCTTGGTTGATAGAGATTATTCGGTTTCTTTATTCTTCCGGAAATATCTAGAATCTATCAATGAGGTATTTAAGAAGGCGACGACTCGCCAAGAGGCAGTCGCGGAAGTCGTAAGCAGTAAACAGCTGTAGAGTGTTGTTAAACGAGAGCTGATGTAATCAGAACGCTGTTTGTTATTCTCATCGACCTTGGTAGACTGTGTATACGTGACGTAATGTTGTTACGTGAGAACTGGACAGTGTATTTCTAAGGAAATAAAGAACATTTGGAATATCTGCAACTCGGACTTCTAATTCTACGAACCCACAAAGTCACAATTTGTTGATTTTCTCCTTCAGTCTTATGGTTAATGACAGATCACATTTAAAATATTACAAGTATTTCTATTTTTTCCACTGTTCACCTATAAGAACTAGAGGGATTATATGTATTCCATTCAAAACCTCAACATAGAAATATCTCGGAAAATACACGTTTTGAAAACCCCTTTGTAAAGGATACACTGTTAATGTATGAGTTATGGTCCCGCGCCATGTCGTAGTGGGCTAGAGCGATGTGTTTTGGTTCACTGCGCCCGGAATGCACCCCGGATCGATCCCTCCCTTGGTGGGTGCGGAATTTTAATCCCGGGTAGAGGACCGGTGCCCACTCAACATCATGAGGAAATTGTGCTATTACCCTGGTCCAGAAAGCCAATTTAACGGCTGGGGTCCCGTGATGCTGACCACATCTCCTCCGTGTATCAGTTGAATGATTGTCCAAATGCGTATGTGTGCGTGAGGCCGCCAGTCGGGTTGGCAGGCTCAGGCCCACTTTGGGCTGTTACGCAATGGGTTTACGTATGAGTCATGCTGTATAGCTGTATAAATGCACCAAGCTCAAGCTCTTTCATGTTTCGACAAGAAGATTTTAATGAATTTTCGAGAAACTTTGATTATTTCTTATTTTCTCGTAAATAGATCTAACGAAGAGCTATTTGTTCAACGAAAATGCTTAAGATAAGTACTCAGCAGGTAGACGTTCATGATACATTTTCTGTTATTTGCCAGGAAGTCTTCATACTGATAATTAATAAACCGTAAGATGAAACAAAATCTCGCTAAAATATTTGGACTCGTTAAGCTATTATGACGCATAATATGCTTATTAGGTTAAACATTTACGTGATACTCCTTGTTATTTGCTTTAATATTCAAATGCTACTCTTTTGAAGTAATAATTCGCTATTGGCTTTTGTCGTTGTCATGCAAGAAGCAAGAAATTTTGAAGCCATCAAATGGCGATCCGCTTTTTGAAAACCTTACCATCGCTGTAGTTTAATTTACTTTTTCTATAACTAAAATAATAAGATAAGTTTTGAAGAATAGTGAGTAGAGAAAATTATATGAAAACAACACAGTTTATTTTTTCACACAGGCTGCCATGCCATGATGACAGCCTATTATTTGGGCAGTTTCCTATTAGCGAAAAGATTACAGAAATGTAATGGTAACCACCAGGCCATCACTTGTACATGGCTGAAATGGTAAGTTATTGAAACAAAGGATCTACTATAAGCTTTAACTCGCCTTCGTCACCTAATAACTATATATCTATGGAAGTTTTTTTCTCATTAAAAATTATTTGGGATATAACAACTCCAAGTTAAAATTTATCCAAAACAACTATCTTCACAGTGACATAAGACCTGAAGCTTTCCTGGCGACGAATACGCTCACTTTCTTCTCGGGCAACAAGCCAGGCGAAAAGACGATTATATATCAACGTTTGGGGAGTGTACATATCTCCCATCATCAGTATATTTATAAAATGTTATAACCTCAAATGAAATACAGGATACAACACAAATATAAACAAAGACAAAACACTATCAAAGTTCGCATTACTGAACAAAAGACTGCTTTCAGTAAATTAAATGCCTGGTCAGGAGATGGTGTGAGAATAGAAAATTGTGTCAAATAAACGTAACTACTTAACTTGATTATCAAGCTGTATTGATCTTTGCTTCTTAATTCGACGGATTTCAATTTTAATGCCGGTTTCCAAGAGGAGCTGAACTGAAATCCAGCATCACGTTTAAGCATGCCCCTTTCAGAGGAAATCACTAAAGCCTCCTTAATTCTCCTCTCACAGTAAGTGTTGCATTTTGCCAAGATGGTCGTCTCCCAAAAATTGGCTCTATGGTCGTTAACAAAACATTGCTCTGCCAGTCCAGACTTCTCAGGTTGCATTAAACGAATGCTCCGTTCATGTTCGATTAATCTGGTAGCGATAGTCCTTCCGGTTTGTCCTATATACGTTGTCCCACATTCACAGGGAATGAGGTACACTGCCGGAACTTGGGAGTCCAATTTGTCCGTCACTGGTCTCAAAAGATGTTTACTCTTCGGAGATGGCTTGTGGATGGTCCTGATATTGTATTTGGCGAGAATTCTGCTGATTCTGCCGGATAGAAGGCCGGTAAACGGGATGCAGGCTGTAGTGGTAGGCTTATCTGACTAATTACCTGGCTTATTATATAATCATCTTTCCACCTGGCTGGCTGCCCGAAAAGATAGTGAGCGTTCACAGTGACATTCTGCGGAAAAATATGTGCAAAAATGTGTAGACTAGAAAACCAGTACTAAGATGCAAATTTTGAATAATAAGCAGGAGAGCTGCAGGAACAATATTATAATCCAAATTGTTTGTTTTCCTCTCAGTAAGACTTCCACCTTCAGGTAGCCATACTTCATCTCCACGCAACGGTATATAACGTAAGTCCTACGAGATGAAATTCCAATACACCAGCAGCCAGCCTCGGTAGCGTGGTGGTCTGCCTCAAGTTTAATAGGTCCCGAGTTCAAATCTCGGTCATTGTTAGTTACCTGAATAAGGTTTTTTCCAGGGTTTTCCCTTATCCTTCAAGATTAATGTCGGATAACTAAGCTCAATGGACCCTGACCTCATTTGAGCATAATTTCATCCATTTCATTCGTCGTCCGATATGACTTAACGTTAAGGACGTAAATTACAAAAACAAAAATACGCCAGCTACACTGATACCATTATGACAATGAACAGCATCGTTAACAAACGAAATGTAATTCACTGTTTAACATAGTGAATATTTTAGCTCCATGAACCTTAATCAACAAGCCGAATTGTTGTTTTTCATTAATATTATTGTTACAATTTTGTGGTTGCATAATGACATTTGAAAACTTCCTGTGCCTAGAATAATGTTAATGACACTGAAATAAAGCAAAATATGCATTCCTTAATATATCCTGTGATAAATTACCACCAGTTTTATTCTTATAACAGTTACTCTAGATAACCTAGCATACGCAAGTATCTTATATTGTATTTTAGGTTCATTGTTCAGTCTGACTTTCTAGTAATCTTACAGAAACAACTTTTATATTTTATATATACTAATTAATTGAGTCAAAATATATACTCTCTATACGTAACTCTCGTTCAAAATTACAAAAATCTATTTTTGGACCACAATGATTCCACATAAATGAAATTCAGATAGCAATGCAGCATCTTCAAGTAATGCCATTGATGATATACCATTGCTACCTAAATACTTTTGAAAATTACTATTGAACGAAGCATCTAACACATGCATAGTCAAAATCTGTTAAAAAGGAGAGATGGACTTTAAAATTAGGGAAAGACAAAAGAAGCTATAGATAAAATTGTAAATATTAATTTACTTAGTAAATATTAATTTCACAAAAGTTGCCATTATGTGGTAAACTAAGACTCTTGTATCTTGCACGTGTACCACGTCATTAATTAAATTAAACATCCAGTTTTCACTTTAAACCATGCTAGAAGACTTCAGCTACAGGCAAAGTTTCGAGGAAATAATAAGCTTCGTACAAAATGTAACAGATCCGAGCTTCTAACACAGTGCGCCTCAAATTTCAGAGTGACTAGATGGAACAATAACCATGTCTCCTCCAGTGTTATGGAACAACAACAGGAGCAGAATCTTGTCTAGCAGCATAAAATGTCACTGTATGAAAATTGAAAATAAGTTTATTTCAAGCCTCGAAATTTTTTACTAATACGTTTTATATTCTAAGATCATCTAAGATCATGTTCTGAGATAGAAATAATTAATATCAGTGAATACACAAAATTAAACTCGATATACCCCCTCCAAAAATACCTTCAGAAATGAGGTATCTCGACAATTTAATTCCAGTTTGAGTTAGATCAGTGAACTATTTTTGTCATGATATATAATTGTTTATCTAGTAACAATAAGCTTCATTTTGAAATATTGTTTAATTAATCTAAAAAAGAACTAATTAGGAGGGTGATTTAGAAAGGACTTAAAATGCGAGAACGATGCCATTCTTTTCTACTTCAGTGAAAACATAAAGTTATTTGCAAATTAGTTCCATACCATTTGAATTTTCAAACTTTTACAGTGTGTACCAGATGTCAGTAGTGAACAGCAAAATTTATGAAAGTAGGCCTCCTAGATCGCTATTTGAATGGAAGCAGAAATTATAAAAGTAAATAACTACCTGCTTTAAGGATTATTGAGAGAGTGTTGCTTATCTTGGCTTATATATGCAACTGCCCGGCGATAATCTGCGGATACCCTACGTCATTGCTTCTGCATCACAATATTATGTGATAGGTAAGTTTAGTTTATCAGTTTGAATCTAACTCCTGGAGTTGAACATTACAGCTTTCTTTATGATGTGCTTTTAATGTTCCGAATAATATCTGTTATTGAAACAATTTTTATAATTCTACCGAAATGTATCACATTTGTAACTCTTACACTGCGTTAAGAAATAGAAGAGAAATAGGCTTACTGAAATATTTATGATTAACCTTAAGCAAAAAAGAGGTAATTTAGGATGTATATAAATGGATATCGGAGTTCTAACTCTTTACAATATTTATTACATTAAACTTATCAAACAGCAACTCAGTTTTGTTTGTTGGCACCAGTGCGCATGTACGTGCAATGTTTCTGCCGCAATCCGCTGGACAGCGGTAGTAGCAAAGATGGCGACCAGTAAACATAAAGCGTTTTGTGTTTTGCAATTTTCAAAGACCGAATCTGTAGTTACTGTAAAACGTGCGTTCCACATTAAGTTCGGTTGTGATCCTCCTAGTGATAATAACATTCGTAGATGGCATCATCAGTTTGAAGATACCGGCTGCCTTTGTAAAGGGAAGAGCATGGGGCGACCAAGAGTAAGTGAAGAGACTGTTGAACGAGTGAGAGAGTCGTTCACTCGTAGCCCAAAGAAATCAGTCCGGAAGGCTAGTCATGAATTACAAGTTCTTGTGTCGACTGTTTGGAAAGTTGCAAAAAAGAACGCTTATGGCTACGTCCTTACCGTTTACAGTTATTACAGGCTCTAAAGCCGACAGACCACGGATTACGTACCAACTTCGCGAACGACATTTGTTTCATGACGATGACGATTTTATGGATCGTGTTGTCTTCAGCAATGAATCGACCTTTCACTTTAGTGGACATGTTAACACTCATAATATGCGCATCTGGCGCTCAGAAAATCCTCACGAGATGGTACAAATGCAACGAGATTCCTCTAAAGTGAATGAATTTTGTGCCCAATCCCGGCGAAAAGTTTATGGGCCTTTCTTTTTTGGTAAACCTACTGTACCTGGTACTTCTTACCTTGATACACTAGAGCAATGGCTCTTTCCTCAGCCGGAAGAAAATGAGCCAGAAAACTTAATTTTCCAGCAAGATGGTGCGCTACCTCACTGGCATAACGAAGTACGCGATTGGTTGAACGTCACTGTACCCGAGCGCTGGATAGGCCGCAAGAGCCCCAATGACGGGGCTTGCTATGCATGGCCCCCACGTTCTCCTGCCCTAACGCCATGCGATTTTTACCTTTGAGGCTTCATCAAGGATCGTGTGTACGTGCCTCTACTACCACCTGACCTCCGGGAATTAAAAAACCGGATTGAAGCAGCTGTTGCTACAATTACTGAATACACACTTATCAACATTTGGGAAGAACTCGGCCATAGACTTTGTGTGTGCCTTGTGACAAAGGGTAGTTACATTGAACATCTATAAGGTTCTTGGTAAAACTGTTTGAGTTGCTTTTTATTTGACATATCATTTATAACAGTAAGTTTAATGTAATAAAAATTATAAAGAGTTAAAACCCCGATATTCACCCTTTATTATGATTTTCCGATTTTAATGAGTTATTTCTTAACTATACAGGCGTCATTTTTGCTTTGGGCATTTAAATACTTTTGTGCCCTAAAGAGGAGTTGAAACACGAAAAAGGACCTCTCATAAAATAAGGATCATATAAAGAAAAAAAGCAAAGGAAACGCAGTGCAAGCATGAGCAGAACTGAAAAAGAGGCATTTTCAAAAGGAACAGGTTGCTAATACGATTTATTGCTGCAGTTTTTCTTCCTCTTTTGGAGGTTCATGTCATTGGAAGGTCCACATAAAATAGGTTTCTTACGCCAGTATTTGACCTCCTGGTGTAGGCTGGGCGATAAATTTGAGGCACCAAACTGTTGCCTTCGTGCCGAAGTTGGTATGCATGCCGGACAGCGTTTTTGTGTGGTCAAATGCTGAGCTATCCAAGCATTTGAACGACCTCGTACTCATATCTTTTTCCAATCTCAATGAAATCCGAGCACGCAAGGCAACGACATATGAGTTTAATTTTTAGGTGCACAAATCCCGGACTTTAATGCTCTCTGTTTTGCTTTTAAGGCAATGCACCCATAAAACTGGACGGAAATCGGAAAGTAAAGCAATAATTTTATTTTATGTTTTCTAGTGTCTTTACGCGCTCCTTTCATTCGCTAATATCCATGATATTTATTATTTTCTGTGGACTATGAAACATTTCAGAATACACTATTTTAATGCACGGTGAATCTTTCAACTGGTTCTTACCGAAATCTATATCAATATTTTTCATTACTCCAATATCAACATATATAATAAACATTTCATATCTTAATGAGGCTTTCAATTGATCGAAACATATCAGCGGTCCCAGTGTCCCAAAACTTCGTCACGCAGATTTCTTTTTCATGCCAATAATCTACTAAAATGGAGTACTCACTTATAAGTAAAATTTAAAACCATAATCTTGGCCGTATCAATGTTTTAACCATTTTTTCTTATTTTTAGATAAGCTTCATGAATTATTATTAGTAAAGACTCATAAAACCAATTTGAAATTTTATAATCACATTAACTTATTTAATATTTTCATAACTATATATTCATCTAATCCAAAGATACCAAAGAACAAAGGGCTTTAACTTTATCTGAATTTTTAAACACTTCTATGTAAAGTTCTTCATAACTGAATGTTTCAGACAAAATAAAATACTTAGTAAGGTTTAATACTAGGTTGACGTATGGGACACTTTTAATTAGCATAATTAGATCCCGAAAAAGAAAATTGCTTACACCAATGCTGTTCGGAAATTGAATATTTATGTGATAAAAGTTTTGGGTCCCTCAACAGAATATTACATATTTTTAGAATTCTCAGAGGTGCATTGTCTTAAAAGGTCACATTTTTGTCAAAAAAGGAAAGAAATAGGGCGTTGACTTACTACTTTGTGATTGCTGCTAGGTTCTGAAATTTCGACGTCCAAAGGAAGTGTTCATCACAATCGCAATGTTTGGTCCAACTAAAGTATTCCGTCTACTTGAAGAATATATGCTCTTTCCATCTCTGATTGAACTATCAACTCCGATTTTGCGTATAGAGTGATTGTCTAAAATATTTCTTGCCACTCTTGACTCATTTGTTCTCTTTCTCTGATTTCTTCGTTTAAATGTTAAATTTCCATTCTCTTCTCTAATTGCTTATTAATCTTGGCATACCCTTCAGTCGATTACTGGAATGTAATTTGGACTGCTTGTATCTCATCACTTTGCATAACTTCTTCTGTCTCTCTTTTCTTGTATTTTTATTTAGGTTTTTTCTTATTGTGGAACATTTGAGTAAAACTGTTTCATTTTATTTCCAAATCCTCGTTTTCTATATTACTGAATGTTCTTAATTGTTCAATTGATTTACTGCCCATGATGCTCTTGGATCCTCCTGGTAGGGAGAACATTGAGTATGAAATATACTTTCTGCCTATGAGACTGAAGGGCGCTTAAGATGAGAAAAACTAAGGGTGGTTGACTGAGCAGAGAGACGGTAGAGAGCAGGATTCCCAACAAACACGATATAAATTCTACCATGGCGGCTGCTACATCACACATCCCTTGTAGGGAGACCGAAAATTCGGAGGATGTAACTATCCTCCACAGCATTCGTCTAGGTTCAACAACAGAAGACATATGCACCTTCGGGTTTGAACATGGAAACAACAACTCCCGAAACTAGTTCGTCAAAATGTCGGCAAATAGTTTCTACCAATAGTTTCACAGATTAATTTGGACGTCACTGTAATTAAATTCCTCTAAACATCGCATAACTATATCATGAATTACAACAACAACAACAACAACAAACTATACCTAATGTTTGAAAAAGGATAAAAGTTTATCAGAGAATTAAAAGGAGCGAGTATTTCTGAAGTTGCCGCCATTTATTTCACGTTTTTACAGCCTTAAGAAGTGATTAGAGATCGGTTATCGATCGTTCCAGCCCCAGAAGACAGAGTTCGGATTTTATATATTCAGAAGGTGCTGCATGAGGAATTTGTGTGGGTATTTCTATGACCTAGGTTGTCATTGTATTACGGAAACAGTTATGTTTAAACCTACTCACAAGCTAGCAGATATAATCCAATATTGTCGACATCGAGTTTATAAGACTTATTAACAATGTAACTCTTCAATCTCATACAGTGGACTACCTGCTCAAAAAAGTTCATAATTAGCCTCAATAGAACTGACGTTGTTCATTCTGACTCTCCCGCGTATACCTTACCAAAAAGATCTCATCGTTCACCCCTGAAGCAGCTGGTACCAGACTCATCGAAGACCGAGGAATGGAACAGTCCGCTTCAAACACATCATAACAATGATCTCAAGGCATTAAGCACTAGTTACCTGCTATTCACTGAAGCACTTAGAGGGAGGGATCAATAAAAACCTCAAACAGGAAAATACAACGACCGATAGTTGAACCCGACTTCGTAGCATAAGACAAAAGAATGTTACTTCATAATGACTGCTATGAAATAGGATGTAACAAATGTATAACCTTTATATTGTGGCAGGAAGTTATATTTAGTGCGTGGTGACATAAAACTTCATAATTTTCATCAACGGCACAAAAAGCACAAGTAAACCAATTTGCGTTTTTTGCTACTTTATAAACTAATAATAAAATCCAAAATTATTAAATTAAATTAAATTTTATTTCCCTAGCGACCGAAACCAGCATATTTTCAATGACGTGTGTCTTTATGTATAAAATGATTAAGCGAGCGGAATTTGAAGATATTCTTTAATAGTTTTGGGGAAAGCTGTAGAAGCAGAACTAATTAATAACACTTTCGTCAGTGGAGAAGAGATTTTTTTTTTGTTTTTACGCCCTTCAACGTCGTCATATCGGACGATGAATGAAATAGATGAAATGATGCTCAAATGAGCCCGGGGTCAAAAGGGCTTAGAGATACCCGATATTCTTATTTAAGGATAAGGGTAAACCCCTGAAAATTCTTTATCCAGGTAACTCACCCTGACCGAGATTCGAAGTTGGGATCTCTTGAACGTAAGGCAGACACGCTACCATCTACGCTACCGAGGCGGGCAGAAGAAAAATTAATTTAGCCGTACAATTTTACTGACTTCCATAAACATATATAAATTCGAATGAATCTATAGTCCCCGTTTGTACTTCAAGTTTCTGAACTATCCAAAAGCTCTCGTATGTTCGGCCGAAAATGAAAGAATTTAGACAGACTATGTTATCTAATGGGTAACATATCGATTTAGGAACATTTATAGTTATGTAAAAAACTGAAGCTGCTGACAGTCACTCAGTCAGTTAGTGGGTGAGTGTCAAGCTGAGTGACTGAGGATGAAGCAGATGTTTGCTTTAAAACCGGTCCCAGGAATTAGATAAGATAAGTGAAGTTGTGTTACTAGTGTTTACTTATTACTGATAACATTTATAGTGTTAATTTAAATATACACTACTTGTGAATAAAACAGTAGAAACTTATTCAAGGTAAATGTTTGATTTTGTGAGACAAAACGTAATCAGTTCCATTGCCAACTCGCATAAAAGGGTATTAAAAGGTTGTTGTTACAGAAGGCTTTAGAATTTCGCGGATTGAAGGGTTTTACAATCCAAGCAGCTATAATTGCATACGTTTCACGTCATTGTTTCTGAGCAACCATTAAACAGGATTTTGTCCGGCGTAACAAAGAATTTATTATCATAGGATGGAGCAGATATTTTAATAATAAATTCATAATATATTCTTGGAAATTTGTTAAATTTCTTATTTTATTGTTATGTCAATTCAGCAAAAATGAATGCACAGATTTTAAATAATGACGCTAAATATATAATGTTATTTATTGGACTATGGTATCTAAAATGATCGTTCAGAGATTTATCAGATCTTGTTTGGAATGAAGCAAAGGAAATATGTTTCTAAATAGAGATTAACTGAATAGTGTATAAAATGTCTAAAGGTCTCCACATTACATCGCTGGAAGACCCGTAGAAATATAGAATGTGGTAGTTATATATTATTTATGCCATTTATACATACACACAAAAACACACACAGTGGCGTATACACGGGCGCACTCCTAAAAGAGAGGTAGTTTGAACTTACATGTAATTTTGGTTTTAATACAACTAATGATATGGTGAGAAAACATAGGAAGTATAATTAAATGACATATATTAATGTCACATCCACTTGATTCGTCTATTTTGGCTTTCTTAAGTTTATGTTTCAGAAACATTGAAAATTAAAGTGAATTTTCGAGGAGGAAAGCAATAAAGTCAACACTTTCTGTTCTAAAACAAGCCGTTTCCCTGCTATTCAATCAGAAATAGTGCAGCCAGACTCACAAAATGCAGAAAAATGCATGAAAAAGAAACAGTTATTTTCGAAAAATGTGTGAGTCTGTATGACTTGTTTGTGATCAGCATAACCCAAAATTAAAATAGGTTATACACAATAAAACTTATTATTTAAGTTCCGTATCTTTCAAGGATGTGAAATGGGGTGTTCAAGATATGACATCAGCGGCAATAATAGCAATGTCGTATTTTCTACATTAATGACATACCAAGCTACAGTAGATTATAGAGGGAAGGTGAAAACCTTTTGTAATGTTTTCTTAGAGCAAAAAGTTATGTATATTATTAAATATACAATAAAGACATGCATTTATAATAGTTATTGTCACTAGTGCTAGGAAGTGGAGGAAAAAATCCGTTTCTTCTTTCTCCTAGCTTCTGAAGATGAGGCTCAAGTTAATATATGGGCCGCTATAGGTAAAAAAATTTAGGATTACTTTTGTCCTTTTTTGCCTTTTCAGTTTTTTTAGGTCCTTGGTATATCATTTTTGTTTCGTTTAACATTTTTCCCCAACTTCTGTTAATTATCTTTTTCCTGCTCAACAGAGTCCAGCGTGAATTCTAATTTCTTTTAACTGATACGTAGAGTCTTTTTAGTTAACTCATGTGCACGTCGACCGCTGCCTTTGACGAATCCTTATAATTGTTTAAGAGGCCGCACAAGGTGCAGTGCCCATAAGGAAAATCACAAATTTCTTGCAAGTGTGCAAACAATTCGTCTAAGGTGGGCGCTCTCCCTTTTGCATAGAATCTATAAATTTCTCAACGAATTAAATCGCATGTGAAATTATCTACTTTAGAGAAACGTTTCCTTTTGTTTTCACACTTGATCGGCGTCTTTGGTATTACTTTCGTCACAATCTTTCTAACTGAATTTCTGTGAATATCCTGAACTTATCATCAGGTTCGTTGCACGACCACTTACAATGATTATTTTTCAGCACATATTTATATGTGTTCAAAACAAGCGCTTGAATTTGCTTAGAAACATTTTCCGTTATAACTTTGTTTTTGAGGCGTTTCCAGTAATATTACTCGGCCCAATTATTCACACTATTGTCATTACTTTATTTTCACTTGACTGAAAGTTATCTACTACTTTATTTGCATTTACCACTGCATTTCCCTCCCACGGTCTCCACATCGTGACACACAACGAATTTCGACATTTAATGAAGTAGATCAACTGGAAGTTGGAACTTTGGCAACTGAGACTGCACGTGGAGTAGACATAGGACTGTCACTTCGATTAAATCAGGATTGTTGTTGGTCCTCAACGACAGTGTTCCATTTCTGAAGTGTGGAGATAGATTTATGACGGTCATAAGTGGGCGGGAGGGTAGTTTCCTTTGAGGGGCAAACTGCACTCGCGTTCACTAGACAGACTCTACTCCCAACACAGATTAAGGCAGGTAACAAGTGAGAGGACCCTTTCTATTGCACTCAAGTCATTAGCCCAGCAAAAAACCTAGTAAACCCTATCTAAATATCAGGATATTTTTCTCCATAAGATTTCTCTCGTTTCAGGTATGCACCAATCACATCTGTTGATGTAGAGAAAAGTTTTTTAATGTGTTCTCAACATACTCTTCTAAAATAGACGATCCTATACACTTAATAATTTAGAGATGACTTGTGATATACTGTAATGCCAAATGAGGTAGATTTCTGAAGTTGAATAACTGTAACCCGAGGGTGGTTAAGCTAATTATGATTTATTATATATATTTCAATTTCTTTCTCCAGAAGGTCCATTGTCAGTTGCTGAATCTGAAAAAATATTTCTTACGTGTAGTTTTTCTCTCTATATCTGTTGCGTATCACTTGAATGCTGTAAATGTAATTGAAAATTAATTTATTAATTAAAACTTATCACTCCGATACTTCATTTTATCAATCCTTAATTCATTTTGGGATATTTTAGATCATTTTGAGGGTATTTTCTAAACAATTTATAGACCCTCAACCTCCTAGCACTACTTATCACATAGTGCTAACAGTGAACTACATTACAGTACGTAACAGCTGCTCACTTCTCTCCCAAGAAGACATGCATGAAGGTGTGTGTCTTGCATAAAGGTTCAACACGCCTGTTAATGAACGAGATGCAGGTAGAAACGCTAGTGTCTCATTTATTAACATGTGGAGACACTCTCATCTATGCCAGCAATAGAAGCCACTTTATTTAATTATTTATAAAGATAATATTGAATAAAAACATCAACTTGTATAAAATATTATTACGACAATCGTGAAATGTATCGCACGAACGACTATGAGGCAAATACATACGTGCTATAATCAAAACTACCCATTTTTCAGAAATTAACATTAGTAATTATCAGAAGAACTGCCTTGAATAAAGAATTACGCTTCCAGAGTAAAAACGAACTGCTCGTGGCTTAGATTCATTCAAAGTTTAGACACGATATATTTCCTTACCCGTCCGCTACAGCCACAGTAATCATTTGGCAAGGTCCTCCTTTTCCTTAGCCATTTGTAAGTGAAACGCCTGTTGTTTTCCATGATGGTCTGGTATCGATATGAGATTCTGACATCCAGGTACGATTACCAGAATCGCAATTCTCCGTCTTCCAGCTGAAGAAAGCTCTTCCTTTTATAGCCTGAGACAATCTTTCGTCGGCGATAAAATTCTTCTGCTGGAAGGATCTAATGTGCCGTTTCCGGAAACAAATGGAAGCCATGCCACCTTCTTCTCGCTGTTTTTCAGTCTGATGGTAATATAATTCATCGCCAGGTCGTTAGATGTCCTCCACGTCACATTTGCTGGCAGACAGTGATGGAGAAAATGTCGAGAGGAACATCTTTCGAGTACTGATAGAGGAAGAAGTGTAACAAGCACGTCATTCATAGATTAGTAATATGAAAATACAACAGCTGTTTAGAGTTATGATAGTGTTAGACTCATGCATACACAGCACTTAACAATCGCAAAACACTAAGGATGTTACTGGAAAATTTACAACAACTCCCACTCCAAGCTGCCCTTCACATAAAAAAGTCTTCGTTATTTTTTCCTTTATCTAAAAAGACTCTCAATGATTTTAATATCATTAAGACATTTAGCATACATCTATAAAACTTTTTCTATAAATAATCTTCCATGTCCTTATTCTCGATAATGTTTGCACTATTAATGAACCGCCAGAGATGAACAAACTCCTGCCACAGTGAAATATATTACTAAAGCACTTTTGATGGGTGCTCATAACTTCGGAAAAAAGCCCAGAAGAAGCTCACAACAGGATGAGCGAAACGTTAACAAGTTAAAGCAAAAATGACGCAGTCTTCACTAGAAGCCAAGAGTACTAATCTAGACACAGGCCTTGGAAGCCTATGCATTTACGCAGATTTTGTTGAATAAAATATTTTTGGAACTAAGAATTTCCAAAATATTCTTTGTTATTGGTTTTAATATTCAAATAATTACACAAATACGAGGGCTGTTCAATAAAAAATGATCACCATTGTTGTTTAACAACACACCTTTGCTCATCCTCATAATTTTGATGGTCCTTCCCTGAATGCGATGCACTTCTCCAAGCGTTTCTGCCAGTTTTCAAAGACATGCTGGAAACCATTTTTGAGGGATCCTTCAAAATCGCCTCCGCAGCCTTCACCACTGCTTCTGATGGTGGATAATGCCTTCCATGAAGGCGTTTCTTCAAGTTAGGAAATAGAAAAAAGTCACATGAGTCTAAATCCGGAATATAGGGAGGGTGAGGATAGCACATCACATTGATTTTTGCAAGACATTCAGCAACAATATTGGCAATATGCGGCCGCACATTATCGTGGTGCAGCATCCAGCTTGCTTCACGGAAATATGGTCTTTAGCACCTGATATAGAGCTGCAATGTTTTCAGGACATCCCTGTAGTATTGTCCGGTTACTGGTGTGTGTACAGGTACAACATGCTGATAAGCCATTCCATGAATATCTAAGAATGAGATAACCGTAACTTTCCCAGCAGAAGCAACCACTTTTGCTTTTTGGGGGGTTGGTGATGAAAGAGATATCCACATTGAGCTTTGCTGTTTGCTCTCAGGATCAAAATGATGTAGCCAAGTTTCATCAGCAGTATTACGTTTGAAATAAACTCCGATCTTCCTCCAACATCAACTTTAACTGCATGGAGACCTACATAGAATGTCCTTTTGTTCGGGAATCAACAATCTTGGAACCCATCGCGCACAAACACGTCTCATGTGTAATGTGTCTGTCGCCAACGTGTGGGTGGCACCCAATGAAATGATGAGTATTTCAGAAAGTGATCTTAAGGTAATTTGATCCTCTCTCACAATTGCAGCAGCAGTGTTGATGTTTTCTTCCCTAAGAGCATAACTGGAGCACCCTATCCACCTTCCTTTGAAACTGACTGTCCCCCCCTCTTTAAACATGTTAAACCACCTTCGAGCTGTCCTGTAGGGAAGAACAGGCTCTCCATAGGCCTCCTGTAACATTGTGTAGGCCTAAACTGA